>OY482670.1:107375223-107945232 GCA_960531455.1 Urophora cardui | reverse complement strand
CAACGGCTTGCAATGAAGCGGCACATAATACAGCAGAGGCAGCTGGCAGCACCGCTCCGTTTAGCCCAAATTCTAAATTCGCTGCCGCTGCCTTGAATCGCAGCCAACTTCAAAGTGTTGATGTGAACTTATGTTTGTTTCCGTACTATCCAATGTAATAAATTTTTACTAATTTTGTGTTTCCGTACTTTGATGCCAGCAAGCGGGAGAGAATTTAAATTTTACTTAATTGATTTCCACTAGCAAATATTGCTGGCGGGATGCAAAAGCAAAGAAGAAGAAAGAGCAGAGGAAAAAATGAAACAAGATTGATTATTTTAATTGAAAAAAGTGGACATGAAAATGGTAAGTAAATTTATGTCACCACGTGTCGAAGGTAAAAGGAAACAGACCTAATATATAAAGAAGTCACTGCAAAATACTGCGAACGCTCTATTGTGTTTGGTCTGGCAGTCACTGCTCATATTAGACGCATCAGCTGATTTCGAAAACCGTCGCTGCCGCTGCCACATCGCTGATGCAATTTGGGCTTTACTCTGAGTGAGTGAGGAACATGGGTGAGGCCTTATAGCTTGGCGATGAGGCAGCCAAACGTCTGTAGTGTGTAGTATGAAGAAATTAAAAAAAAAGTCTTAAAAATTCAAAAAACAAAAAATTGTCCAGCTTTACGTATTCTAAAGGAAACTTACAATCTGGATTGTCCAGTTTGAGTGTTTTTTTTGAGTGAGTTAGTCAAATTTGAGTGTTTTTTGTGTGTGTGTTAGTGCAATCGGCAGCCGTCGTGCTACACGTACTTGTTGTCGGCTCGCGGCGGCGAAAATAAGAAATTTTTGATATTTGCGTCAATCACCCGACACACACATATACACGTTCTCTCAACCCAGATTGTAAGTTGCCAATGGCCTTTAAGTATGAATTATTGACTGATTTTCTGCGCAGCGTCATTACTACTCATTCACTCACACGCTCACACGCATTACACCAAGAGAAGGAGAAACTGACGGCGGCTCATCTCACAGGAAGAGTGAGCGGCACATACCTACCTCGCTCATTCAAAGTGTGTTATACAAACAAACCACTCTCTCACTCTGCCTTCTAGATGAGTGAGAAAAGCAAACCTCACTCATCCGCATGCTCTGAGAATGAGTTTCCTCACTCACTCACTCATACTCTGAGTGTCTTCCTACCCTGGTTTATACTCGGTTTGCAAGGGTTCGTAAAACTCGATGAATTTTCCATCTATTTAAAGACGACTCACCCCAATAAACACAACGGATTCGCCTCGAATTCGCGTCGGATTCGCTTTCTCTGATTATATTATCGCGGCAATAGTTCGCGGCGATAGATCGGCGAATCCGAATTCGTAGGCATGTCACCTATCACTAGCGATTCGAATTTTTTATCATTACCGATTCGAGAATTTTTAATTTCTCTGATCGTTGGCGATTCGAAAATTTGTTCATTAGCGATTCGAGATTTTTTTATAAACGGCGTTTTGAAAAATTAAAAGTTCAGAATTTTGTTTATTGGCAATGGGTTAAATCCGTATAAAATAATACAAAGCATTTAAAATATTTTTATAAGAACTATAATGATTTTTTAGTGCAAAACAACTTAAAAAAATAGAAAAAAATGATATCGCCAAAATTGATTTACTCGAACTTGCCGCGAACTCGAGGCGAGTCCGAGAAATTACATTCGCGAAATTCTGCCTTCGCGAACTCGCCTCGAATTCACCGCGATATCATCCTCGCGTCTGTGTTTATTGGGACCATTATATTTTCAATACATATGAAATAGGTGAAAATAATTAGTTTTTTCACTCATTTGAAAGCCATTTTGAGAGTCTTTAAGTATTCCCAAGTAGCTTACAGTCCAATTTGTGGGATCAACTCTTTCTTCAACGAAATTACATCCATTGTGAATTTTAGCCTACCAATTAAATCCATTGTAGCAGGTTGTAGGATTCTACCGCAACACTCAGCTTAATTCTAAAAACGCTACATATAAATAACCACATAGGGTTTGAAACATGGATCAGATTAAAACAAAAGTATGCCACGTGCTGATTGTGTTAAAAATTAACTACTTACAACAACAAATCAAGTATGCAGTGAAAAAGTTAATATACAATAATATATCATGCACTCATTGTTGCTTATAATGAACGCAAGAAAAAATATTAATCAAAAACAAAATAGAAATTTTCACGAAAGCTTATGAAAATGTAAAAAGAAGTACAAGAAATGCACGTAAATACGCCAACTATGTTTTAATTGACTGCGTGTTTAGCAATCGTTGGTTAACTTGTGGTGTCATGGCATTTTAATTATTGTACATATTGGACCGTATTAATAAAAACCATGCTTTTACTCAAGATTTTTGAAGTTTTACATTAATTTGTATGAACCAAATTTAAAAATTTGTGTAAAAGGTGTGAAACCTTAAGCAAAAGCAATTGATTGGCTTTTATTAATATGATCCATTATGTATGTATGTAGGTACACACTTGCTATGTATTATCTATGCATAATCAATCCATTTCAAGTAAATAAATAGTACTACTTATTAAACAACAATGCATTTTTATTATAAGTTCATTGCCTTAAAATTTCATTACATTCAAACTGCATTCTCTCTCCTTTGCTTTATCTCTTTTGCTGTGCTCGCATACAATTACTGCGTGAAAACACACAAAGTTTGTGAGTATAATAGTTTATACAAACGTCCATATATGTAACTATGTACCTATACAAAAAAAATACAATACTAATTGTTAATGCAATTGTACTATGTAAAATGCAAATATGAGTCATACCTAAAATCGAGTTAAGTAATTGCATTTTACAAAAATATTATTTTTATATACATACATATATTTTTTTTATTTTGCTGAATTACATACTGACGAGTACTATATCGCTCCTCAGCTTATGATAGAGTATTCGAGGAAGTTACCTTTCAAGGAGGTATGGCAAGAGAAAAAACATTTTTTTTTTTAATTTTTGCTGCATGATTATCCAAAACATTTAAGTAAAATTTCTTTAAATCAACATTTTTACATCTCTCACATGTACATATATATATGCAGTACATACTTACACATACTTGCACACTCAATTTTTTCATGGCTTTCAATTTCAAATCATCATAAAGGTACAGCCAGACGACACAAGAAATTACTCTCGTTTTTTAACGCAAACAAAAAGAAAAATTTGAATTTTTCACTTTCTGAAAGTGATTTCTTGCATCGCACAATGGGTGATTGCGGCCAAAAATAAATTCAAAATTAATAATAATAATAATACAATGGCGCTATTATAACTCTGACGAGTTTTATCGCCGAGCTTCTGTCCCAATTTGAGGTGTGCTCCTTTTGTTTTTCCTACCAATTGGGTGGACCTACAGTTTTATGCCGGCTCCGAACGGCGAATGCATTTTTTGTGAGAAGCTTTTTCATGGCAGAAATACACTCGGAGGGTATGCCGCCCACTGCCGAGAGGTGACCGCTGCTCTTAAAAAATCCAATAATTGGATTTTTACTAATTAGAAAAGTTTTTTGGTGTTTTGCTCGGACCGTGGTTTGAACCCGAGACCTCTGCCATAGCAGGCGAGCACTCTACCCACTGCACCACAGCGGCCACAAAATTAAAGTATGAGTAAAACCATGTTTTTAAATAGAGATCGACAGATACATGAAATTGTAATAAAAAAGCTTATATAAAAATGTTTGAGTCTCTTTTCGTTTAGCCGTACAGTGTGCCCAAAGTTGAACAAAAAATAGGTTCTTTTTTTTTTCTTAATGAACACACCTCATACATACAAAATGCTCTATCTCATTTAATTGTTAACATACGAACTCGAGTAATACATCGTTACATAGATAATGATTTTCTCTTTCAGAAATTATAACTGTTGTAAATAGCGTTCACTATTGAATTTATATGAATTTTCAAATATTGACAAAAAATGTCGACGAGAAAAAAATTTTGCTCGACTTTGAATAAAAAAATTAAAAAAAAGAAACAAAAAATATGCTCCTAAATTTTTTTTATGCTTTGAAACAATATACTCTTAATCAAACTGCATTTTCATTTTAAAAATCCACTTGCTCCATTTGCTTCTATAATTTTTTTCCCATTTGCCTAAAACTGCGGTTTTGTAAACGCATTAATTATGTTAGTTTTGACATTATGAAAAACGTTTATATTTAGGCGAATAATCGAATATTTCTTTATCGTCTTGCAATAAATGGTGCATACTTTCAAATTATGAGGTATTTTTTTTTATCAGCGTTATTTCATATCTTTGACAGCTTTTTTTTTGGAATATAAAAAAAATGTGTAAAAATTGTAAAACTTTAAAACATAGATGATCATGCCTATGCCTTTGAATCACATTTGTTTTTGTTTTTCCCCCCAGACATAGGCACAGATACAAATTCGCCCTTTGAATATAAAAATAAAATTTTCTTCCCCTGCCATATGCCCTCAGGTATAAAAAATTTCAAATGAATGTGATTGAGTTTCTTATGGGAAGGGCGAAGCTACGTTAGCTTCGCCCAACCCATATGAAGCTACGTTGGCGTCGCCCATCCCATATGAAATTGAAAATTACACTAACAAATTGAAAATAATATTTTTTTGAAAAAATTGAATTCTTGAATTGAAAAGCGACGTAACTCAAAACCCAAATAAATATAAAATAAATGGAAGAAATGCAAGAAAACCTTTTTCTTTACAAACGAAGCTTTGAAGTAAAACCTTGGGTAAGGAAGAAGACTTTTGCTGGGAGGAGACTAACATTTAGCAGTCCTTAATACGTTATTCATGGATTCAAAAAATTTTGAGTTGTGCAATTTTTTAATTTAGGGTGCGATTTGTAGGCAAACGAAAAAACTGAACATAATTTCTAGTTAATATTGGAAAATGTGTGTCAAAATTGTATTTCAAATTACACTATGGAACAAATTCAGGTCAACAAAAGTTAACTCGGTTCTGAAAGTTGGGGGTGAAAATAGAGGCTAAATTAGAAGACCCGTATCGCGGTGTTTGCTTAGGTTAGTTCGAATTTGTTTTTAATCGACCTTTGAACTTTGCAGGCAAATGCCGATTTTCAGCATACTGTTTGTATGGTTTTTTTGCTATAACTCGTCGACTAATTGCGCGACTTGGCTGTATTTACATGATCGCCTATAACTTTTCCATTTTACCATGGATTTTCTTCGTTGATAGCTTATTTTTTTGCTAATAGAATGTAGCTTCACGTAAAGGAGTAAAACCGAAGGTGAAAATTTTGGTTTTAAAGATATTGCCTGACAAAGTCAATTTTTTCTTTGAAAAATCGAAAAAATTCAAATTGAATCATCAATATTTCAGAAACTATAAGAGGTAGAGAAAAATGTTATAGACCCCTTGTATAGGAAATTTAAAAATCTCAATTAGTCGACGAGTTATAGCAAAAAAACCATACAAACAATATGCTGAAAATCGGCATTTGCCTGCAAAGTTCAAAGGTCGATTAAAAACAAATTCGAACTAACCTAAGCAAACGCCGCGATACGGGTCTTCTAATTTAGCCTCTATTTTCACCCCTAACTTTCAGAACCGAGTTAACTTTTGTTGACCTAAATTTGTTCCACAGTGTTATTTGAAGAAAAATAAAAGTAGATTTTAATCAGAAAAATAGGAATTAGAGCTTTTTTTGCTGAAATATTATTGCGAGTCACAGTCTATGCTAATTAATTATAGGTACTTACATAAATTAATAATTCAGGTAAGTTACATATATGACAGAAATAAAATATAACAATTATCCACTCTAAGAAATGAAATGTTAAAATACTTATCCATGTTCGGAAGCACTTATATTTGCGAAAAAGCCTTTTCTAGCCTTAAGTTAATCAAAACAAACCAAAGAAACCTTTTATCACAAAAGCATTTGGAAGCAATTCTGCAATTATCCACCTCTGATTTGACAATAAATATTGACAGTTTATTAAACACCCTTGAATAAACTTATCACTTATTGTTATTTTGTAATATGTAGATACATTTTTTTTTATATGTACGAGTTCATATCTTAATTTAATATAAATAAAATATGTTGTAAATATTGTACATATGTACCTATGTATTTATGTTGTATGTAAAATTTTCCAATCGTACAATAAAAATTTACTTGTAGTTTGTAACGTTTTTTTTTAAATCTAACACAAATTTTTTCTGAGTGCACTAATAAATTTTTGTAGACAGGGTTGCCGTTTGGGCAACACTTTTGGTCCTTTTTTACTTTCAAAACTATAATTATTAAATAATTTTTAGTTTTTTCTTAAATATAAGAAAAAAAACCTCTTTGTTACTATTTTACTTTGCATTGGCAACTCTCCGTTTAGAAAGGTTCTTTATTTAATTTGTTTGCCAACACTACCCTTGAATACTTTGAAATTTGGGCTGTTCCAGGATCCACCTATACAGGTCGGCTCTTCAGATCAGCTGACTTCTTCTTCTTCTTCAACAGCTATCCAATTTCTCTGCTTCTGCATATTCTATACATACATTCGTGTTTACTATTGGTCAAATTCTTCGTTCTCTGAGTGAGCTGAATGTCAAATTATTTCGTTCTCCTTCAAGAATTATCTAAAGAAGGATATCGCAGTAGATAAGCTGATTGGAATTGTGTATGTATACTAAAAAGTGTGAATGTCAGACAAAACGAATTGGCAAAAATTTTACCTTGAAATTCATTTCTCTTCTCTTTCACATTGACATTTTTAAAGAAAACACACACATAAAAACGGAAGTAATATAACCTCTATTTGGATAAGCCTTGTTCTCCTTTCAGTTTTGACATTCCGTTTGACATTCAGCTCACGGCATGTTTGTGTGTATGTATCATGGACCGACCTGGTAATTGGATCATGGGCTGTTCGTTAAGATAATGAAAACGCACGGAGCAGCCCAGACACACACAAACACATATAGCGTTCGTTGATCCGTAGGAAAGTGCAAGATACGTAGGAATTTTACCATAATTTACATTCTTTGCACTCATATTCGCTCTTTATTGGTAAAATTCCAACGGTTTTTGCACTTTCCTACGGCTTAACGAACACTATAACAGTTTTTTTTTTAATTCCTTGCCTTTCTCGGGTTATTCCGTCTGCTCAACGAACGATCATATTTTCGCTGCGTTAGTGTAAAGAATATTTTAAATTCCATTTTCTTTAAGCATTAAATAAACCACAAAAAGATATGAAAATGTGTTTTAGCTATAAAAAAAAATTGGGCCACCTTTTGAAATTTTTGAGCGGCAACACTGTTTGTAGATGTATTGGAGTTTCCCCATTCCCCAATAAACACAAAAGCGAGGATGGTATCGTGTCAAACTCGAGATGAATTCGCGGAGGTGAATGTTATTTTTCGGATTCGTATCGAGTTCGAGATGGACTCGAGAAAAATCAATTATCGCAATAGCATTTATTAATTTTGTTGGATCTTGCTTTACACGAAGAAATTCCCTGTTGGGCTTTAATTTACTCTTTAAAACTCCACTCGAGAAATTTAAAAGTTCGGATGATATCGTGGGGAATTCGAGGCGGGTTCGCAGAAGAAGATTTTCTAGAATGTATTCGCCAATGATCCCAAATCTCGAATTGCCAAAGATCCGAGAACATAAAAATGCGCGAATCGCTAATGAGAGGTGACTCACCTGGGAATTCGGATTCGCCGATCTATCATCGCGAACTATCGCCGCGATAATATAATCAGAGAAGCGAACTCGTCTCGGATTCGAGGCAAATCCGTTATGTTTATTGGGTCAATACGAGAGCGTTGAGCACCCTTGCTTTAAAATGAAATCAAAAAAAAAAAAAAAAAAAAAAATATGACCTCAATGTTTTAATATTTGATAGTTCTAAATGTCTTTTATAAACGGGTGAAAAAATTGTAAAAATTTGTTTGCTCCATTTGGTTTTATGAACTAGTTCAACAAAAGCTTTTTTATGGAAGGTGGTTTTTAAGATTTCGTACATTTTTCCCATACAAAATGCCCAGAAGTATGCTTCAAAAAGTTTAAATTTTTTTTTGTATGTGGAATATTTATCAAAATGATGAAACTTAAATATCGATATTTCCAATTCTAATTAAGACATTCGAAGAAACCAAATGCTGTTTTCAAGGGTAATGATTGTGCTTTCAACTGGTTTAATCGAATTTGAGTGGAAAGTAATTACATAAAAGATATTAAGCAGGGAATAGAGCCAAGAAACGTGTTTTTGCCAATTTGGGCATGAATATCTCAGAAACTAGAACCAATTTGGAAAATCTGGCTCCAGATTAAGGTTTAGCATACTTTAGAAAAGTGTAATTTCATTTCTTATATAAAATTTTTTTGAAATGCGATTTTTTTGTATGAAAATTTTATGGTAAATGCTTATAAAATACTTAAAAGTGCATATATTTTTAATTTAAAAACGGTGAAGTGCTTTACCCCTTTTCCAAAATGATTACTGCATTTGATTTATATTTAAAAAATGTATACACTAATCAAAATTAAGCATTTTAGCTATAATAGTTAGGAAAATGCTGAAATTTCAAAAATACCGTTATATGGGAGGTGGGCATATTTGTGGGTGGATTTTGTTCAATTTTTCACAGTTTACTAATTTCAACCAAAAAAGCTTAAGATTCTAGCTCAATTATTACTATTTTTGGCCGCGTTTGTATGGAGGTGCCCCCACTGTGCGTCGTCTGGCTGTACCGTAAGAGAGTAATTTTCAAAAATGTTTGCTCAATTAAATTAATTTAATTTAAAATTGTTTTCACCTACTGGTACAGTCTTAAATATTCGTATTAAAAGTAGTTTTGAGAATAATATTTCCCTTAACATTTATGCACAACATAATTTCCCCTCATAAACTTTTAATTTTCATAAAAAAAAAGTAATTTTTCAAAAATAATTATTTTTCAAACATAATGCTACAGTAATTTTCAAAAATTTGGCGTTAAATTTGTTAAAACACACAATATGTATGTATGAAAATCTCTTCAACTCTTTTTTTTTAAATATTTTCCCACGATAAGCTTGTTTAAGATATTTCTCTAAAACCACTTACGAACTTTTCCAGATACTAATGCGAAGATATCGGAGCCCGCATCTCCAGTTGCATCTGTTGCGTCCGCAGATATAGCTGCTGAGTTTGCTGCGCTCACTGTTGAGGAGCAAGAGAGGCGGCATGCCGAATGGAGTCAGGTAAATTATATAAATTTCCAAAAAAAAAAAAAACAAAATTAAATAACCAACTAATTAAATTCTCTTTTATTATTTTCCATTTGTAGGAATTGGCACGCGTAGAAGAGGAAATAAATACATTGCGAACAGTTTTGGCATCAAAGACGCGTCATGCCTCCGATTTGAAACGTAAATTGGGCATTACAATGTGGAAGGAGATCACAGATGATATGAATCAAGGCTTGAAGAACGTAAAAGAGAGTTCAGTGTAAGTTTGCTTGTATTTGAAGAGCTAGAAGTTGGCCTGAATAACGGAAAATTACAAGAGAATTTTAATTTTTCATATACGAAATCGGTTTGTCGAGTCTTGTCAAGGGCGACCGCTTGTAGAAAATTGTTTCCAATCCGCTCGGCTTTTATTCACGATGCCACGATGTGACGTATGTTTGTGTTTACCCAAATTCGTTACAAATTTATTTTCCAACAATTGGCTTATTTGCCTTATACATATATTCCGGCCTTATTCGCATACAAGTGGCAGCTTTATTGCTTCATTATACACGTCAAACAATTGTTAAAATATTTCATGACTGTGTTATAAAAAAATTATGTTCTAAAGTTTATTTTTAGCATGCCCAACATTTTGTTTAAAACGGTCATTATACATACTTCTAGCATTAACTTTATTTTCACATTTTGATTTCTATAATTTTTTTTATTAACTTTTAAGTTATCAATCCGTCGAACAAGGCTTTGGTAATCTGACAAAGGCTGTACACGATGCCCCAATGTAAGTAAATCTATTGTGTCAGCTAAATTGTCTACTAACTCGCTTCTACTAATGCTACGAGTGAGAAGAATTTTGCTACGTCTTCAACACGATAATGGTTTAGATAACTACAATTGCCTTTAGATAATTCATTCATTTATATTTTTCTGTGTTTCTCTTTTCCCTTGACACCTGCAAATTTTTCATTTATGATAATATTTTGTATTAAGTACTTTGCACTAACATTAAACTTTATAAGTTGTTTACAATATAATTACATTAATCTATTTTTATTAAATTCGTTATTTCACCTTTTTAAATTCAACTTCTTTACAGTTACCAACGCACCGAATCGGTGGTTAAAGCTACAACGGAGAAGACCGCATCGGTATTTGGTAGCTTAGCAAGCGGCTTCACATCGAAATTCTCACAAATGAAAAATTCCGAATCGATGCGTTCGATTGAAGAGAAGGTTGGCTCAGCCTATGAGAATGTGAAAGTAAGCTATGAACACAACAATTTTTTGTGCCAACCTCATGCGGTAACTATAAATGTATTTTTTTTGTTTTTTTATTAATCTCATAACTATAAAACAATCAATAGTAGTTTTTAATTAAAACACATTTCATAAGAAAATGTATCTCTTAGCTGCCACCAAACATGCTACAGAAAAAAAAAATGTTTAATATACAAACAAAAAACAAGAACATGCATTGTTATAGTAAAGTTTCTTAGTTTTTTTTTTGATTTTTTGCTTTTAATGCATATTTTTTTTTATATGTATGTATTATCTAATGACAAAATATTTCTTTTTTCAGTTGAATGTACTCTCTTAAAGATGTCTTTCTCTCCTGATTATATTTTCTTTCTTCTTCTCAGAGCAGTGTCTCTACTCTTAAAAGCATGTTATGAAAATTTTATGATTCTTACTTTGATTCAGACCTGTTAAATAATGATTACACAGTCCAACAAATTTACAAAAAAATTTCTCAACACGAACAAACGCTATTAATTATGAAAGAGGATGTCTCCCAGACCAACTTTGCCGAACAGAGTACTAGTCCAGAGGGTCTGAGTTTTTTTTAGAGGGGGTTAAAGTTTTATGGTTTTAGCTGGAGGTGCAATTACTTTATCCAAAATATCTTATAAAAAATGACCTCAAATGAAGTTTTTGAGCTCGGACTTCTTCTACAGAATTTAATAAGGAATTTTTTTGCAGTAGACTTTAACCCTCTAACGCCAATGCAAATGGCAGTTTTTAAACCTTGTTTGGAATCACATGTAGAAAATATCAATTAACAATGCAGATAGAGGGTTAAAATGTTCTAGAAAATTATTCGCCATAAAATTTCACTAGGGGTCTCCTCAGACAAAATCTTTGTACAAATAACGCAAAAGACCACAGGATATAATAATCACAAATTACTCCTTGAAATATGCAACAAATTTTATATGTGTACACATTATATGCATTTTTTTGTTCTCTGGATCATCCCTCCGGCACCGGAATATGAAAATAAGGTGTCGTAGAGTAAGTTAATTAAAAAAAATAAATATGTACATATGTATGTGCATAAGTTAGAAACGAATTATAGTAGGAAAGAAACTAGCAACAAATTTTCTATCAGATGTCGAAGGCAGGCAATAGCTCAGCGGTGCAAGGTACGCAAGTTCGAGTCTTGGCAGAAGCAAAAGTAACCTGATGAGTCTTAGAGGGATCTAAGGTGAAACAGCTGTAGTTACATCCATTCTAGTTTCTAAAAAAATAAAAAATAAAAATATAACCTGGGCCTGTGCTCGTTAAATTAAATAAATAAAAAAAATTCAATTTTACAAAAACCTAGCGGGACTACTCCAAAAACCGCGCGATTTTCAGGAATTTCAAGGCAAGTTTAGATTTATGTATGAAAAAAGTTATGATTTTGCACAAGAATAAAAAATTGATACCTACCTATACGTAGAGACAACCGCAAAGTGAATAGCTATTCAGTTTTTAGTGCACAATTAAAATTAGTTTTTTTTCTGTAAAAGAATTAAAATAATGATTACCAATTAAAAACCAAAACAATTTAATTGATTACTACCCAATAAACACAACGGATTCGCCTCGAATTCGCGTCGGAATCGCTTTCTCTGATTATATTATCGCGGCAATAGTTCGCGGCGATAGATCGGCGAATCCGAATTCGTAGGCATGTCACCTATCACTAGCGATTCGAGAATTTGTTCATTCTCGGATCGCTGGCGATTCGAATTTTTTATCATTAGCGATTCGAGAATTTTTAATTTCTCTGATCGTTGGCGATTCGAAAATTTGTTCAGATTTTTTTATAAAAGGCGTTTCGAAAAATTAAAAGTTCAGAGTTTGGTTTACTGGCAATAGGTTAAATCCGTATAAAATAATACAAAGCACTTAAAATATTTTTATTAAGAAAGTTTAACTTTCATGAATAACAAAAGCTTTTCAAGTTCAGGTATAAATGTAAAATTTCAGAACTATAATGATTTTTTAGCGCAAAACAACGTTAAAAAAATTGAAAAAATTAATATCGAGAAAATTGATTTTCTCGAACTTGCCGCGAACTCGAGGCGAGTTCGAGAAATTACGTTCGCGAAAATCTGTTTTCGCGAACTCGCCTCGAATTCGCCGCGATATCATCCTCGCATCTGTGTTTATTGGGTAATCGTAATCAGAATTTAACAGGTCTGCTTTGATTTTAATTTTCACTTTCATTTTCGATTATGTTTTATCTTTAGTTTTATATTTTTTTTATGTGTGCTTTTTAATATTTTTTAGTTGACACATATGTACACTAGGTTATTTATATGTAGATAGATATACATACATATGACATCACATTAGACCTTTAAAGTTTATAGCATTGACAGACGGCAGCGATAATCCGGAATATCTAGCTAATTCGGACTTAACTTGAGAATTAACTGGAGGTAATCCGGAATATCTCTTGAGTTAGTCCTCAAATTTTTAGCGGATTAGAGCATTTTGTATTGACATCCCTGGTGAAAAATGTCTATTGTGAATGAAAAGGAAGAAAAAGAAGAACCCAAGGCAGATCTAGGAAGGTAGGCGCATAAGTGAATTCAGAAATTTTGAATGTAATTTGTTGTTGTAATTGGTAGAGTGTAATGTCAAAATGATATCTCGCCTTGGTTGAAATCTGAACTCGTTTGGGACTCGCCCATTCCTATTGACCATGATGTGATTTCGTTTTGATTTTGATATTACCCTACCTTTGGAAATAAAACAAGAAGTTTTTGAATTCGCTGCTGCGCCTACCTTCCTTCAGCTGTTTTGTTAATCCGCAATACTTGCCGTCTGTCAGGGTAAAATTTTAATCGAATTAAGTGTTGCGGTAATCGGGATTATCGCTGCCGTCTGTCAATGCTATTAGAGTAATGAAAATGTGCTTAGATATCATAGCCCTTATGTTATAAATATGAATGTGTACAAGTAGGCTTAAAAATTTTAATGGTATGGCTGAGCTTTCGGGCAAATGGCTGAGTAAATAAAATATTCAACAATTAATTAAATCAAACCAGTAACCCCAAAGCAGTAAATTTGCACATTCATGTTTCCAACAGGAGGGCGATGTTCTCTCTTGCATGTTCTATAAATGTACATTCATATGTATAACTGTATACTTTTCGTACACTCAACGGTTATTTGATGTAACTAACAATTCATTCTATCTTTCCCTCACTCTCTCGTTTCTAACAACTATTTAACACCAATTGCAAAAACAATAAACAAAATAAAAAAAATCGTTCAATTTGTTTTGTGCCGTGTCGCCGTCCAATCAACCAACCATGTATGCGTTTTAGACAAGAGTGTCCACTTCACGTTCGGGTTCGATTAACAGCTTCCCAGATGCCTTAAATGAAAACAATACATCGTCTGGCCTGAATTCGCCAACAGATTCAATTGCAAAATAAATGTGAAATACATGCTACATATATACATATACTTTTTGTAAACCTTTTACTTAGCTTATAAATTTGCAAAGAAATGAAACAAAAAAAATGTGTCGCATTCGCTTAATTTATTTAAATGGTTTGATATTGCTATTGATTTATTGTAATTGTAAACAAAAAAAAAAAACTTTTGATTCGCATCAATTTTAAACGGAAAGCGTAAAAATATTACATATACGTACATACATACCATATGCTTATGGATGTACTTGCATATACGTTTATATACAAACAAACATATGTCCATATTCATATATTATAGTGTGTACATATGCAGATTTATGAGATATACAAAAGCCAAGGGGCCACACTTTCATGACTAATTGACATTTTCTATATAAAAAACGGTATATACATACATATATACTTATTGATATATACCAGTACATACATATGTATATATCCATTTCCATTTTGAATTTTTGCCAGTAAATAAGAAAAAATTGCATGAAAAATTACCGTAACAACCTACCTTAAGGAAAATTACGTATGCTCAAAAATAGGGCAAGTGCAACGGTATAACAAAAGCAAAAAAACGTTAATATAATAAAAATAAATGCTTTTGGATAAATTTTTTAATTAGTATTTTTTATTAAGTGTTTGTAAAAAAAAAAAAAAACTAATACGAAAAACCCTCACACGCATGTTCATAGACTCATGAGCAATTTTCAGAGTTGAAAAAATTTCAGGAAATAAAATATGTATTATAAAACAAATGTTTTAAGCATAATATTTTTCATATTGTAATATATGTATTATTTATTTTCATAGAAAAACTTTTCTCTTCAATCAAAAATATGAATTTTTGTCATCTTTTCTTTATAGCTTGTAACTCATGCAATCAAATGGCGTTTATAACAATTGCTTCTAAAGAAAAATTACGAAATTTTTAACTGTTTTCTGCTAATCATTGTTTAAATAAATCTATGCAAATTACAAAATGCAAATACATATGTATGCGAATTATATTTTACAAAGATATGGAATATGAATGAAATAGCAGAAATTTCTTTTTTTGTAATTTTTATTTCAATTCAAAAATAAAAAATAACGAAACTTTATTCCACTTTGACCATACAATAATATTATTAAGCGTATTTTTGCTAAACTATGATGTAATAAATAAATAAATGAATACAAAATTAATAAACAAATAAATGATTTCATTCATGTTGTGCATATAGAGCGTATTGTATTTATGTATGTGTGTGTAGATTGCTTTATGTTTCTCCTTTTATTAAATTAACAATAAATTCACTGGTACGGACTTAAAATACAATGGTCCACAATAAATGCTATATAAAAAAAACTCAAATAATTGCCAAAAATTGAAATGCTTGTTTGCTTGTTTTTCGCATGCACGAAATGCAATGAGATTTCGACGTAACCACGGTGTAAGTAACGAGTTTTCTTACAAATATCCAGGAAAATAGTTCGGCTGCGATTCTTAGAATTTGTGGGTAGTAAGGAGTTGTCAAAATCAGCAAGAAAATTATATGGCGGAATTAAGTAAGCCAATCAGAAACTCAATAAGGTTGTTCTCTGTGTCTAATATTTTTGCCGAGATATCATGATATCTTGAGAAATTTGCCACACAGAGAGAGCGCACCTTTAAGAAAATAAAATTCTAACTGACTTCATTGTGAACTAGCATGTTAGTCATATTCTTTCCACTCTTTATACAACTGTTGTCGCTTTGCTTTGCTTGCTTCAATTTCGAATTAATTAATTTTTTATCTGAATAAAATAAAATAGTTAAAAAAAAGAACTAGAAACATAAATTCAAACTCAGTTCTCATAGAAGACCATTGTGAATGTAATAACATGGTTGCATTTCCCGTGATATTTTTCTCATGATATCACATATCACGGGTTGGGGTATGAGAAATTTGCCGAAGCTCCAAATTTGACAAGACGTGTATTTTGTTTTTGTGCTCGGCAAATTTATCACACTTATGTCATCTCGGCAAATTTGCCAGGCCAAAATCACAGAGAGAGAACAACCTTAATTTGTTTTTAATGTGTTCCGATACTTGCTCGCAGCCAATAGGACCGTTCGGCGGCAGAAAATTGCAGAAAAAACTGCAAATTCGCGTTTTTTGAGGCATAAACTCAATCAAAATTTGCAGAAGAGAGCGCAATTTTGACAGTTCAAAAAAGAAGAAATCTGCAAAGTTTTACTGACGAAATTTGTCGTTGCAAAGTTCAGTAGACTGAAAAAACATATGATTTGCGATCATATGGTTATAATATATAATATAATATAATACAATGGCGCTATTATAACTCTGACGAGTTTTATGGCCGAGCTTCTCTCCCAATTCGAGGTGTGCTCCTTTTTGTTTTTCCTACTAATTGGGTGGACCTACAGTTTTATGCCGGCTCCGAACGGCGAATGCATTTTTTGTGAGAAGCTTTTTCATGGCAGAAATACTCTCGAAGGGTATGCCGCCCACTGCCGAGAGGTGACCGCTGCTCTTAAAAAACCCAATAATTAGATTTTTACTAATTAGAAAAATTTGTTTGGCTCGGACCGTGGTTTGAACCCGAGACCTCTGGCATAGCAGGCGAGCACTCTACCCACTGCACCACAGCGACCACTGGATCATATGGTTACAATTTAAAAAAAAAAGTCGAAAGTGATTTCAAGTCAAAAAACTATGAAAATCGGGAATATATGTGATTCAATAGAAAATGAAGTGAGAAAATTATATTATTTTAATTTATAAAGTTTATTTAAATGATTTAATTTGTTTAATAAGGTACCAGCTAAAAGGAAACGTGTTAATGACAGCGCAGTGGGATCATCGTCTGCACTCTCGGGATTCTGCGTTGCTGAATCGCAAATAGGAGGTAGTATACTACTTAAATGGGAAAATTGTCCATTAATGTCGCACGCCCCGAAAAAATAACTTTTTCACAGATGTTATAACAGAAATAAAAACCTACCGGAAACTGGGAAATTTTTCCATTATTCCAGCACGCCCCGAGAAAAATTACTTATACAGGGGTGTAGAGGAGCTATCACAGATCCCAAATCTGAAAACCAAACTTGCCGGAGGCTTATGGTTTCCGAGATAGGTAAAATTTTAGACGAGTCCCCCACGGCTAGAAAAAAATTTTTTTTAGGAGGGTAGAGGGGGGCCCCCAGATTACAAAACTGAAGACCCCACCTACCGGAGGCCTATAGTTCCCGAGATATTTGCTGTTAAAGTTCCCATACAAATTTCACCACACAGTTTGCGAAAATTTCGCAAAATAATACTTTTCTGCGTTGGCGGCCTTCGCTTCCCGCCGACCCGCTTTCCCTTCGATTTCATTTCGTAAAATTTTAATTTTGTTATGCACTTGTGAATAAAGACAAACAGCTGATTTGCTGCAAATTTTGACAAAGTTCTGTTCGTTGAAATGCCAGTAAATTTGCATAAGTTTCTCTCTTTCGGAGAGCAAGACATATTTTTCTTTGTTTGCAAATTGCTGCAATTTGCAGCCACCGAACGGACCTAAATATATAAGAAAATCACTGGTGGTTTTCCACTGTATGACCCTGTATTGTATTGACCAGCAAATTCACCTCACTTTACCAATTCACCTTGCTCAGCTGATTTGCAGCTGTTCATGACCCAGCTGTTCAACCTAGTGATGGGCGAGTCCGAGATGTTTAGACAATCGAGAGAATCGCTATCGTTGCAAAATCACAATCGAGTCAAAAGTTGACTCGCTCCTCGACTACACAATCGAGATGTTTTTGCGATTGTTCCGATTCGGCGGGCCGGTTGTTGTTTTGATGATATGTTTTAATTGATAAAATAAACTGAATGAGTGTTGTTGATGTAGAAAGTAGGATTTTTGATAGAAGTGAGGCAAATACATACATAAATAAATGAACCAAATTGAAAAATATGCTATACATAGACGATGCTATTTTGCAATCACAACTAAAGAGTGTCGTGCATAATAATAATAACTAATTATTTAAACATTAATAAATTTTCTCAAGTGAGACGCTTATGAAATAAATGAATTTTACGAGTAGCAACAATGGCAATAGATTTGTACCACTTTGTATGTTTTTTAAAGCAATTTTGATATTCAAGTGGCAACAACAAATATTATGTATTTTTTGCAGCGAGTCCAAGATGTTGTAGGGTTGCTTTGAAAACGAGAGGAATCGTTGGCGAGTCCGATGTGTTTTAGCGATTGTTTCGACTGACGGCCATTTACGACTTGACTCGAGTACGAATGAAAACCATGGAGAGCATTCGAGATGTTTCAACAATCGAGGGAATCGAATAAAGAATCTCGGACTCGCCCATCACTAGTTCAACCGGCTATTTTTTTTTTGGTGTGATAACGAGGAATTTCTCTACGTGAAATTTGAATAAAACTTATAAAATAGTGTATAACTAAATTCATAAAATTGTTAGGAGACAAATATGTTTTCATTTCTTAAGAATAAGCGTGTTTTTTGGACGAGTGTCACTGGAACAGCAATCGGTTTTGCTTTTCTTGTAAAGTAACTACTTACTTAATTACCTACTCTGCTATAGAATAACTTAAAGCTGCATGACCATAATTTTTTAATTCCAGAGATATAATGCAAGGTGAAAAGTTCAAAAACCCTATCACAGCCGAAAACAAAGTGGTTATAATAACGGGCGCTAATACAGGCATCGGCAAGGAGACTGCGCTGGAACTGGCCAAGCGTGGGGCGATCGTTTATATGGCCTGTCGGGACATGAAGAAATGCGAAAAGGTACATGCATATGTATATATTTAATTATCTTCTGTTCATTGTTTTGCTTTGCTTAAGGCGCGTGAGGAAATCGTTTTGGATTCTTATAATAAACATGTTTACTGTCGTCAATGTGATTTAGCTTCCATGAAGTCTGTGCGAGAGTTTGTTGAAACGTAAGTGTGTATAATTTTTAGCTAGGTATGTATGTATACAAATTGGAGGCAAATCGGTTTAGGTTACTTTTGGGACGAGCTCTTTCAAAATAATGAAAACATTTATAGTCGCTTATTCTAATTAAAATAAAGATGTGTGTACTATGTAGGCAGTGTAATCACATTTTGATATCATGTGCTAGCGCAGATTTGCTTAAAACTGCGATTGTATACCATTCATTACCCTGAACCATCTTTAAATCGAGCTACATAATATTAGGTCCGTTTATGAATAGTTAGCCAAGTTTCGGCTGGAAAATCGTTTCTTGAGACAAAAAAATAGCAGAAGAGAGCCATTGACAGCTCCAAATTTCAGCTAGTAAAATTTACCCTAGCTGAAATTATTTGCTGCCAAAGTAAGAAACAGCTGTTGAAAAAATAAACAAACGAACACTTTTGATTTTATTACTTTTGAAATTTTCTGAATTTTTGAAATAGATATAAAGAAAATTAAATGTTTTTTTAGAAGAAATAACCATTAACAGTCAAAAATAGCATTGAAATTACTAATCGCTAATTTTTACTATTATTCCGTTTCTTGATTTTCTGTTTGTTTCGCTCGTTATGAGCGCAATTCTTTCCGTTTTGCTCACTTTAATAAGAAACAAACCTTATGATTGATTAAAAAAGTTCATTAACAATTCATTGCATACTTTAAGGAGATCATAAATATAAGATCGACGAGTTTCAGTGGTTTGAAATAATTATATAATTGATTTTTTGTTGTTTAAGTTTTAAAAAGGAACAACCACGTTTGGATATACTTATCAACAATGCTGGTGTAATGCGTTGTCCGCATTCACTTACCAAAGATGGTTTTGAAATGCAATTGGGCGTCAATCATATGGGACACTTTTTGCTAACAAATCTATTGCTGGATATGCTTAAAGTAAGTATTTACTTACATATATTTAACTAGACAATTTATTATAATTTTTAACTGAATTTTTAATTTTTTTTTTTTTTTTACATCACAATTTAGAAATCAGCGCCAAGTCGCATTGTAAATGTTTCAAGCTTAGCGCATACGCGCGGTGAATTGAATGTTGCCGATTTGAACAGCGATAAATCGTACGATGCCGGCCGTGCTTATAATCAAAGCAAACTGGCGAATGTATTGTTTACGCGCGAATTGGCCAACCGTTTGGAGGGTACTGGAGTTACAGCTAATGCTTTGCATCCGGGCATTGTCGATACAGAACTATTCCGGCATATGGGTTTCTTTCATAATTTCTTTGCAAAGTACGTATGCAGAAAAAATTAATGACTGTTTACATAAGTGTGAATTTTAAAAATGATTTCTTCTCTTCTTCAATTACTTTAGAATATTTATTAAACCACTACTTTGGCCGTTTGTCAAAAATGCGAAAAATGGCGCCCAAACAACGCTATATGTTGCCCTCGAACCAGAATTAGTTGATGTGAGTGGTAAATATTTCAGCGATTGTAATTTGAAAGAAGTTGCACCTGCCGCTTTGGATGACACTTTAGCTAAGTGGCTGTGGGCTGTTAGCGAAAAGTGGACTAAGTTAAATACATAGGATTAAGTTTAATTAAAGTGTAAGTAAATTGTTAAATAAATGCATTTTTTTCTCTGGTAAAATATGGGTATGTCCAGAAACGCAGCATGAAACGCAACAGCGGCAGTGATTATTTTTTTTTGATGATTGTGATGAGTAGAGCTCGGATAACACTAGTCGATAAAATTTCAACCAATTTTTGTTACAGAAAAAAATTCTACTTTTCTTAAGGATTTTTTAATATGCAATATTGCAAGTTACAAGAAAGATATCCGAAAAATTAAAACGTTGTCTTCAAGAGAAATGGCCGAGCTTTCAATAGCTTTAATCAATTTTTAAAATAAGTAAGTAATTTAAAAGATATTGGGGAGTGAATATAGGCAAAAAATGTGTTTTTCGCCCATTTGGGCATGAATATCTAAAAATCTGTACGTATCACAGAAAATCTGACTTCAGATTCGGATTCAGCGAAAATCGAAATCCTTTACAAAAGTAGAATTTTATTTCTGTAACATAAACTTGTGGCCCAGTGTTATATGTGAAAATCAAACGCCTAAAATTATGCTACGTAATGTTTGTGAACACATCCAGTGGCAAGTTTAAGGGTGGGGTGTTTTCGGGTCTAAGCCCCCCGTGAATGCAATTGGATTTTTTGCTTACCTAGGAAGCCAGAAAAATAAATTGTTAAGGTTTTTTATGGGTTGTATGTGAAGAATTGCAAAGAAAGCTACAATAAATAAATATTATAATAAAGAATAATAATAAAAAAATAACAAATAAATACATAGTTCCCTCAAATATATGGAAGATTAATACGAAATAATTGATTTCGTCAATGGGGACTTAGGAGAAGCGTTGAAAACCAAACTTAGCAAAATTCTGCAACGAGACGTTGACTTTACTTCCGTTCAGGAAATTAGTGAGAAATTAAAAAATGCAGACTATATTATGGCAGACACGTTCAAAATGGTAGAACCACATGTATTCAAATTCAAGTATGCGCCACTAACTTTTGTGGATGTGGAAAGGAGCTTCTCTGCATATAAAACCATTTTTCCGAAAAGCGCCAAAGTATTAGTAACGAAAATATGGAGAAACTTTTAGTAATTTCTTGTAACAAGCGATGAAGTAAATCCACAATGGAAAGTGGTTTTATTCGTAAAATATTTACGTGTTTTTAATAATTTTCATTTGAAATATAGCGAAATCTACATCAGAAACAAAATAAATTAAAGCTTACGCGAAACCCAGGAAAATTCGCAAAGTTCTCAGCAAAATTTGTAGCTTTTCGCAAGTTTTGTAGCTCGTTGAATTTTACTATAAAAAAATACCAATACTTATTAATTGAGAATTTTTTTCTAGCTGTCCTCTGCATTTTTTTTTTTTCATGCGAATTTACAAGTCGAAAAAAACTGCGTACTAGAAAATAATATAAAATTTCTACTCAAAAAGTTACAAATTTTGCTGAAAAATTGGCGAATTTTCCAGAATTTTGCAAAAACTTTTTAACTTAAATATATTTGGTTTCTGTTATAGATTTTTTTATACAACAAATTAAAATTAAAAACACATAAATATATTTTACGAATAAAATCACTTTCTATTCTGGCTTCATTTCATCACACACCACTGTATGTTTATTTAAACTGCAAATTTGTGTAACATGATTAAGAACTTTTCTAATAAAATCTTTGCCCACCATACAAATATGCTACCCCTTTATATTTAAATTGTAGTCCCGCCACTGAAAACAAACATAATTTACAAAATGTAGCATATTTTGAGGCGCTTGATTTCACCTATTTTTCCGAGCTCTAGTGATGAGTAGAGCTCGGAAAAATAGGTGAATTCAAGCGCCTAAAAAATGCTACATTTTGTAAATTTTGGTTGTTTTTAGTGGCGGGATTACAATTTAAATATAAAGGGGTAGCATATTGGTACGGTGAAGATTTTATTAGAAACGTTCTTAATCGTGTTACACAAATTTGCAGTTTGAATAAACATACAGTGGTGTGTGATGAAATAAAGCCAAAGAGGGATTTAGTTTCTTTGACATTTTTACTGAAAAAAAGTATGAAGAACACATTTTGTATTTTATATTTTTGTACATCGTCAAGCTTTTTGAAAGCAAAAAAAAACTAGCTGTCATGAAAATAAAATTTGGGGAAAGTAAGTAAATTATGGCATAGTTAATGTTCCAATAACTCATAAACAAAAATGCAGAACGGTTTTTACCACGACAGAAATTTGCATTTTTACAGATACGGAATTATGCCGAGTATCCAATCGGAAAATTGTAAACCCTGAAATGGTCGTAAGAAAAAATAGGAAAGTTCAAATCAAGTTTTTTTACCTAAAATATGCAAATGTTTAAAGTCAGACCACTACAAATTAAAAAGTTGTATTATATATTCCATTTGCTAATATGCACTTGCCTCATTTTCATTCAAAATATATTTGGTTTGAAACTGTAATTGCTTTTCCTTCACGTGCGAAGATTTTGTCTCAAATTTAAGCGAGTCACTACAAATTTTTAATTTTTTTCTTTATTCTTTATAATTATATATTTATTTAATATACCTTATTTATTATTATTCTTTATTATTATATTTATTTATTGTAGCTTTCTTTGCAATTTTTCACGTGCAACCCATAAAAAACCTTAATAATTTATTTTTCTGGCATCCTAGTAAGTAAAAATCCAATTGCATTCACGGGGGCTTAGACCTGAATGAACCCCACCCACCCTTAAACTTGCCACTGGATGTGCTCACAAATATTACGTAGCATAATTTTAGGCGTTTGATTTTCACCTATTATCCGAGCTCTAGTGATGAGCGACGCTTCATGCAAAACTTACGTTTATGAACACTCTGCTTGTACTACAAAAGCAGGTTGCGCTTCAAACTGAGTTTCTGAACCAGAGATGCTTAACGAACGAACGGATTCTATTTCGTTTTGTTAATTCACAATCCTAAATTATCAAAATGGTTTTGTTTCGTTAATTCGCAACGCTAAATTATCAAAACCATTTCGTTTCGATAATTCACAAAACTAAATTATCAAAATGCAACCGGTAACGTTGAAACGAAGTAAATCAACAAAAAGATTGCCTGGACGAGGCGCATACATACACAGCTGTCACTCAAATCGTAGCAGTTCGTGTGCATATGCATATATGTATGTACATATGTATGCGAGTACTCGGCCGATTGTTCGCGACGACATTACGAGCGTACTAAGCATTTCAACGTTATAAATTTGGTTATGATAACGCTAATCAACGAAATGAAATCATTTTGATAATTTCTTTTCGCTAATCAACGAAATGGTATTATTTCGATAATTTCATTATCGTTATTTTGCGACTATAAATTATTTTGATAATTGTGTAAACGGTAAAAACCTGAATAGTTTCAACGGAAACGATTGCTTTTTTTCGGTAAACGATAATATTAACGTTACGATGCATCCTTGTTCTGAACAAAGCCTATATATCACCTATTTTGAAATTTTAAGTTTTCCCACAGCTCTGGCAGGTATATGCATAAAACCAGAAAGAAAAAAAGTTGCATACTTTTAGGTGAAGTTCCGGCGTGAAAAAAAGTTGAAAAATTGTTAGAATTCCTCAGCATAGCAGCTTCACAGTATGCTGCAATTTTCACCTGTTGTATGTGATTGTATTTTACCGACAAATGCAACCCTGTGTACAGTATTTCCGTTGGTAGTAAACGAATGCGCTGGTTATAATAGCCGGGACGGGACGGAAGCCGTACCGATATAGAACGGTGACAAACATAAGGTAGTTATAATAGTGCGTTAACTGCCGTCTTTGACATTTGCCACAGCTGTAAATATTGTGCTTTATTTGCCAATTTAAAACAGAAAACTTCCAATTTGTTGGTGATTCCATAACGACGCACGCCGTTATTAAGTCTTTCGTCAAATTCGCTAATTTTTATATTATAAAATGTAAAAAAATTTTTTGCTAACGGCATTATGTTCTGTCACTGCAAAGAGAACTGTCAAATTGCCGTAAGAATACGGAAGAAATCTAAAATCAACAGATGCTTAGGGTTGTCGCCGTTTTCTACCGTTCATTATAATCATTCGCATGCCTTTCACATACACTAGATATTAAAGTGACAGCTCCATCCGTTGCGTTACGGCTATTATAACCAGCGAGGAAGTGGACAGACGACATTCACACACACCAGTGTTGCCAGAATATTTTGGCGCCTATAGCTAGATTAAAAGTAACAAATATTTAAAAATAGCTACACAATGTTTTTCAAAGTTTTTCTTCAAAAATAGGCAAATAATCCTATACATAATTAAAAATATACTAATTTTCTAACTCCACTAATTTTGAATGAGTGAAACTTTTAAAAATTCCGCTACCATTAAATCACATGGTGGTAGTCGAAAGTTTTTTTTTGATGGAAATAGAGATATTCCATTTCGATTGTTTGACATTTGTTATTTGCATTAATCCAAAGTTTTTTTTAAAGAATCAATAGCACGGGCGCATCGTACTTGCCTCCGTGAAATTTTCAAAATGAAGTTGACACAAATGCCCAGTATAGCAATATTGCCTTGTAAATTGCCTCTATATTGCTTTGAAAAATACTTCACAGCTTGCCCGTATAGACATCGGATAAAGGTTCAGACATTGGTGACTTATCTGTAACCTTATAAAACAGCTGATTCAACCAACCTTACGACAAGCTGTGTTACTAGTCATTGGTGCCTTATCGTAATTCTGTAGCTGTATCGTTAACTTACAGACCAATTGGATTTTGGTTAGCAACCCTAAATCCGTAAACAGCTGACACTTGTGAAAGCAGATATATTTACAAAGGTAGATTATAATATCAAAATCAGAACGAATTCACATCATGGCCAATAGTAATGGGCGAGTCCCAAGCGAATTCAGATTTTAACAAGGAGGAATATTATTTTGACATTACAATCTACCAATTACAATAGCAAAATACATGGGCAATTTCTTAATTCCCCTATGCGTCCACCTTCCAAGCTGACAAGTGTCAGCTGTTTACAGATTTACGGCACCACTAACAGCTCACATTGATAGCGATAAAGTTACAATAAGGTTAACGATACTGAAATACTTATAAGTCACCAATGTCTGAACCCTAAGGAAGAGTACATACTATTAAGTTTTGATGAACAAAAATCATAATATTTGGTGCAAAAGTGAGAAATTTACAGAAAAAATATTATAGCTTAAATAACCACACTGATTAAAAAATAAGCTAAAGAAAAAAGTGAATAGCAAAATCTAGCTACAAAATAGCTGAAATGGCAACACTAATACACACACGCATGCATGGCAGCTAGAGATGAGCGAAACTGCGATTTTTCGATATCTGTGATTTCGGTGATTGCTATTTTTAAATCACTGTGATTTTAAACTGCTATTGCGATTGCATGGACTGGTATAAAATCATCAGTTACCGGTAGAGATTAATTTTGCGTTTTCTGAGCGATATAACCTGTCTTTATTTTATGTTAACAAAATCATAGCAATAACAACGTATTCCGCAGTAATATCGCTGTTTGTAAATATTTTTCAAAGACAAATTGTAAATTCAATAATTTTTTTTTCTTATATTTCTATATATGTACGTATGTGGTCTGCTCAAAAGTGTAAACAAAAAGAAATTTATAATGCTTTTGCGATTGCGATTCACATAGGTGAACTGCTTACTTGCTACATCGATAGCAGTTGCCAATAAGTAGTGAACTGCTATTTTGAAAAAGTGATCGCAATTGCGATTTGTGATTTTTTATTCACAGTGAAAAAATCACCGTTTGCGATATATCGCTCATCACTAATGGCAGCTAAATACGCCGTTGCCGTCGTCAGTTGTTGCGCCGTCGCTGCCTTGTCATCATCTCGCTTTTTCCTTCTGTCACCAGTTTTTATGTGTTTGAAAAATACTTGCATTAAAAAATATAAAACCTTTTACATATTTCGTATAATTGAATACAAGTACAAAAAAGTACGAAAAATATACACAATAACGAAGAGTTTGTGGCACAGTATATAAAATTAATTCGTGCAAACATACATACATAAATAGCTACACACAAACGAATGAAAATACTTGAAAAAGAGCAAAAATAATTAAAAGTACCTGTCGTCGTCGCTGTCGCAGTCGCCGTCTGCGTTAACGCCGTTGTTCGCGTGACGTTTTCCTTCGTTCGCTAGCAAAATCCATATGTATGCATACAGTAAGCAAAACTCAACGCAATAAAATTTATTAAATTTTTTGCTTTGTACTTTAATTTAAAATGAACTTTGTTATTTTAAAGTGTTGGGATAACAACAAATAAAAGTGACTTTTTTATTTAAATTTACATACATATAGCTTTTGCATTTGAAATGCAAAGCGTCCCTTCACGAGGATCAATATCGTGTTAAGAGCCTTTCTACTGCTGTTTTTTCTCGAAAGAGAAATCTAATTAAAAAAAGTTAAATAAATAAATTGTAACAAGTGCCTTAATCGATATGAATATAATAAATTTAATTAGATTAAATACAAGCAACTGCGGTTTAGTAAGAAAGTAGGTACGCTATTAGCAAAGGGTAAGTTGATAACATACTTTATATTGTATGTCTGTATGTACATAAATGTATATTTTTTGGAAATGTACATAGATAGTTCTAAATCCTTACAAAAACCTGCATATCTACACACATTGGGTCATATTAATAAAAGCCAAGCATTTGCTTTTGCTTAAGATTTCTGACCTTTTACTCAAATTTTGAAATTTGGTTCATACAAATTAATGTCTGTTCTGAAATTTTGAGTAAAAGCATTTGCTTGGATTTTATTAATATGGCCCATTTAGTTGAAAAAAAAAAAATTTTTTTTAAATAGTCGATCAAGGAAGATTATGCAGAGTTAAGTAAAAAATCGAACACATAGGCATAAAAACCTTATTTAATAATAGCAATATTACAAACTAAAAACGCGCTTTTTTGATAAAATTTCAAACGCGTCTATTGCATATTTTTAGGCTACTGCTTAATTTCCAGTTACTTTGAAATGTATCTTGCATATTTTTAGGCTACGCATACAAATATACAGTACCCGAATTCTAGAAATGGCCATTACTAAATGAGATCGCCAAAAATCGTTAAATTCATATCAGACGCGCCTAACATTATGTACCTCTTTTACCTATTTATATAGTCTCAAGCTACAAGCGTGCTGACAGCATTGGTCTGCGAGTTTTGTTTGTCAAACATTTTAGCAGATATTGCATATAATTGGGATTTTTCGACATTGCATATGCTATGGTTATGGTTACAATCTTGATTGCCAATCAAAATCGGAAACATTTCGTGATTGGTGAGGTGGTTACGCTTACATTGATGATTGGAGCGCACATACACAACATAACACATTATTACCTCTGAAACCTCGTTTGCTGGCTGCCTGTTTCACACAGCAAGTTTGCTGGATGTGAGAGTCCGAAAATTCTCTCACCGTCGGAGTGCACAACAACAATTACACGGTGCTCGACCAGCTTGATTGGTAGCATAACCAGGCCATAAGCATTCCCTCTGTTTGTATTTCTGTCATGAGAAATACCCTACATTCTACATTCCTGTTTCCATGACATTTCATCGGCATGCGATAACCTTTATAGCCTCTGCACATTGGCATGATTTAAGGGTTATTTAGGCAAAAATCGTTGTTTCGGCGTTAATTACCCTTAAATAACGTTGGTCGCCATACAAAACTGCTGGCTGAAATTACCCTTGAAATGCGCATTTCGGCTAAATAACTCACGAAATATCTCTGTAACCGGTCTCTTCTCTAAATTTTATCGATAATAATCGAAAACATCTTTACCCATCGCTAATCACCCCTATTATGGTTGTCAACATCAATTGTCACTTCGTATCAATATCAACGTCGCGTCAATGCAATTCTGGTATTTACTTCATCAATGTATTGACGTTGACGTGTTATATATGTTATACCCGTCAATAGAATATCAATATTGTTGTCGTCAATACCAAAATAGTATCAACAGCTGTCAACAGTTATCGACTTTGATGACGGCAATACCAATTCGGAGGCATCGACACTATTTTTGACAATATTGACATGATATTGACAACCGTAATAGGGGTGAATATTTCACATTAGCTGTGTTTTATTTTAACGCATATACATCTGCGCTAAAATAAAAACACGGCTATTAAATTTGTTCGCGACGGTTTCTTAGATATATTCTCATTGTATATTGCATTAGCGATTCTTTAATTATAAAAAATTTAATTTGGTTGGAGTATTTTATTAATGATATTTTCATTTAAGTTGACCATGAGTGTCATAAAATGTTATTGTGATCGTGAATTTTATATGAGCTATTGGCCAGTTTTTAATTAAGGAAAATTGAAAATTTTTTTTTTCTTTTTTGGTAGAAGTTATGGATCCATTTCGGAGACCACCACATCCCCTCATCAGACTTCTTCAGGCGGCCTCAACCGAGAATCGAACTTAAGTCTTTTCGATTGGTAATCCAATGACAATCCCATTGAGCTACCACCGCCGTCAGCGATCAATTTTATTGTGATCAATTTTATATTCTTAATTTTTCTTTGTTTTATTTTGTGTACTGCTTTGTTTTTTTTTCTGCTTCATATTCTTCTTTCAGCTATTATTTGCTTTCTCGATTTTTGCTCCAATTAAATAACTTTTGGTTGTTTGTTTTTTTTGTCCACAATACATCATTTGCTCCAATTCTTGCGTAGCTGATGACCAGCATTGCCACTTTAGTTACATACGTATTTTTAACCAAAATTGGCAATGTTTTCCGGTTTGGTAATTTTTCAATGCTCTACCACAAATAGTTAAAGAGATATACATACATACTACATGAAAATCTCAGTTTTCAACGTGAGAATTTCAGTTTAGCGGTAATACTGCTTACGTAGCTGATGACTTATAGTTCAACCAGTCACCGACATGATGCGCTTCCTCACTTACCGCACGCAATAGTTGAAAATCGACACCAATTACGACCGCAACGCAACGCAAGAATTAGTTGTTTTTCTTTGTTTACATTTTGCATTGTTTTTTTGTTTTGTTTGGAATTAGTGGAATAACAAGGTTAACTTGTGTTTGGTTTCGTAGTGATTTTTCTTGGAAATCGTATTACTTATTCATGGAGTTAATTAATAAACAAGCTGATGCCCGCGACTTTGTCTCCGGCTCTTAATATCTCAATGCAGCGGGTTCGTTTTTTGTACCAGAGTTCTCCATTACATAACCAACACACGTTACGAAAATTAACAAAAACGAACCATAAATACGGATTTTCTGAATATCTCCACTCCACCGCCATCTAGCAGGTTAATTTTTTGTAACAGTTTTTGATTACATAACAAACGTACGTGCCAAAAACGACTAGAATCGGATAAAAATAGGGATTTTTCGAATATAGCGACGCCAGTTTCGCTTCGGTTATCATTTAATTTACTTAAGTATTGCATACGTATTTCGGTCTTTTTGTTGTTTATGATCGTTGTCAAATTTACTTTCTAGTAGATTAAATGTAGAAGCTATATCCACAAAAAGCTACATATATCTGAACAATCGGTCGTATGGCAGCTATATGTTATAGTGGACCGACCTTGACAATTTCCCATATGCCCAAAAAACATTAGAAAAAAAAAAATTAATTTACTAATAAAGATTTTCTGGAAAATTTCACCAACGTTTGAGAAAAATGTGCCTTTTTGTTTGAGAACGCTATCAAGGGAAATTTGAGGTGCATTTGATAACAAACGTTTGAGGTTTGAGAATAAGGTTGGTTTTAAAATGCATCTCAAATTGAGAATTAAGAAAAGTGTTTATGGGGTGTATACAAACACTGCAAAGTTTCACGTTCTTAGCTGTTTAAATGGAGAAGTTATATCCACAATTGTATAATCTCAACAATCGGCTGTATGGGAGCTATGTACATATACATATGTACATACATATGTATGTTATAGTAGTCCGATTCCGACAAATGATCAGCTAGTCACAAAAAAATATCCACATACCAAATTTCTCTAATACATTTTGAGAAATAGGTCCCCTTTGATTTTTAGCATTTAATTTTTTCCTCATCCTATTTTTTTACACGGATTCGCTCATACATATATACATAAATATTTTTTTTATTCTTTATTTTAGCTGTTTCTACCTCCCCACCCACGTCGTGCGATACAAAATATGTATGAATGCATAAATACCAATGCATACACTAAATATATGTACATATATGAAGATAAATGTATACATTATATTTAAAATGCTAAATACTCTTTGGTTCGCGCATTTTTGGTCTCTCCATCAGCGTTGCCATTTAAAAAACTAAATTTACCAAAATACAAAATAAAAGTTACCAAAACTAGAAACAAGTTTCCAAAATCAATTAATATAATATAGGCATATGTCCCATTAACATTAGGGTTACTTATTTGAAAGCAAAACAATATATAAGCTACAATATATTAATTGTTTTACATCTTTAAGCTTTAAACAGATCCAACTTCGAGCGAAATATCGCCCGGTCGTAGCGTTCTATCAACATTTAAAAACACGACCAGGTATGAGAATGAACAGAACCAAAATGCTGACGAGAATCGCACGAAGAAAGTTCGCCAGAATAGATTTATTTCTAATGTGGTCGCTGGCTCCTGTCAAATAAATTATTTGGACTTAAAAGCTTTTTAGTGCTTAGCATGAAAATTATTTAATTAAATTTTTTATTGTTGGGGTAAATGGAAAAATTTCAACAACCAATTCCAGCGAAGGTTGAGTATAGCTATTTCACGAAAAGCCATTTTCGATCATTAGCACCCTTTCGGAAGTGGATGCTCCTCACTGGGTTCGAACCCGTGATATATTACATCTTCAGCCGCAATGTGCGAACGCTTTTACACGCTTGACCACTGAGACTCTGTGAAAGCTGCTGAATTTTCCCACTTTTGCCTTATTCATTTTCGTGAAATAGCTTTACTCTCAACATTCGCTGGAAGTAGCTGTTGATTTTTTTTCATTTACCCCCAACAATAAATTATTTGGAATTTGATAACAAAAAAAAAAAAAATACAACAAAATAATTTGGATAGCAACTATATTATAGTTTGGAAAAATTAAAAGCGTATTCCTAAAAATTTTATGTAACCATGATGTACTCAATACATGGACCTTAAAGGTAACCAAAATCGGCCGAAAGTAACCACGTAACCAAACGAAAAAATTGTAACCAATTTTGGTAAAAAGTAACCAAAGTGGTAACGCTGCTCTCCATGCATATTGCTACGGCGACTGCGACGCAAGTTTTGTCAAATTAGGGCGCTGCCTGTTTCGTACACGTATTAGTCGACTTCCATTGTGACGCTGACTGGGGCAGCGTCTGCTGCGGCTATAGCTACGCATTATGCACATTCTTCTTGTTATATGTAATTTTTTTTGTTATGAGCGCTTCATTCGATGTTTTCTTCGTTTGTCGTTTCTCTTTTATATCTCGTTTCTTTAATTGTTTTCAGGTTTTGTTCAGGGATGCCACTAAGACAATTTTTTTCCTACCAAAAAACTACCAAAATGGCTTAGAGCCTACCAATTTTTTTTTTTATGTGAGATTTAACCATATTTAACAAATTCATTTAGGGTGACTGTGCCAGTAACCGACCACCCTGCAGTAACCGGACACCGCTTAAAATAAAAAAAAAAATTTATTTTATTTATTTTTTTTTTTTGAAAACTAGTATTAAATTTAATATTATTTGTACAAATTTCACTTAATTTAGAGTGATAAAAAATGTGAAGGAAAAGAGGAGGAATGAGTGATAAAAAATGTGAAGGAAAAGAGGAGGAAGCAGCAGTTTCCGGATAAACAAAAACTTGAGTTGGCGTTAAATGATATTCGGACAAGGTTGGATGTGGAGGAAATCAGGATTCACTTTTTGTGGAATAACATTTGAGGAATAATGAGGGCAAGCAACTGATCCTGAAGGAAACTTAAGAAGATTTATAGAGGGAAACAGTGGACATTGATTCCACTTGGTAGAGCAAACACATTTACTACCTAGGTAGGCCTAATGGTCTGTTGTGATACCACATGGAACTCGTTATTACACACCATGTAGACGAACCATCTTGCCTTTCTGTTTTCAAACTCCTCCAGTTGCGTCTGTGGGGGCACGTTTACATGAAGCTCAAAGAAAACGTTTCTATTTTATGACAAAACTCTACTGAGAAGACACGTTTTCTCAACAGTGTTGTGGCAAAGTGACCAAATGTGCCAAATCAGTGATGTTAGTTGAACGAAGGCAAAAACCTACCAAAATTCAAATCGTCCTACCAACCTACCAAAAGGAATAAAACTTACCAGTTTTGGTAGGAAAAGCCCAAAAGTGGCATCCCTGGTTTTGTTATTTTCTTGTTCTCTTGAATTGTTCTTAATTAGCGATGCTGCTGCTGCTTTTGTTGCTCTTGAGTAGGTATGGCTATATTTTTCTAGTTCAAGTGATCATTTTCGAAGAGATCATAGTGCTGCTGAAATGGGAGTGTTAGATTTGGTTTCATTTCAGACGTTCTTGTTAGGCATGGGTAACACTGCGCTGCGCCGCGCAATTGCGCTGGCGCCAACCCTGGTGTAATTGCGCTAACTCCGATTTGGAAAATGCGCCAACTCAATATAGCGCCAACTCAATGATGCGCTATTGCAATATAACACTGACTCAATTTCGTGCGCTAACACCAGCTCCAATATAGTGCTAGTGTAAAATGGCGCAACCACAACGCCAATAACAGCACCATAGTATATGTATACGTATGACAACGTCACAATTATGTGTGCTTGATAGTGATCTAAGTGACTCTAATTTCCAGCATATTTTCACATATATACGGAATATTTTTCCAAATGATTATGAAAATTAAAATTAATTGTGCCCTCGTATATGTAAGCAGAATTGCGCCAAAAGAAATAAAACGGGGATGGTAAACAGTAAGAAGAGAAAAAATGTTATTTATCGATTATTCTATGACAATTGCGCTAAAGGTGTTATTGCGCCAGTACCGTGAGTTGGCGCCACGATTGGCGCTGGAGTTATTGTATCAGCGCCAAAAAAATTGCGCCATTACCCATGGCTAGTTCTTGTGAGTGATTTTTTTTATTTTTTTATCAACTAAGATGTCAAGATAATAAAATATCACGTGGTAATCTACATTTAAAATTTCTGGCAATAACAAATTCTGTACGAAAAGTAGCACATTTCACTTTTGGCCGACGAAAAGTAGCAGTAATTATATACCGTTTTTAAAACGAAAAGTCAAACTTGTTACTTTTCGTCAGCCACAAAAAATCGTATGCTAGTTTTCGTATGGTACGACGATATGTACATTCCTTTGTTTATTGTTTTACAACTTAAATACAGGGACTTGTAACAAAACTCTGGCGTTTCTGTTCCAAGAAACATTAAAGGATAGAAACTAAATTCGAAACCAAATGATTGTAACGGTTTGAATAAGTAACAAAACCTGTAACGAAATTAAATTAAGTTTGTTCCTTGTACCAGAAACTGAAACAGAAACAAAACTCCTTTGTAACAAAAGTCGTAACCAAACTCCGAAACGGTTCCAGCAGAAACAAACCCTGTAACGAAACTAAATTAATTTGGTCCTTGTAACAAAACACGTAACGTTAAAATTATTTAATTAATTTTGTTTCTGCTTCTGTTCTAGTTGAAATTTTGTTTCTGCTTATGTTCTTGTTGAAAGGAACAAAATTAATTTTGTTTCTGTTACAGGTTTTGTTACAAGGACCAAATTAATTTAGTTTCGTTACAGGGTTTGTTTCTGCTGGAGCCGTTTCGGAGTTTTATTACGACTTTTGTTACAAAGGAGTTTTGTTTCTGTTTCAGTTTCGTTACATATACCATGTCTCCACATAACGTGTTTCGCTCTTTTTTTCTGCATTTTCTCTCTCAATCTTGTTTCGACACGGAAACCAGTGCCGAAACTCGCCAATTTCCATACAAATTTCTGGGAGCGAGTGAAGATTGAAACACTGTTTCATTCTGAATCATCTTGCCAACCTCGATGATATCGATGTCTTCTCTAATTTTGTATCGAAAATCTATCGAAATCTCACACAGACCAAAACAAAAACGCAAAATATAAGCAAACATTCCAGTTAGAACACTATATGTTATATAATGCGTTAAACCATCCGTAGTGCTACACATACTATGCGTTATAAATCTGAAAACTTTCCATGAGTTTTTAAGGGCTTGGTGACAAAATATAACGTATACTGTTCTGTACGTGAGAGTTTTTGTAGTACTACGGATAGTTTAATGTATTATATAACTTATTGGGTTAGTGGACAGCTGATTATTTTGCGTATGTGTTGGTGAATGCGTTAGTCCGTTCTTGCTGGGATACAAACATTTAAGAAGAGCAAGAAAGAGAAATTTTAAACTGAATCACGATCAGCCACGTGGAGACGGGTTATTAGCTGTGTAACAGAAACTGAAACCGAAGCCGAAACGCGTTACAAGTCCCTGCTTAAATAACTTAATTTTTTTTTTTGTAAATAATAGTACCTACATACATATGTACAAATAATCGCATCATAGATTTCTAAACATATTGAAAAGATCAGTGACATATGTACTAGTGTCCGACCGAATATTCGGCCAAGCTTCGGTATTCGGCCTATTCGGCTGGTATTTTTTATTCGGCTTCGTCTTCGGCCTTCGGCTGAAAAGGCCGAATAGTCGAGGCCGAATAATAGATGTGTTTAAGAACAAAATAAAATTGACTGGATTTTACGAATTTTTGATTTTTTATAAGCGACAGAATATCGTAACTTCTAGTAATATGTTTTTGTTATTGAACAGGCCTAAGATTCCGAACGATAACTTACGCTAATTATTAAATATCGTCACCTTAGTGTGTCGATCAATTCTTTTAAAGTGTCATTAAATTAAACATAGTTTATTACACGAAAAAGTGGTTTATTCACTTATTGGCCATAAAAACAAAGAGATCATAAGTAAAAATTCAATACAGTTTCAAAAAAAAATAGTTTTATGTATGTATAATACTATGTTACAGCAAAAAAATAACCAAGAAATTCAAGTACTGCTATTGTTTTATGGTTAGGTTTTTGAGATAATGGTAATTTTGTGTTTTCTTGGTTATCACTTCATTAAAAATTATTTTCGCGGAAGTCGCAGACCATGATTGGCGGAATACAATTTGAGTATACATACACAACTCCAACCAGCTGTTCGACTAACTTAACCTTAGTTGCTGGTCAACTATACACCGAAGCAGATAAAATCTTTTTTGGCGTACAACAGAAAGCTGTTGAACTTTAAGTATTGAATTTTATTTACCTACATAAAGACTGAATTTTTTTTATTTTTGTTTACAACTATGTATGTATTTTTGTAAGGTGTTTTGTTTATTCAAAAAACAAAAAAAAAAAATCAATTGTTATGAATAGAGCTCGGAAAAATAGGTGAAATCAAGCGCCTAAAAAATGCTACATTTTGTAAATTTTGGTTGTTTTCAGTGGCGGGATTACAATTTAAATATAAAGGGGTAGCATATTGGTATGGTGAAGATTTTATTAGAAAAGTTCTTAATCATGTTACACAAATTTGCAGTTTGAATAAACATACAATGGTGTGTGATGAAATAAAGCCAAAGAGGGATTTAGTTTCTTTGACATTTTTACTGAAAAAAAGTATGAAGAACACATTTTGTATTTTATATTTTTGTACATCATAGATGCCCACACAAATACAGTCTCATTTTGTCGTTGGCTTGATGCATGGCGTTTGGTCGCTAGAAACGTGAGTTGCCACTTCCCTGTAATGGCACCGAAATGAGGTGTTTTTTGTTTGCTAATGATGATTTTAGGCTAATGATAATTTTCCACAAGCAACAAGCAACCAAAAAGTTAATAATTTTCCACCTTTGTTATTTAAAATACTTGTACGTAAATACATCTCACACTCAAATGATAAATATAAATATACAGCCTTGCCCAAAAGTATTAGACACCAATGTTTCTGTAAAAATCATATTCATACGTATGTATTATATTTAGGCTGACCATCCGTTCTGTTTTTTGAGGGACCGTTCTGTTTTTCAGACGTCTGTCCCTCGTATTTTTGTTTTTTCGGAAAACCTCAAAATGTTCTGTTTTTTTCCTAGTGTCCCTCATTTGTCCCTCATTTATTTATTTTGGGGCATATTCATAGTCTTGATAAAATCTGATTTTAAGTTAGTTAAAATCAATATTTTATTTTGACTATGAATATTACCCTTTTTGTTTAAAATCTGTTTTATATTAAAAAGGTTGAGGTGGCAGCCCTTTTTCTCATCAGAATTTAAGTAGTTATCGATAATAACTACCATCCTCATTGACTATATGTTTGTTGGAATGTAATTTTTGTGGTTGCTGTGTGGCAAATTAATTTGAAAGAAATTGGTAAATCGTATTAAAATTGATTTGTGGACATTAAACTAAGTTACCAAATTCTTTTTTATCGTAGCATTATGCTTGCTTTATTGTAGATACCTATAATTAAACTTACAAATTTGTTTATTTTTGTTAAAACAAAAAGTCTGAAGAGAATGTGAATTACATACATATGTTTGTAAGCCTATTATTTGATGAATACATATTTTTTACGATTTCAAGTTTCATAAATATACATATGTTCGTACTTATATCATTTGAAATTTTGTCCCTCATTTTCGATTCATATTTATGGTCAGCCTAATTATATTAATAAATATCCCAATATGCAAAATACATTTGTTATGAGTTTACAATAAACTTACTTCAGTAAGCAAAACGTTTCGAAAATCTTTAATATAAAACTTGTAATTCATTTAATAGTAATTGCTGAATCAACGAAAAGGAACCCTAATTCTATAATTGCATTTCACGTTTGGAAAGAAATTCTTAATAAACATTTTTATACAATGTTTTGTAAACGTGAGGTGAAAAATTTCTCCCAAACAAAAAAAAATGCGCTACTCGGGTCACGAACCTACGCTCCTTGGTCCGTAGGCAGCATACCTCACCATTATGCTACAATCGTATTCGGAATTAGAGATTTTGACAATAAATAACTCTAATTCGTGCACGTCATCACACATTGTGGACATTTTTGCAAATAAAAGTTATTTACTTGCATTCATAATTGCGCATAACGGTTACGCAGCTGGCAACCACGAGCTAAAATTCAGAAGAAAAACAACCAACGGCAAAGTCGACTGAAGCAGTGCTTTCCTACGTCACGTCAGTATACATATATGGCTCTGCGACAGCGCTGTGCTCGCGAGCAGATTCGTGGGCACCTATGTTGTACATCGTCAAGCTTTTTCAAAGCAAAACAAAACTAGCTGTAATGAAAATAAAATTTGGGAAAAGTAAGTAAATTATGGCATATTTAATGTTCCAATAACTCATAAACAAAAATGCAGTACGGTTTTTACCACGACAGAAATTTGCATTTTTACAGATATGGAATTATGCCGAGTATCCAATTGGAAAATTGTAAACCCTGAAATGGTCATAAGAAAAAAAAAGAATGTTCAAATCAAGTTTTTTTACCTAAAATATGCAAATGTTTAAAGTCAGACCACTACAAATTAAAAAGCTGTATTATATATTCCATTTGCTAATATGCACTTGCCTCATTTTCATTCAAAATATATTTGGTTTGAAAATGGAATTGCTTTTCCTTCACGTGCGAAGATTTTGTCTCAAATTTAAGCGAGTCACTACAAATTTTTAATTTTTTTCTTTATTCTTTATAATTATATATTTATTTAATATACCTTATTTATTATTATTCTTTATTATTATATTTATTTATTGTAGCTTTCTTTGCAATTTTTCACGTGCAACCCATAAAAAACCTTAATAATTTATTTTTCTGGCATCCTAGTAAGCAAAAAATCCAATTGCATTCATGGGGGCTTAGACCTGAATGAACCCCACCCACCCTTAAACTTGCCACTGGATGTGCTCACAAACATTACGTAGCATAATTTTAGGCGTTTGATTTTCACCTATTATCCGAGCTCTAGTTATGAAATAAAAAAAATCTCATACTTAAGTATTAGAGCTCGGATAATAGGTGAAAATCAAACGCCTAAAATTATGCTACGTAATGTTTGTGAGCACATCCAGTGGCAAGTTTAAGGGTGGGTGGGGTTCATTCAGGTCTAAGCCCCCGTGAATGCAATTGGATTTTTTGCTTACTAGGATGCCAGAAAAATAAATTATTAAGGTTTTTTATGGGTTGCACGTGAAAAATTGCAAAGAAAGCTACAATAAATAAATATAGTAATAAAGAATAATAATAAATAAGGTATATTAAATAAATATATAATTATAAAGAATAAAGAAAAAAATTAAAAATTTGTAGTGACTCGCTTAAATTTGAGACAAAATTTTCGCACGTGAAGGAAAAGCAATTACAGTTTCAAACCAAATATATTTTGAATGAAAATGAGGCAAGTGCATATTAGCAAATGGAATATATAATACAGCTTTTTAATTTGTAGTGGTCTGACTTTAAAAATTTACATATTTTAGGCAAAAAACTTGATTTGAACTTTCCTATTTTTTCTTATGACCATTTCAGGGTTTACAATTTTCCGATTGGATACTCGGCATAATTCCATATCTGTAAAAATGCAAATTTCTGTCGTGGTAAAAACCGTTCTGCATTTTTGTTTATGAGTTATTGGAACATTAACTATGCCATAATTTACTTACTTTCCCCAAATTTTATTTTCATGACAGCTAGTTTTTTTTTGCTTTCAAAAAGCTTGACGATGTACAAAAATATAAAATACAAAATGTGTTCTTCATACTTTTTTTCAGTAAAAATGTCAAAGGAACTAAATCCCTCTTTGGCCTTATTTCATCACACACCACTGTATGTTTATTCAAACTGCAAATTTGTGTAACACGATTAAGAACGTTTCTAATAAAATCTTCACCGTACCAATATGCTACCCCTTTATATTTAAATTGTAATCCCGCCACTGAAAACAACCAAAATTTACAAAATGTAGCATTTTTTAGGCGCTTGAATTCACCTATTTTTCCGAGCTCTATTAAGTATAAATTTTTCTTATTTTGGTATTCGGCTTCGGCTTCGGTTTTCGGCCGAATAAAGGATTATGCCGAATATTCGGCTACGGCTTCGGCTTCGGCCTAAAATTCCAGCTTCGGTCGGACACTAATATGTACATACATTGTCAACGATTTCTATTGTTTATGGAAATTTCCCCGTTGTACTCCATCGCGTTATCTTTGCCATTGCTAATGGGAGTTTAATTAACACACTTTAGTTTAGCAGGCTATTAGCTCTCTTACTCTACATATGTATGTACATAGGTATATCTCCATTGTATTATCTTATTAATACTTGTTTGCAGGTTTGTCGAATTCAGTTCACTTAACGAATCGCAAAAAAAATGTTAAAATACCCCAAAAATAACTGTTTGCCCATTTAGTGAATCATTCCTCTTACATATTTACATGTGTATGTATGTATGTATGTATGTACATACTTGTACATACCAAGGCAATCACTTTTGTACAAGTAAAATTCGCACAAAGATAGAACCTAATAGCAAAAAATGTAAATATTATGTACATACATTAAGGTGGTTCCCAAATGTATGGAGTCAAGTTTTATAGCATATTTTCACAACCTCACCCCCTAAGTCGATGCTAATGTAGTCGAAGATACCACATATAAATTTTTGTCCCTATCGGAAACGGTTGCGGGGTGTCGCACAGGGGTCCCATATGGTTATTTGAACTTTGACCCCTTTGCGGCAGTATTTTTTGTTTCGGTTTTTTGAGGCTGCGGCAACACTGGTGGGAAATGCAAAATACGACGTCCGTAGCAGCGGTAGCAGCGCGAATGCGAAGCGGCGCACAGTGGGGGCACCTCCATACAAACGCGGCCAAAAATAGTAATAATTAAGCTAGAATCTTGAAACTCGGAACTTAAGCTTTTTTGGTTGAAGTTAGTAAACTGTGAAAATTTGAACAAAATCCACCCACAAATACGCCCACCTCCCATATAACGGTATTTTTGAAATTTCAGCATTTTCCTAACTATTATAGCTAAAATGCTCCATTTTGATTAGTGTATACATTTTTGAAATATAAATCAAATGCGGTAATCATTTTGGAAAAAGGGTAAAGCACTTCACCGTTTTTAAATTAAAAATATATGCACTTTTAAGTATGTTATAAGCATTTATCATAAAACTTTCATACAAAAAAATCGCATTTCAAAAAAATTTTATACCGGAAATGAAATTACACCTTTCTAAAGGATTTCAGTGTGATAAACCTGAGTCTGGAGTCAGATTTTCCAAATTGTTTCTAGTTTCTGAGATATTCATGCCCAAATAGGAAAAAAACACGTTTTTTTGGCTCTATTCCCTGCTTAATATCTTTTATATAATTACTTTCCACTCAAATTCGATTTAACCAGTTGAAAGCACAATCATTACCCTTGAAAACAGCGTTTAGTTTCTTCGAATATCTTAATTAGAATTGGAAATATCGATATTTAAGTTTCACCATTTTGACAAATATTCCCCATACAAAAAAATTTAAACTTTTTGAAGCATACTTCTGGGCATTTTGTATGGGAAAAATGTACCAAAACTCAAAAAACACCTTCCATAAAAATGTTCATAAAACAAAATGGAGCAAACGAATTTTTACAATTTTTTCGCCAGTTTTTAAAAGACATTCAGGAGCATCAAATATTAAAAAATTGAGGAGGTAATATTTTTTGTTTTTTTTTAATTTCATTTTAAAATTTTACAATTTTAACAATTTTTTTTTTATATTCTAAAATAAAAAAGCTGCCAAAGATAATAATTAACGCTGATAAAAAAAATTACCTCATAATTTTAAAGTATGGACCATTTGCTGAAAGACGATAGAGAAATATTCGATTAGTCGCCTAAATATACACGTTTTTCATAATGTCAAAAGTAACATAATTAATGCATTTACAAAAACACAGTTTTAGGCAGATGGGAAAAAAATTATAAAAGCCAATGGAGCAAGTGGATTTTTAAAATGAAAATGCAGTTTGATTAAGAATATATTATTTCAAAGCATAAAAAAAAATTGAGGAGGTAATATTTTTTGTTTTTTTTATTTTTTTATTCAAAGTCGAGGAAAATTTTTTTATCATCGTCATTTTTTGTGAATATTTGAAAATTCATATAAATTCAACAGTGAGCGCTATTTACAACTAAGTTATTTTTTCTGAAAGAGAAAATCATTATCTATGTAACGATGTATCATTCGTGTATGTAGGTTAACAGTTAAATGAGAAAGAGCGTTTTGTATGAGGTGTGTTCATTGAGAAATAAAAGGACCTATTTTTTGCTCAACTTTGGGCACCCTGTACGGCTAAACGAAAAGATACTCAAAAATTTTTATATAAGCTTTTTTATTACAATTTGATGTATCTGTCGATCTCTGTTTAAAAAAATGGTTTTACTCATACTTTAATTTTGAATTTATTTTTGGCCGCAATCACCCATTGTGCGGCGAGGGTGTTGATTGCGCGTCAGTAGCAGCGACTGAGAATGCAGCAGCGGTCACGTCACATGCTCGCGAGCATAATTGTGGCACGCGTGCAATTCCAAAGGCATTTGGATAAGATGAATATGTATGTATGGATGTGCGCTACTATAAAAATTACTATGCATAGTATTTTGTATACATTATCACATCTATTCCGGTTTACGATCCACTTTCATCGGATCAAATGGCATTCTGCAATTCGATTGACGTCCGATGAACGTCAGATTTTTTCGAAGTTCGGAAATCGGCATTCTGGTTCACGATGGATCGGATTTTTGACAGTTTATCGGAGCGATTCTTTCCGTCAGCTTTTGTGTGTCGGAGGCAATAGAAATTTTGATTATTTTTGGAAATATTACCAATTTAATGTAATTAAACTATGATTTTTAAATTTATGCAACATTATTATACAAAACGGGCTTGGTTTAGCTATGCTACTGGCCTTTGCAAAATAAGTGAACAAAAGGAATCTGCTTTAGTACAATAGAATGAATAGAGGGAAATAAGTACAAGGAGTTGCAACGTATTGAACTTTTATTTAATAATAAAATTTATTATCCTTTTTAGCAATATTTATATATTATTGTTTAATAAAAGCTTTTGAAAATAATTTTAATTGTGTATTATTACTACGATCATGTAATATGAGTGGGTAGCGCAAGTCGGGCATAATTTTTGTGCCAAGATGTACTCCTTTAAGCATTTTTGCCTGACTGTGTCTTTTTAAAGATTTAAAATATCGCCTTGCAACATGATTTACAAACATTTGCACGAGAAACTAACAAATCGAAGAAACGTGCTCACTTTCTATATCCGTTCATGCTCAACGCGTCCTGGCGAGTCACAAAATTCCTGCTACACGATATGTACATATTCATGACTTGATTGATCGCAACCTGGATCTCAAATTTGCTTTTATGTTTTGCGATCCATAAAAACTTGTTGATATGCGACCAGTGTGGAGCGTCATCCATGGATTGCATCAATATAACATATTACTATAAATACATAGTGTAAAACAAACCAACTGCAAGAGGTTTTCGCATGAAACTTTGTTGGAATAAGCTGTAAATGTTACTTTCACTAAAGTTGGCATTTTCATTGCCCTTGAGTTCATGGAGTCCAGTTTTTTTCATTATTTTTAAATTACTAATAGTTAAAGTGGGAATCGCAATAATGTACCACTGGTGTTAAGGGAAAATTTGTATATAATGAACCACGATCCTATCACAGATCATAAAAAAGTCGCTCCCGCGGACGATTATAGCGCAAGAGATATTCCTTGTTAAAGCAATGTGTGTGTAGAAGACTTCTTTGTGTCACCGGCCTTTGGTCGCGTTTTATAAAATCCTCAGCCGGCAGAATTCTCCTTTTGGAGAACTTTAATATTATAATTTAATAATAGTTGAAAGCGTTGAAGGTAGATGAATTATCATCCAAAGAATATTTCCTGAAAGTTTCACTGAAAAATTCGCAGTAGTTTGTAAATAAATAAAATTGGTTCATTCTATCCAAGCTTAGCCGGTGTTAATTTCCGAATTACAAGGTATTATCGCATGAAACTTGGTGACAGTATTCTATAAATGCCGTTTTCATATATGTTGTCATTTTTTTTTTTATAATAGAAAGCAATATTTTGGCTGCTGTGGTGCAGTGGGTAGAGTGCTCGCTTGCTATGCCAGAGGTCTCGGGTTCAAACCACGGTCCGAGCAAAACACCAAAAAAATTTTCTAATTAGTAAAAATCCAATTATTGGATTTTTTAAGAGCAGCGGTCACCTCTCGGCAGTGGGCGGCATACCCTCCGAGTGTATTTCTGCCATGAAAAAGCTTCTATACTAATTATATAAAATTGATTGTATGGAAAATGTACGTAACGTGATAACTCAAAAAGTACTGGACCGATTTTAATAATTCTTTTTTTAAAATGTCACAAATGGTAAATTCTCGACAACCATGTACTTTTTTTTGTGCATTTCTAAGACTTTAATACCTTTTTCCCGGTTTTAAATTTCGAAAAACTCAAAAAAGCGCAAGCATGAACAAAGTCGTTTGGTCATTTGCCGTGTTCAGTGGAGGCGTCCCAGTCGTGCCAGGCAGCGCAGCGTAGGCACGGTTTGTTGTTTGTCTCGGTGGCAATCAAAAACCTGTTTACACATGCATACTATGCTATAACTCAAGAACGCCTGCACCTACACGTGCGATATTGGTATCAAATGAAAGGTGTTTAGCAGGACTTCAACATAGAGTTATTTTCATTGTGATGCCTAGACATCCTCCCCAGTCTGGGTAAGAATGTGCACCCAGATGACTCCGGAATGTTTTTGAACGATATTGGTATGAAATTAAAGGTATTGAGCAGGGCTTTAATACAGACCTATTTTCATTGTGATTTTCATGCCGGGTCTCCTCATGTGGGTCAAATGGTGGATATGGATGACATCGGGATGTGTCTAAGCGATCTTGGTATCGAATGAAAGGTCTTGATCTGGACTTCAATATAGAGCTATTTTAATAGTGATGCCTAGGCCGGGTCTCCAGATAAGGGTCAACAGGTGGACCGGATGACCCTAGAATATTTCTGAGCGATATTGCTACCAAATGAAAGGTCTTGATGAGGACTTCGACGTAGAACTATGTTATTTGTGATGCCTGGGGCAGGTCCCCAAATATGGGTCAAAATTTTACCCCGGATTAACCCGGTATGTTTCGGAGCAATATTGGTATGAAATGAAAGGTTTTGAACAAGGCTTTTACATGAAGTGCTATTCATAATGATTCCTAGACCGGGTCCCCAGATATGGATCAAAATGCGGACCCGGATGTTTTTGAGCGATATTGGTATCAAATGAAAAGTGTTGGGAACGGCTTCAACATAGAGCTGTAGTGATGGCTAGACTTGGCTTGACTTGACTTGACTTGACTTGGCTTGACTTGACTTGAATTGACTTGACTTGACTTGACTTGACTTGACTTGAATTGACTTGAGTTGACTTGAGTTGAGTTGACTTGACTTGACTTGACTTGACTTGACTTGAAATGAATTGACTTGACTTGAATTGACTTGACTTCAATTGACTTGAATTGACTTGACTTGAATTGACTTGACTTGACTTGACTTGACTTGAATTGACTTGACTTAACTTGAATTGACTTGACTTGAATTGACTTGAATTGAATTGACTTGACTTGAATTGACTTGAGTTGACTTGAGTTGACTTGACTTGACTTGACTTGAAATGAATTGACTTGACTTAACTTGAATTGACTTGACTTGAATTGACTTGAATTGAATTGACTTGACTTGAATTGACTTGAGTTGACTTGAGTTGAGTTGACTTGAATTGACTTGAATTGAATTGACTTGACTTGAATTGACTTGAGTTGACTTGAGTTGAGATGACTTGACTTGACTTGACTTGACTTCAATTGACTTGACTTGACTTGAATTGACTTGACTTGAATTGACTTGAATTGAGTTGAGTTCAGGTGGCTTGATTTGACTTTGGTTAACTATTATTCCTCATTGCGAAGCAATGTGTATTTGCTAGTCTCACAAAAAATGCATTCGCCGTTCGGAGCCGGCATAAAACTGTAGGTCCACCCAATTAGTAGGAAAAACAAAAAAGAGGACACCTCGAATTGGGAGAGAAGCTCGGCCATAAAACTCGTCAGAGTTATAATAGCGCCATTGTATTATATTATTATTAATATTTTAAAAAATTGAATTAAAATTAATGTCCAAATTCCTTTGTTCTTCCATTTATTTTTCCACTAAATAAGCTGTTGCAGCAATGGAATCCATTTTTTAACCATTTAATATATTCTTTCTGAAAATTTAATCTAAAACTTACTGAAAATATAAATTTGCTGTCAAAAATACAAATGTGCTGTCAAATAATACATATTATTTCGCATAAACGCTACCTAACACTGATTCGAACATAGTTTAACACTTAACAACACTTATGTTCGAAACGTCGTAAACCAGAATACCAATTTTCGTTTTGTCGTAGCAGTCGGCGAGCCGCGATCGTAGTTCCGAGGGATTGTAGAATAGCTGTGATTACTTACTTAATGAAAAACAGCTGATTTGCGGCATTTTATGCGCAGACTCCATTAGTTATGTTCGGCACGCTGATAATTTGTACAATTTGTACAAATTTTCCTGAAATTTTGTCGAATTCTGTTCGGCACTCCACAAACTTTGCAAGCTGAGAGCGGATTTTGACATTTCATTTGGAGAGAATGTTACAAGTTTTTACGGAGTCTTTTGGACTCAGTAAAGATTTGCAAGTTGAAAACAGCTGATCTTGACAAAGAATTTTCAGTCTGGAAAACAATTTTAAATTTTTGTAAAACTTCATTATTTTTTAAAGATTTGTATGAAATTTCGATATAATGCTCCGACCTCGGAATTTTTTGATTGTTTGGGTGGTAGGGGGTTCATATGGATCACTAAAATGGAAACCAAATCTTGTTGAAACTTATAATTTATTAATAATACAGTATTTAAGCGTAGACCACTCTTATGCATTGGTGGCCTTCGGCCGCGCTTTAAAAAAATAACCCTCAGCCGTGGAGCGGTCTACAGTATTTTTGCGTAGTCCGGAGTGTTAAAATTAGTAAAATTAACATCAACAGAACACTTCCTAAAAGTTTAATTGAAAAATTCTAAGTTCTTTGGAATAAATACGGCCGGCGTATTATACCGAAGCTGACCCAATATGTTTTAAACTACATGTATTACATAACATATGTTTTGCTTGCAAATGTTGACAAAGTCATGTTCGGCGGAAACTTTGTACGTTTCAGCTTTTGAGAGAGTTTGACATAATTCTCTCTTTGCTTATGTTGCTTGCAAATTTTTGTGCCGAACAGACTTATTATTAAACATTTCACCGACCATCACCATATACAATATACGCTCTTTGGTCCCGACAGTTTGCTTGCACATCACAGTTTAACAGTGCATATGCAGATGGCGAACAGTACGGCCGTTATTTTTCCGTTTCCGGTTTCAGTACGAAGATGTGTTTACTTTTGTGTGTGCAAACAAAGAATAGAGATGGAGAAAATCGGAGGAAGATTTGTTCATCAAAGGGAACATTATTTTTAACCATACCTGATCCTAGAATTACCGCAAATTTTTAATGGGATTGTATGCATATAGGTATGTAAAAAATAAAAATCGCAGCCACCCTCTAAATTTAATTGACGCCGAATGTGTTAAGAATCAAGAGGAATTCAAAAATTAATGAGGCTTATACTACACCCCGTATTAAACAAAGCTCATAATATTAAAGCAAAGTTAAGCTACAGCCTGATGAAAATCGTATACATACATATGTATATATTCTTTTCCTTAAACTACATTTCTTTAAATCGCTCACACATGTTTGCTAAAAGTCTCTTCTTCTACAGTTTTGTGTTATCTCTATAACATACATACATACATAAATATATTTAATCATTTCATCACGAGCAATAAATTTGTTTCTTTTTTTATTGCAGATAATACACCAGCAGCAACAAATTTTGAATAATATTTTATAAAAATTTAAAAATAAAAATAACGAATGTCGCAAAAATTAGAATAAGCTTAAAGATAAAAAATAATTATATCCCGAATTTCGCAAAGATAAAGCCATAATAAATAGAAAAAGAAAACAAATGAAAAAATAAAAAATAATACACTTCACCGAAAGACGTACGAATTTTGTGATAAACAGTGTCTCTCAAACTGTCTTAAGTGCAAATCAACAGCAATCACTAGACCGAGGAAAATAATAAAATACATAACAACTTAAACTAAAAATAATATCAAAATTAAACAAAAATACTATTAAAGTCTTTACCAAAAGTGCTTCCATTCATTTACCGCCATTAGAAGTGCGTTGAATCATTTCTGCTGGCAAATAGTGCCGTTACAAGTAATTTAAAAAAAAAAAATAAAATAAAGTTAATTCATTTAAACGTGTGATTTTTAACTCAAAATAATCTTATTAATTCTTGCACTTCAACAAAAACTAAAACGAACTCAACTCGAAAAAAAGAAAATTCTTATCCAAACCAAGTGTTATAATAAAATCTTATCATGGATCCGCAAGGATATGAAACGGCCCGCAACATGACGTTGCTCTTTTTCCTTGAACGTCTGATGGATAAAGGCGAGGCGCGCACCGTACATGATCTATCCTGTCAATTTGGTAATAAGGAATTTACCAAGGAGATGCGTCAGATTGCTGGTGGCAGTCAATCGGGTAAGCGTTTACATATGTGCACTGTTATAAATATAGGAATATTTTTTAAACTTTGATTCGGTTTGAAAGAAATTTAAAACTTTTTTTCCTTTTTGGTTTAAAATTCAAACTTACTCTGAAAAAAATACCCGTAGTTAAACCAACAACTTTCGGCTGTTGAATCTCCGTCTTTGATTCAACAGCAAAAGTATTTGTTTTTACAGCAAAGTTTTTGATCCAACAATTTATTCAAAAACGGGCGTTGTTGATTCAAAAACTTGCTGGCCTTTAAAAAAATTTTTTGTGAGAAAATATTTTTTTTTTGTGAGAAAACCAACAAAAAAAATAATGATGGAGAGAAGATGAAGAGAAAAATCCAAACAAAAGTTTATTTTTAGCAACAATTTTCTCCCCATTGTTGATTTAAAGGCAAAAGTATTTGACCCAACAGTTTCCGTTGTAAACAAAACTAATGAGAACAAATTTTTTTAAATTTTGTTTTTACAATGATTCAAATAATTCATGGATTCCTTTTTTGGAAATGGAAGTATAAATAGGTTACTACAATTCAATATAATGTTGAATGTTCCACTATGTGATGATTGGATAGAATTTCAGGTTGATGTCATGGTGCGAATCCGGAGGAGAATATAAAATAAAGAAGAAAAATCAGAATAAGAAATAAAGATAGCAACCAGTGAATGATAAGAAGGAGAGAAGAATAGGAGAACACGCGGAGGCTAGATATTTGCAGTTGGGACCCGGGCGGAGAGAAGATGAAGAGTAAAATGCAAACAAAAATTTATTTTTAGGTGAAATTTTTTCCAACAATCTCCGTTATTGACTTAAATCAACAACGCTAGCACCTTTAAAACAACAACGGAGCGTTGTTGGGCACATTTCAACAGCGGAAAGTAGTTGACTTAACAGCGAAAGTCTTTAGATTTACAACGTTTTTTTTTTTTCAGAGTACAAAAGTTCAAATATTTCAAAGTATTTTTTGGAATAAATTTCATACTTTTTATTATTAAGAAATTTCTCATGTATTTTGCTATTGTAATTGGTAGATTGTAATGTCAAAATAATATTTCTCCTTGTTAAAATCTGAATTCGCTTGGGACTCGCTCATTACTATTGGCCATGATGTGAATTCGCTTTGATTTTGATATTATAATCTACCTTTGTAAATAAAAAAAAGAATTTTCTGAATTCGCATGTGCACCTACCTTCCTATATCTGCTTTCACAAGTGTCAGCTGTTTACGGATTTAGGGTTGCTAACCAAAATCCAATTGGTCTGTGAGTTAACGATACAGCTACAGAATTACGATAAGGCACCAATGACTAGTAACACAGCTTGTCGTAAGTATGGTTGAATCAGCTGTTTTATAAGGTTACAGATAAGTCACCAATGTCTGCACTTTTACACTTTTTCTCATTTAAACTTTTAAGGTTTAAATTTTAAACTTTCATAGGTCGTAAAATTTGGTTTCAACAAAAAAATTTTAATTTTTGATTTGAAATTCCAACTTGCTTTTTCGAGAAATGAACAATATAAAAAGCTTATTTATAGTTATTAGACAATTTGAATGAATGAATGGTGAAACAAACAAACACAAAATAATTATGGAAACATAAAATGAAGAAGGAAGAAAAGGAGAAGAAGAGGATAGGAAAAAGGCACAATATGGAAAAGGATTAAGGGAATGTTGGGGGTAGAACAATATGGAAGAAAAGGAGAAAAAAAGTATAGGAAAAAAGATACAATAGGGAAAAGCATGAAGAGGATTTGGGAGCAGACATTTTTTTTTAATTTAAACCAAAAAAGGTTTAAATTTTAAACTTTTGAAAGTGTTAAAATAAATTTTAATTTGGAATAAAATCTTTTAAACTTTTCAAAGTTTAAATTTTAATAATTTTTCGGTCGTGTCCTATATATCGACCAAAAAAGTTTAAAATTTATACCAAAATTTATTTGAGTGTGTAGAAACAATGTTTCCTCATAGTTAATTTTCTTTTTTGGCTTCCCACTACATACATATGTATGCCCATTTGTGAGGTGATGCATTTTTTTTTTCATGCCAGGCTACTTGCATTTGTTAGATATACCGCAGGTACTCCGAAAGTATGTTGAACAAATTGAGCACAGATCGTTTCTTCACGGACTAAAGTAGGAGTTAAGAAGAGTAATGTTCTGCGACAACAATCGTAAACTATTTTGTAAAACGTATGGAATAACCAACCCATACAAATTCCAAATTTGAGCAATCTTTTTGCTTTTTAACCAGGGACGGTAATCATTATTCTTCGATTTGTATTTTTTCGGTCAAAAGTAATTATTATTATTTAATCTAAAATTTTTTTATTATTATTATGCTATGATTTTAATTTTTTTACTCAAGCATAATTAGGTTTGTTTCTTATTAGCTAGTTATGTATAGGTAGCCAAGTTTCGGCTGGCACAACGTTTCCTGATTCAAAAAAAAAAAAAAAATAGCAGAAGAGAGCAAAAGCGTGAGAGTAAGTATCATATGGAGCTCCAAATTTCAGCTAGTGAAATTTTCACTAGCCGAAATTATTTGCTGCCAAAGTAAAAAACAGCTGTTGAAAAAATTAACAAACGAATATATTTGAGTATGTATATTAGTTTTGAAATTTGCTGAATTCTTAAAATAGAAATAATGAAAATGGATTTTTTTTGGAAAAAATAACCATTGACAGTCAAAAAAGATTGAAAATTATTAATCCCTAATTTTTACTAGTTTTCCGTTTCTTGATTTTCCATTCATTTTGCTCTTTATGAGCGTAATCTTTACCGTTTTTCTCTTTTCATTTAACCTGACAGCTAGCAGCTAGCTAGTTTTATAAGAAACAAACCTATTATTATTTCATGATTTTTACTCTTTTCCAACAGAAATTATTATTATACTTGATTTTTATTTTTTAGCTCAAAGCATAATAATTGTGCAATTTTTATTTTTTTTTTTACTCAAGAATAAAAATTGGTCTGATTTTTATTTTATTTTCATAAAATAAAACTCAAAACATCCTACAGCCTGAACCATTAGAATATTTGGCTTAAAATTTTGAATGCGCACACCTTCTAGTCTACTCTAACTACTTCCGGGGTGAAATGGTTGGAAAAATGTACCCAAGATTGTGTTTTTTTACTTGCCATATATAGCGCTTGTATATAATATGTATGTAGGTGCATAAATACTTACAGTTTGCATCGAACAACAATAAACAATCGAAGGCAAAGTGCTACTCGAAAACCACAAAAAGTGTATTTTTACTCAGTTAACAAAAATGTCTTCCTTCATTGCCATCACTTAAACAAAAACCTGAACACTCCCCAATACAATCAATAGGCTTACTACCACATGCAATGCACTATGTGGCAACTTTGGTGGCGTTGCAACGTTGTCGCGTTGGGCCCAAACTGGAGTCGAAGTCAATGGCATTTCAATGAAAACTGTAAACAATCAAGTTTTAATTATCATTTCTTTTTCTTTTCCAATTGGAAGTTAAATAAATACTAATACTTATGTATGTATATGTGAGTAGTACATCCCACCAAAAAAACTCGATGACCGTGGAATTAAGAGGGTAATCCAGAAAAACCCTGGCAATCGCTTCCACATTCGTTGACATAATGCCTGACATTAGCATGGGCTTGTCATTGGAGGGAAGGACTTGTCCACTGCATTACCGCCGAACGAATAAATCACGCAATCCCGCAAGGATTCTAGTGAATCAAATAAAGAATACCTTACAGGGAAGCAGAGAAAGAAGGTGAAAGATGTAAGGCACTATGGAAATTTCCACTGAAAATAACGGTATTTATTCCAGTTCATTTTTCGCGCTCCATTCTACGTTGCATTACTTGGAATGGGTAATGGAAGCTCATTCCACTCTGCATTACTGGCAATGCGTGAAAATGCGTGAGTGATGAACTCGTCAGATGTTCCATGGCAAGGCCTTCTGTCATGCCTGACAGGTAATAGCGATGACCAGATTTTTGCTGGGATATATCGATCTGTGGATCGCCTCATGTCTAAATAATATGTACGGTTTCGTATAAACATTACATAAATGCCTATTTACAAACATTCGTTGTGTTTATTTTTGTGGTCAGAAAATTATTCGCCATAAAATTTCAGTAGGAGTCTCTTCAGAAAAAGTCTTTGTAAAATGAACCTAAAAGACCACAGGAAGCCAAAAACTTATATTCCTTGGAATACTTATTTTGCAAAAGATTAATATTTTTTGACGACGTTTAATATGCCGGAAAAAAAGTTACATTAAGTTAGTATAAACTAAGTACTGAGTGAAAGTGACCCCAATGGCGAACATAGGGTTAATGCAATTATAAATTAGAAACACTCCTCTCAAGCCAAAGAGATTGGTGTATCAAACTTAGAGATCGGACCATAAATACCGACGATATCAAAAAATGAGTTTTAGCGACATCTAGCGGCGTCCAAAAAAAATAAAAATTTTTTCCAGAAATGTTTTCGAAAGAGAAAACACATGGGGGGCGTACGGTGGACTTTTTTTTTTGGTCCATGTAAGGCGAGACGGTCTAATGTACATACCCATTTATCTAAAAATATATCCATGAGAGCAAAATGCTGTTTTCAAGAAAAATTATTGTGTTTTGAATAAAAAAAAGCAATTTTGAATAAAAAACAAGTTGCATAAAATGTATTGTACAGGGAATGCTACACCATTTGAGGCTGCACTTTAGAAAATTCTAAATTCTAGTTAGAAATTCGAGCTTGTAGCTTAATTAAATTAATTTTTGCTTCATTAATTAGGGATTAATTAGTGACTAATTTTGCCACAAGTCCAATTTCGATACCGCAAAATTTCAATAGAGTGTTTCGCCCAGGTCACATGGATATACTTGGGTTCAAAAAATCCTAAAATATTTTTGAGGGATTAACTAGTGATTATTGTGCACCCCCTCCCGATCCGATCTGCCCGGGGTGCCTCGTTAACTTCTCACTCGATATTTCATTAACAAATTTTTAATCTGATTATTTGCTTGCGTGCTTTTGGTAAACAATTTTGTAAGCATTCAAGTTAATGGTTGGTGTGACGTGTCTGTTAACAACAAATAGGTATGTTTTTTTAATAAATTCAAAAAATTGCTGTACATACGCATATGCACTCTTTGCAGCAATATCTATTATATTATTAAAATTAAGACGCAGCGTGGTAACTCACTTATTTAACGTCGATTTGACGCTAAATTAATTTAAACATTTTAATTACTACGTACACACTAGGTATACATACATACATACATATCTATACGTTGGTATAGATGAATGAGAAATAGAAAAGTAACAGTATAAAAACGGTAAAGAAATTAACAAAAATTGATTAAAAGACTAGAAACTAAATTAAATGATTGCATGACAGAAGTATTAACATGTATGCATATGTGCATTCATACATACATATGTGTGCCATTGTGTCAGTGGGGGAGATGCATTCATTAAGCCGAAGTCGCCTCTTCCGATTTCTAAATGATCGTCTGCCGGTGGGCGGTTGTTTGCAGACAAAGGAAAGCAAAAATGCATGCAGAAACGTTGTTGTTGTTGCAAAGTGTACTTTGATGCAATGACTGCACGCAATCGCATTGGCAAAACTCGCCAAACTCGCCAAATTCGCGTTGGTTTGTTTGTAATGTGAAGTGATTTAGGTAGGCAATTAGCAATTGGCGTTTATTTGCGGATAACACAATTCAATGTTGCTGGCCAGTTTCTTTTTCACTTCCACTAAATTTGTTTGCATTTATAATGTACATATTAATATACTTAGTACGGGTGCGTTCAGCTGGACCCCCCACTCAATGGATTTGAAAATTGATAGGCTAGGATTTATGTGCTTTTTATGTGCTACTTTCGTCCCCCAACAAAAAATTTTGTGCTCGAATTTTAAGGGTATTTTTTAAAAAATCAAAAGTTGGGGGTCCAGGTGAACGTTCACCTAGACCCCCCCCCCCTCAATGGATCAAGATGGTAATAACATAAAATGAATTGGATATTTATGTGCAAATTTCGTCCCCCTACAAAAAATTTTGTGCTGGAATTTTAAGGGTATTTTTTAAAAAATCGAAAGTTGGGGGTCCAGGTGAACGTTCACCTAGACCCCCCCCCCTCAATGGATCAAGATGGTAATAACATAAAATGAATTAGATAGTTATGTGCTAATTTCGTCCCACAAAATTTTTTTTTTTTGGCTTAAATTAAAAAAAAAAATTCACTTGGGAAGTGGGAGATAGGTGAACAGTGTACAAAACCAACTATATAATCTTTAGTTAATATAATATTGATGTACTAATTACCTACTCCAACAAAAAAAAAGTTTTTTTTTTAAATAAAAGAGTATTTAGTATTTTTCTTATCTTAACTGCATGTATGCTTGCATGTATGTACATACATACATATGTATATATGTACATCCCCTGCAAAAAATGCGATTAATCCGGGACGTGTCCGGGATCAATCGCAAGGGAGCATGCGACTAATACAATTTTACATCCCTTTATATGGAGTGAATTGATCGCATTTGTTCGAGCATGTCCTATAAAGAGACTAATTGTTCAACTTGTATACCCGAACGGGTACCAATGTAGATTAATCACTAACATACCGAACGGGTACAAATGTAGATCAATCGCTTTCATCCCGAACGGGTACATATGTAGATCCATCGCTTTCATCCCGAACGGGTACAAATGTAGATTAATCGCTTTCATCCCGAACGGGTACAAATGTAGATCAATCGCTTCCAGCACGAACGGGTACAAATGTAGATTTTTCCAAGTTGTTCGCCAAGGCAATTTTTAATAACAATCTTTAAAAAATTATAAATGTTAATGCATATATAAATAAAGATTATATAATGTTTTACTTTTGAAAAAAAAAAATCTCAATAAATAAATAAAAAAAAATGTAAGTTTTGAGTATGCATTATATGAGCGTAATGTAAAGGATTTTTTCATAGAATATTTTAGGCAAAATTTTGTTAAAATTATTATTCATCATTGTTATTAAAAGAAAGAGTGTTCAATTCGTTTTACCGGTTGCTCTACAATTTTTTAAATACATTGCATATTTTTGTAAAATTTCTACATTTAAGGAATCTAGATTTGTACCCGTTTGGAATGAAAGCGATTAATCTACATTTGTACCCGTTCGGGATGAAAGCGATTAATCTACATTTATACCCGTTCGGGATGAAAGCGATTAATCTACATTTATACCCGTTCGGGATGAAAGCGATTAATCTACATTTATACCCGTTCGGGGACTAATTGTGGACCGATTGTGCTCGAAAGAGATCAATCCGGGACAAATCTCTTTCGGGATGAATCGCACATTTTTTTGCAGGGAAATGAGTGACTCTGTGTGTGTGCGTGTCGGTGTCTGTCTGTGTCGGTGAAGTTGGCATTCAAAATGAGTTCGTTGCTTTTTATTAAAAATCAATTGCCAAATTTTGTCACGTAAACGATTGCTGCACATACATATATACATACATACCTACTAACATATTGCATCTTAATTTAGCCTTTTTTTTATCAATTAGAGATATATGTGGATGAGACTTTTATGCTCCGTTATAAAGAAACTTGTAACTCAGATGGATGGTAAAACTTTACGGGGCATTAACTATAGTATATACTCTTGGTTCAAAGCAGCAATAAATACATACATATGTACGTACATGTATGTATAGAAATGTTTTTGGGAATGGTAATTGCTTAGATGTCTCCTCAGGGCACTGTAGAACTCTTTAGTAAGCTTTGGCTGGAAGCAAATAAGTAATAGTGCCATCGGGATTAACTTAAATACCGTCTCGAATTTTCACCACTTGCACATTTCTAAGTGTAGCATTCACAATTAAAAGCTATATATTTCTATATACATAGTATAAGTATATATATACATATGTACATATCGTCGGCCTCTTGCCAGAACCACGAATGTCCTAAAATGAAAATGTTGGGAAATCGAGTTTTAAGGTTTATTCTTCTCGCAAAATTTTAAAAATTTGTTTCTAATATAAAAGTATATCTGCAAATTAGAACTTTGTTTAGCTCGATGCCCTGATATAGTTTTTATGCTTCTATTCCAGGGTTGCGTGATTTTGATTTGACTGAATCACTAATCAAAAATATTTTCTGATTCTTGATTTAAAATATTTTCAAATCAAAGATAATTTTTATTTGTGATTCGTTTCAAAAAAGAATCAGAAATACCCTTTGATTCGTGATTCAAACTATTTTCAAATCAAAGATAAATTTTATTTGTGATTCGTTTCACAAAAGAATCAGAAATACCCTTTGATTCGTGATTCAAACAATTTTCAAATCAAAGATAAAATTGATTTGTGATTCATTTCTCAAAAGAATCAAAAATCTTTTTTGATTCTTGATTCAAACTTGATTTCGAATCAAGATTCTTAATAAATTTTTGATTCGAATAAAATTTTTGATTCGAATAAAATTTTTGATTCGAATAAAATTTTTGATTCGAATAAAATTTTTGATTCGAATCAAACTTTTGATTCGAATCAAAAAATTATTTTGAGATAAGATATTTTTTTAATCAAGAATCAAAAAAGATTTTTGATTCTTTTGAGAAATGAATCACAAATCAAATTTATCTTTGATTTGAAAATGGTTTGAATCACGAATCAAAGGGTATTTTTGATTCTTTTGAGAAATGAATCACAAATAAAAATTATCTTTGATTTGAAAATAGTTTGAATCACGAATCGAGTTGATTCTTTATTTGAAAGTTGATTTGAAATCAAAATTGATTCGAATCACGCAACGCTATTCTATTCCTTCTAATCTTCGAGATTTGGCACATTCGTGTTTCAGGCCCAACGAAAACCAAAAAAATTTCTTGAAAATAAATTTCCAAAAGTAAGTAAAACAAATACATTCAATTCAAATTCATATTTTATTTGTGGAACTATTCCTAATCTTCAAAATCAGAGTGCTCTGAAAGGTCAGGCTCAGGTAGAGCATCGCGAACTCCGCTGTTAGCCTTCAAATTTTTATAAAAATTGTGGTATTCCTTTGGAATCGCCAAGGTTTCGCACATTTTATTTAAATCTTTTACTTTCGCGTCAGCGATAGGTATCTAATGTCTCCGATTAAACGGGGACGTGGGTATTATTGCGGAGGGCCACCAATATTCAATGGCAAATAAGCTACTAAAAATTTTGTTTCAGAATACTTTTTTTTGTAAGAAATGTTGTAGAGAAAACTAGCACACGATTTTTTGTGGTTGAGGGTGTACAAGCACTTTAATCTTTTGGTTGACGAAAAGTAAAAATTTTGTTTAAACAACAACAATTTTAATGTATAAACAGTATATAATTAGTCAAATGTGCTACTTTTCGTACATAATTGTTTAATTGCCAGTTTCGTAAGAAATTTTACGAATGGAATTTTAACATATTTTGTTGGGCCAGAAACACGAATGTGCCACATTCGTTTTTCTGGCTCAACTTTTTATAACTGATCTACACATTCGTGTTACTGGCATTGAAAATTTTGGTGGCTTCCAGTACACAAAGGTACTGGGGGTTTTACTAAAATGCAGATTCGTGGTTCTCGCAGGGGGCCGACGATATATATTGTTCCATAAATAAAAAAAATACTGCCGCTGACTTCTTGTGAACATTCAAACACAATGAAATGTAGGTAAATGTTTGCTAAATAGAAAATATCGACGACATTCACGCAAACCTTCTATTTACATTCAATCACTGCTCTTTTGCTCGCTTGCTTCAAGGTCTACTTTTAGGCGGTTAGACGTTATGACAGGATGGTGGCGGCATTGTGCTGCCGCTCATATTTTGCTTTTATGTACTTACTTATGTTGTGAAAAGGCGGGAAATATGTTCATATACATACATACATACATATATATATTAATCCCATTAACAAAGTTAAACATACATACATAAATATTTCAAGAAAAAGAAGAGAGATTAAAACAAAATAAGAAAAATAATAAAAAGAAAAGGGAAATGTATGCTTTGAAGCGCACCTGGCACGCAAATACTTACATATGTATGTATGTATGTATGTATCAGTGATGGGCATTATTAAAAATTTGAATAATTCAATAACGAAAAATGAGAATAAATTTTTATTCTTCATTCAGATAATTTTGAATAATGAATAAATTTTATTAACGTTATTCAATTATTCTTGCTAATCACACAAGTGAATGGTATTTTTTTTTTAAGTAATTTTTCGAATATTTTCCTTAATCCGAACTTTAGAAAAAAAAAACAAATCGTTCACTTGTGTGGCCAGCAAGAATAATTGAATAACATTAATAAAAATTTATTCATTATTCTAAATTAAGTATCTGAATGAAGAATAACAATTTATTCATTATTTAAGATTATCAGAATGAAAAAAAAAACCTTTTACTTATTCTTTATTCAAAATTTTCTGAATGAGGAATAAAAACTAATTTTTTATTTGAATAAAAATTTATTAAAAAACGCCCATCCCTGTTATGTACATATGTATGTATTTGGCCCATTGACGCTCAAAAACGGTTGCAACTCAACCAGCAAATGTACCAAGAAGGTCACATACATATACCCATAAATACTTAAAGAAAACTTTGCCACTATGCAATACATATTTATACATAAACTTTTCCATTTGCTCCCTGCGCAGCAGGCGAATGGCCAGCAGGAGGAGTGGGACGGTTTGGTGTTAGAAAGTGTGAAGGAAACATTCAGAACGTGTACATGTGTGATGTTATTGCCTTGCAGGTGGGTGAAGCGAAAAGGGTTAATGGATATCAGCAATACATACATATGTATGTACATGCATACATGTTTGTACACACTTAAATACATAAAATCATAAAACTTACGCAATGGATTTGTATTCGTGACATTTATTGCCTTGAAGTTGGTTTAGAGTTCAATATTGATAATACCTACTACTTACTTACTTACTTAGATAGAATTTATTGATATAAGCAAGGAAATGTGTAGGATGTTTGAGTGGGAATATATACTTTGCGCTGAAGAAATATTATGTTTTGGGATTATTATGCAATTCTCATTATTTTTTCTCATTACAAATGGAATTGGAATTGGCGAGCTCTTGAGCGCAAGAAAAAGCTATGGTTGGTGATTGTGTACATACTTTTTTGCACTTTATGGTTATGGAAATTTACTAAGTAATGTCAAAAAAATGTGCACCAAAATCTATTTGACATTTTGAGTCTATTTTCGTTGCCGTCACTCTACATACATATTAGGGCTCGGGGAAATCGACTAATCGATTAATCGAATTATTCGACTAAGACTGAAGTCGACTTTGATTATTCGGTTAGCGATTTTCGAGTAGTCGAAAGCTGCCGACTAATCGATTAACTGCTCGCTTTAGATTATTCGGTTAATCGTTCCATTCCGATTAATCGAATATTGTACTTTCGATTTTATTACATTCATAAATAAATATGAACCCATTTCATCAATATTTTAAGTGATTTCTTGCACTTTTTTTTGTTGTTGTTGGAGCAAATCAAAGCACTCCCCGCCCTTTTCCGGTCGTTATTCCGTCACGCTAGGGTACTTGTTCTTTCTGCACTAGGCTGACTATTGTAAGGGCGACGTTTTTGGCCGCTTTTCACGACCCTTTAGACTCCTTTGGAAGAAAAGGGAAGAAGATGTTGATGAGGAAGATGAAAATAAAGATTATGATGAATGTGAAGGTGAAGGAGGAAAAAATTATGAAAACCCCCTTAATAACCCTTTTTTTAGCTGTTTTGGCACATTTTGCTCTTATTGAAGAAGGCCAGCAAAATTCGCCCACCAGTCAATGTCCTTGGCATTCCAGTTCTATTTCTTTTATTTCTTGTTAGAACGCTCACCATTGTAAAAGTCCGCGCCTAAATTTTACTCTTATGTTGAGAGGGTTTCGGGGCAAATTTTTTTTTTTTTGATCCCGCGAAATACCGCGGAAATAGTTTTTCATTGTAACTTCTTTATTTGACTCTTCTGTACGTTGATAGGGTTTCGGGACACATTTTGTTTGATCCCGCGAAATACCGCGGAAATAGTTTTTTTCATTGGAGCAAGTTACATCCTTTTCTGTCGCAGATTTTTCAAAAAAACTCCACACCCAGCTTCTTTCATATGTACATATGTATGTATGTATAAACACAATAAGCATATTAATATCTGTAAAAAATTTTCACTGAATATTCGATTTTTGAAATTCGATTTTCTACAAAAATCGAGTATGTAGTCGAAGGAAAGCAATTATTCGAATAATTGGGCAAGGCGACTAATCGAATATCATCAACCGAATTTTTAGCAAGTGAACGGTTATGAATTGATTAATCGGTTAACCGAATAATCGAATAGTCGAATAATTTTAAGAGCCCTAATACATATCGACGCCTGAGAATAGTGATGGGCGAGTCCGAGATGTTTTATTCGATTCTCTCGATTGTTGAAACATCTCGAATGCTCTCGATGGTTTTCATTCGTATTCGAGTCAAGTCGTAAATGGCCGTCAGTCGAAACAATCGCTAAAACATCTCGTACTCGCCAACGATTCCTCTCGTTTTCAAAGCAACCCTACAACATCTCGCACTCGCTGCAAAAAATACATAATAATTGTTGCCGCTTGAATATTAAAATTGCTTTACAAAACATACAGAGTGGTACAAATCTATTGCCGTTGTTGGTACTCGTAAAATTCATTTGCTTCATAAGCGTCTCACTTCAGAAGATTTATTAATGTTTAAATAATTAATTATTATTATTATGCACGACACTCTTTAGTTGTGATTGCAATAATGCAGCGTCTATGTATAGCATATTTTTCAATTTGGTTAATTTATTTATGTATTTGCCTCACTTCCATTAAAAATCCTACTTTCTTTATCAACAAACCTCATTCAGTTTATTTTATCAACTAAAACATATCATCAAAACAACAGCCGGCCCGCCGACTCGGAACAATCGCAAAAACATCTCGCTTGTGTAGTCGAGATGTCATCGAAACAACCTACGACTCGCCGACTCGGAACAATCGCAAAAACATCTCGCTTGTGTAGTCGAGATGTCATCGAAACAACCTCCGACTCGCTGACTCGGAACAATCGCAAAAACATCTCGATTGTGTAGTCGAGGAGCGAGTCAACTTTTGACTCGATTGTGATTTTGCAACGATGGCGATTCTCTCGATTGTCTAAACATCTCGGACTCGCCCATCACTACCTGAGAATAAGATCGCCCTATTTCAAAAATTGTTTCAAAAACGCCCTATTTGAAAAATTGTTTCAATAACGTCCTATTTCAGATTTTGCTTCAAAAACGCCCTATTTCAAAGAAAATTCCATATATCGTTGTCTTCGTGAGCAAATGTGCTAAGTCCATTTCTGGTAACTTTTCAGGAGAGGCAAAAAACCTAACTATTTTTGTTGTTACTATTTTAAAAATCTGAAAATGCAGTTTTCTTCCTCAGATGATCGTGCTAAAATACCAGTTATCGGCACATTTTAATATAAAGCATGTCCAAAGTTATGAGCTTCTTTAGGACTTAGCACATTTGCTTTCTATAATTTTCTTTTTTTTATGTGGACTTAGCACATTTTCTCACAAATTATTATACTCAACTGTACGTAGTAAAATTGAAATTGATGAAATTTGGTACAGAGGCTTCTAACTAGACAGGGAAGGTTGGTATTGAAAATAGGCGAAATTGGATGATAACCACGCCCACTTTCCCCATATAGTATATATCGAAAAACACGCAAAAAGTGATAATGGATGAAATTCCATCCATGCAATGAGCTTACGCCGTTATAAAGAAACAAATTGAAATTTTCGAAAATGGGCGGTGCCACACCCACTTATGAAAGGATAAATTCTAAAAGTTTTATAAGTCATCAATAACTCAGAAACGGTAGTAGCTAAAATTTGGAAAGCGTGATTTACTTGCTAAGGCAAACGTTTGGACGAAAAATTGTCCAAATCGGTGGACGACCACGCCCACTTTTATATATGGCAACTATAAAGTGGCCTAATAAAAACATTTTAAGCGACGTCTTTGTCAAATGTGAAGATAATTCATTGAAAGTTTGCGGCATGAGTCCAACTATGGACAAAAACAGAAACCATAAATTTATGTTTGTATTTATATGGCCGTTTTAATTCTAATAATTATTTTATGTGAATTTAAATGAGCTATTGGCCATTTTTTAATGAAGAAAAATTTAAAAAATTTTTTGGGTAGAAGTTATGGATCCATTTCAGAGACCACCACATCCCCTCATCAGACTTCTTCAAGCGGCCTCAACCGAGAACGACTTAAGTTCGATTCTCGGTTGAGGCCGCTTGAAGAAGTCTGATGAGGGGATGTGGTGGTCTCTGAAATGGATCCATAACTTCTACCCAAAAAATTTTTTAAATTTTTCTTCATTAAAAAATGGCCAATAGCTCATTTAAATTCACATAGAAACCATAAATATTTTTGAAAATGTGCGTTAGAGCGTATCGCCAAAAAAAGTTTAAAATGTTCCCCTCTGGTTCGACTGTTTACTCCTTGGAGATTTCAAAAATGGAAAAAAAAATTTTTTCGGCACCCTGTAAAAACAGCGAAATTCGTTTTTTGCTTATAACTTTTCTATTTGGTGTTTGATTTTAACGAGCAATATATTGTTGTAAAGGTTTTAACCCGTGTCATATTTCGTCCATATAAGCCATTAACCTGCGACACCAACTTTAGCTTTTATTAAAATTTATTTAAAACCAACACCCTGTATTAAAAAAAATTTTTTTGAATAAAGTAAATTTAGCCTTGAATTTAGTTTTGACATCATTATATGAGTAAAAAACATTATTACTTATTAATATTAGCTCTGTTTAATGAACAAAAAAAGTTCGGAGCAGGTTAGAGCAGAGCAAAGTAGGGCAGCTGTCGAAATAGAGCAACATAGAGCAACTCAGAGCAGAAATGCCATGAAAAAGTACATAGTACACTCAAATGATCGATTGGAGCTCATTTAGAATTACAGAGCCACCAAGCTTGCAATTTTATTCTGATACGGACTTGCAGGAACTACAAAATTCTAATGATGTTATAAAAATACCTGATTAATATTTCCAAACAGCAGTGATTGATACTAATTATACTAATTATAACCTATTAATTTACTTAGATTTTCTATGCCATTCTCTAAATACTGAGCGATTTGAAAAGGTAGTAAGTGATTCTTGTACAGAAGTTGCCGACGAGGAACGCCTAGGTTATATACTCGCTAAAGTAAGTAGCCGAGAACGTTACAGAAAATTAGAGCCAAGAAAAGATTTAGCATAAATGCATTACATTTATTTCCTCATTATATGCAGGTAAATATTCTTTTTATACCATTCATGGGAATGAAATGGTATTATAACTTTGTACCGAAACACGAATGGTGAAAGTACCAGAACGAGGCGTTGCAGACCTACGAAAATATATACCAATATGATCAGGATCATGAGCTGAGTCGATTAAGCCATGTCCGTCTGTCTGTCTGTCTGTTGAGATATCTGCATGAAATTCGGAATGTGAGTGTATTTTTAGGAGAAGCTTATCATTTGTCGGAATCGGGCGAATCGGACCACTATATCATATAACTGCCATACAACCGATTGTTCAGATATATATATTTTAGGGTATAACTTCTCCATCTAAATAATGACACTTCTTTTTCTAAGGAATCTTTGTATAAATTACCCAGAGAATTGAAAGTATAAATTAAACAATATCAGACTATGCAACTTTTCATTTCCCCATTCATGAAAGGTATGCAGTCTTTGGTACGTCCGAAGTCAGCCGCGCTCTTACTTGTTTTTCTTAGTATTCAGGAAACAATTTTTTTTTTTCAAATACAGGGTGTTGGATTTAGTAAAAATAGAATAAAAGCTGAACTTGGCATGATGGGCTAAAAGTTTCTATGGATGAAATATTGCCTTGGTGAATACCTTTCTAAAAATGTATCACTTTTGAAAATCGAACGTAAAATATAGAAATTATAGACAAAAAACAAATTTCGCTGTTTTTACAGGGTGACAAAAAAATTAAAAAAATTTTTTTTGAAAACCTCATAAGGTAAGTGTTCAAACTGGGGGGGAACATTTTCAACTTTTTTTTCCTCCATACACCGTGATACGCTCTAATGTGCGTGGCATCGTGAATCTAAGAGATTTCGGTGCCCATAACTCGACAAATAATTAAGATATTACGGCGGAACTTGGTGTAGGTACATATGTAATTTTATTACTTATAGTAAAATTTTAGCAACATAGGTTTGTAACCACGCCTACTTAAAAAAAAATTGTAAAACTCCCTTTGGAAACTTGTGACGTGTAACGTGGCATCTTATAAAGGGATGAAATTTTGCACTAACAAGAATATTTTAGGCTGTGTCTGATGAGAGATAACACTGTTGATAATGGGTGTGGCCACGCCCACATTATGCTGTACCCTCTCTATAAATAAATAATAGCTTAAAAAAACTAACAACACGCTTTAATCTTAAAAATCGTACTAAAAATTGAGAAATAATTTAATTAGAAACAAAATGATGAACGAAAATATAAGTATTTAAGGAAAAGCGTGGGGTACTCAGTATGTCAAAAAATATTTAAAATCGGTGTTTTTTTACTAATAATTTTATTTTGACTTTTTTGAGATTTCATATATCGTACTCTTTAATTTCGCAACTAGGTATATTTTTGTACTAGTTGTACGAATCGAATATTTTCATGTTCAAATATTATTGAGCACCCCCACGCTTTTCCTTAAATACTTATATTTTCGTTCATCATTTTGTTTCTAATTAAATTATTTCTCAATTTTTAGTACGATTTTTAAGATTAAAGCGTGTTTTTTAGTTTTTTTAAGCTATTATTTATTTTTAACTTTTTAGTGAAATTTTTCATTAAAGGATGTTTTATGCGGACGCAAGAATAAAAGTAAAAAGAAGTCTGATGGGATGTGGTGTTCTCCGAAATAGATCTACATACATATGTATTTATAACTTCTACCAAAAATCCCAATATGCAGTGAAGTAAACTAGCTTATTATGCAATATTTTCCAAACCCTTTTATTCAAGGTTTTCCAAACTAGTTTGGAAATACAAAATTTCCCAAACGTTTTGTTATATTTTACAATCAGAAAGTGAAGAGAAGTTGAGGTGAAGCATTTGAAAAGAACAAAAATAAAAATAGGTAAAAAAACTTTTTAAGTTAAACGGTTTTATGTTATACATACATTGCAATGTTTAAGATAAATGTACTAAAAACCAAAAAATAATAAAATAGATACAGTCGTGGGAATTATAAACATTTGCATAGACTAGACTAAAATAAAACCGGGGGGCACGTCAATTGTCTACAAATTATCGACTTAATGTGCGATAGAAGAATCGTTTAATTCGTCGTTAGGCAGTTGGCCCGCAGACGGTGAGGAAATTACTTACTATTTTCTTGCTCATGGAAATTCCAATAGTTATACACTCCATGTTAATAAAAGAGATGTTTCAACTAGTTTATCGTTGGACATTCACACGAGGAATCGTTTCACTGCTCGTAGTTTGTCTTTAACCGACAAAACATATGATAAAAGTACTACTCGCTCACCACTATGAAACCCTAAAACTCGCTTATAATCGAGCTTGCTAGCTTTTTTCCACATTCTAGCCCTACTTATCACACGTCCATCGTTGTCGGTTGAACAACTGCCTAATTATACTCGTAGTGTAACATTACAAAACAAACATTTTAATCAACGATTGTAGACAATTGACGTGCCCCACGGTTTTATTTTATTCTAGTCTATTCAAATGTTTATAATTCCCACGACTGTATCTATTTTATTATTTTTTGGTTTTTAGTACATTTATCTTAAACATTGCAATGTATGTATAACATAAAACCGTTTAACTTAAAAAGTTTTTTTACCTATTTTTATTTTCTAGTTTTTAGTTTTTATTTCGCATTCTCGACATTATAGCACACAATTTTCGAAACATCAGATTTTGTCTAATATTCTTCTGTAGCAGAGCTGTGTTGGTCGTTCTCGATGCATCGTGCGTATTTTTGTTTCATCCCGAAAAAGGACACCAATTTTTTTTGCACAGCTCTGCTACAGAAGAATATTAGACCAGATGTGATGTTTCGAAAATTGACTGCAATAATGTCGAGTTCGTTATTCTCAAAAGGGTGAAGGCGGACTGCGGATTTTTAATGACCTGATGACGAAGGAGTTTTAGCTTGACACGAGTAGTCGAGAATCGCAATGCAAAATTGCATTTTTTAACCAAAAAGCGCCAATAAATTCAAGTAAAAGCTGTACCTGAACAACGATCCTAAATATAAATCGTTCCTGTGCAGGACTTTGGTACTGCATAATTGCACCAAAGCAATTTATGCACCTGCCCAAAGTCCTAGCTTAAACCCAATCAAAAAATTTTGGCCTTTCTTGAAATAACGAGGCAGAAAACCAAGGTCTACTAGCGAAAAATGTTGTAATTAATGCCATTCAGGAAGAATGGCATAAAATACGCTAAAGGACTTGATTTATTCCATAACCCTTCGTCTACAATGTGTGGTTGAGGCTAGTGGCCGTCACACGAAAATTTCAACGATCCGGTCTGCTTTTTTTTTCAGTTTCTGTCACATATGAAAAAATTGCAAAGAATTAATTGACAAAATGTTTTTTATAATTTTTTGAACTTTTGTTTTTTCTGTTCTTTCTATGCTTTCAGTTTTGGATCTTTTTGGTCCTAAATGTTGTAAACATATTTAACTTAATATTAGCATTTAAAAAAAAATTAAAAAGTTAAGCTTAGTTGAACAAATACCAGTATGAAAACAAATTTCTGAACTGTTTTCATTTTGCAAAGAATTAATTGACAAACTGTATGAAGACAAAAAAAAAAAAATAAACGAGAAAAAACAAACTTCAAATACGCGAATTGTTCAAATGCCCGTACAAACATACGGGTAATAAGCAAACAAACGAGTGTTTGAGCATTTGAAAAGCATTTATTCGGGCTACTCGCAAATGTTAAAAACAAAAATCGAGAGCTCTAGATCAAAGTCAATGACGGAACGCAATCAGACTTTTAGATAATACAGCAAAGAAAATTACGTAAGTGGCTAATGTTTATGCTTCACACACACATGGGCTTGTCCAGATAATTTATGCTAGGTCCGCCACTGACCGCAGGTACTCCTAAAGTATGTTTAACGGCACTTACAAATCGAGCACATATCATTTCTTCACCGACTAGAGTAGAAGCTGAGAAGAGTGAACCGAAACAGAAAAAATTATACGAATAAGGTACATAACAAAGTTAGATGGTAGGCAGTTGTATATTCAGCACTACAACACTACTACCATTCATGCTGAATACCTAACAAGAGTATAAAATAACGGCCATGTCAAAAGGGCATGCGGTTTGGAATGAAAGCCCGACGCTTTCGTTTCCTTTCTTTTTTACTATACAAAGTCATTCATGCGAAGGCGGCCATCGCTCTGCGATAGTCATAGGGCATAGTCATGGAAGTTACTATCTTTCCTAAAGGAAATGTAAGGAGGAAAGTATTGATGATTGTAGTACCTTTGGGCCTACTGGGTATGTGTTTAACTTTTACGATTTTCATGTTTATGGTTAGCATTCTGTATGATATTTTTTGGGCAATAAATAACTGTTTTTATGTGCACTTGAATTACGGTGTTTTTCCTCTCTTTACGGTAGCAATGTTGTGCGGTAAATTTTAAATAAGGCACAAATTGGAAAAATGGAAATCATAGTTTGGAAGACACAAAATGTTATACCGATTAAAATAAATATATTTTTTTAAGTAATCCACCGTGTTACGCACGGACTGACCTTTCAAACTGCATTTTAATTACTGTTACATATCTAGAGTTACACACTTATATGTACATATGTAGATACATATGCTTATTTTTATGTAATTGAATACTAGTACTCTAAGCTGTATGATAAAGTTTGCTTATTTCTAACTTTGCCCTTTTTTCGTGCATTACAATGAGCTCTCAACAGTTTCAAATCGAAACTTTCAATACATTGCTTATGACCTTTTTTCTCTGTTTGCCACTTTTTTTTTTTTTTTAAATTTAACAACGACATAACTAATATACATTCATACATAGGGAGGTCCGACAAAAGTTCGTTTCATTCAACTACACTAATGCTATGGTTATGGTTACAATCTTGATTGCCAATCAAAATCGGAAACATTTCGTGATTGGTGAGAGGTGGTTACGCTTACATTGATGATTGGAGCGCACATGCACAACATAACACATGATAATTAATGAGCACATACACAACATAACACATTATTACCTCTGAAACCTCGTTTGCTGGCTGCCTGTTTCACACAGAAAGTTTGCTGGATGTGAGAGTCCGAAAATTCTCTCACCGTCGGAGTGCACAACAACAATTACACGGTGCTCGACCAGCTTGATTGGTAGCATAACCAGGCCATAAGGGTGCGAACAGAGTGGGCGCTGATGCCGAGCGGAGCCCAGCCGAGCTTATTGACGCTTATTTTCATGCGAGAAGAAAATTTGTCTATAACACAGTGAATGCGAGAATCAGCGCTGAAATTCTGTTTATTCCATGTGTTTTGCCTTTATGTGATTTAGTCTTATTTTTCATTTGTGTTTATAAAATTGCTGTACACGGTAATGGATTAATCTGATGAAGAGTATTTTACTTCTCCTAGTGTGGTTAATGCAATTATTATCACAAAAGAATTTGGAAAACATCCAATTACACTAAAAATATATCAATTTGGTGAATTTCATCATTTATATAATGATTTAAGAAAATATCCAGCTAAATTTCTTTAAAAAAACCATTAAAAAACACGATTTCACGCTAAAAAGTAAACATCAACAATGCAAACAAGCGCGCAAAACGCTTTGAAACTGTTTTTCTCGCACTCATCGGCTTTGCTCTCTGCTCTTGTCGGCGTTCACTGTGTTATGCACAAGCTTATTTGTATTGACTTGTATGTAACCAGTTTTATCGCACTGACAATCTTTATCGCATTGACAATCTCGGCTCGGCTTTCAGCGCCCACTCTGTTCGCAGCCTAAGGGAAAAACAGCATTTTAAAATCAAAAATAAAATTTTTGTTTTCATAATGCACGGTTTAAACCAAACCATTTTTATTTTAACAATGAAAATTTTTAAATTAAAAAACAAATTTTTGAATTAAGAATGAAATTTTTGCAGTAAAAATGCATTTTTGATTTAAAAAGAAACATACTTAAATTAAAAATGAAAATGAATGTTGATTCAAAAACTCGCTCTTTGTTCAAAATTTTTTTGTGAGCAAATATTTTTTTGTGAGAAATCCAACAAAAACAATAGTGAGAATCGATTTTTTTAAATTTTGTTTTTACAATGATTCATATAATTCATGGATTCTTTTTTAGGAAAAGGGAAGTATAAATAGGTTATTACAATTCAATATAATGTTTAATGTTCCACTATGTGATGGCGTTAGATTGAATTTCAGGTTGATGTCATGGTTGGAATCCGGAGGAGAATATAAAATTAAGAAGAATAAGGAGAATAAGAAATAAAGATAGGAAACAGTTAAAGCGAAGTCGAAAAGAAGAGGAGAAAAGCGGAGGCTATATTTTTTTAGTTGGGACTCGGATTGAATGAAGATGAAGATTGTGCCGTTGGATACAATTTCGAATCCGGAAGAGAAAATGATATAGAGAAAACTGCAGCGTTTCTTTTCTCATAGTGCTTAAAATAAAAATAAACATTTTTAAATTTAAAATATTTTTTCTCGATTTAAACATTTTACAATGAACATTTTTTAAATAAAAATGTTGGTATTTACATCACTTTTAAATACGGTTTTGCCCATTTTAAGCACGTTTTCATATGTTTTTATATTTTTTTTCCCTGAGTGTATTCATCTTAAATCAGTAAAATTGAGAGCTGAAAAATGGTAAAAGGTGGGCATGGCTAAATTCTCATTATTTAAAATAAGTAAATGAAAATTACTCTTTAATTTATTCTAGAATATATTGAAAGGACCAATCCTTCTTAGGGTTTACCTCTAAAAACGAATTTTCAAAATTTGGAAACTGGCAATTTAATAGTGATTAGTGCAGAAAGCGTGAAAAATTATGCTTTAGGTCTCGTCATGGGATCAGCTGGACTTGGCAACGTAGTTTTGGCTCTGGTAATTTTTTTGTATTTTCGAAAAAGGCAGAATATTAAAGTATTGATTCCAATATACTGGTGACTTTGGTGTCTAAGAACTTGCCTTTTTCGCAACTTTGGAGCAACAATAATATTAAGCTTAAGTTTTATAACTCGACTTTTCATGCAGGATTGTCTTAGACATAAAAAAGTAAAAATCAAAACTAAACTATGTTTGAATAGTTATTGGCATAAAAACAACAAGCTTCATCACAATTACAAGTAATTGTCGCATTAAGGAGCCATCAAAATATGATTATAAAGTTTTTCTGCTGCGTTAACATAATAAATACATAAGCGATAGGACGCAAGCGTACACACAGCCAACTCAGCAGAATTTACGTATTTACATAAATTTTCTTCAATCACGGCTCATTTGCATAAGATCAATGTGTGCATACACCATAAGTATATATGTACATTAGGCCGTCTCGCCGTATATGGACCAAGAAACAAAGTTCACTGTTCACTAGGGGTCTCCTCAGAAAAAAATCTTTGTAAACTTATCCTAAAACACACACTGAGGTAAAAAAAAATTAAAGCCTGAGTAAAAAAACAAGTATTCATCAAGGCTGCTCAACGAAATGAACAAAATAATTTTGTTTGAAAAAATATCAATAAAAAATATCTAAAAATTATTTTGTTTTGCTAATTACACTGGATCACAAAATGAAATTTTTTGTCTGTACTTTGGACGTGACTATCCTATCTATATGTAAAATCGGTCTCTGATTCCGAAAATCGGGTTCATTTTTAATTCTATGGGAAGGTTTTTGAGATATCGGCAATTTACCGTTATTTGGCCAATGGGTCCACTTAATCCAGTATATCTCTTTAACACAGTGAGTTATTTAAATTTCCTTTTTACGGTTCCTATAACATTTTTCTCTAACTCGTATAGTTTCTGAAATATTGACGATTAAATTTGAATTTTTTCGATTTTTTACGATTTTTTGAAGAAAAAATTGACTTTGTCAGACAATATCTTTAAAACCAATGTCTTCACCTTCGGTTTTACTCTTTTACGTGAAGCTCCATTCTATTGGGAAAAAGATAAGCTATCAACGAAGAAAATCCATGGTAAAATGGAAAAGTTATAGGCGATCAAGTAAATACAGCCAAGTCGCGCAGTGCCTCTGCACGGGTATATTCTATGCATGTTATACCCGTAAACGCGCTTGTATCTACTGCGCTGCCAATGTTCTGCTACTGCAGATGTGTAGGTATTGGTACAATATGCATAGAATGTACCCGTGCAGAGGCATTGCGCGACTTGGTTGTATTTACTTGATCGCCTATAACTTTTCCAGTTTACCATGGATTTTCTTCGTTGATAGCTTATTTTTTTGGAAATGGAATGGAGCTTCACGCAAAGGAGTAAAACCGAAGGTGAAATCATTGGTTTTAAAGATATTGCCTGACAAAGTAAATTTTTTCTTCAAAAAATCGTAAAAAATCGAAAAAATTCAAATTTAATCGTCAATATTTCAGAAACTATAAGAACTAGAGAAAAATGTTATAGGAGCCGTGAAAAGGAAATTTAATTTTCTTTCGTTTGGTGTGACCCTAAGGAAGATAACTCACTGTGTTAAAGAGATATACAGGATTAAGTGGACTCATTGGCCAAATAACGGTAAATTGCCGATATTTCAAAAACCTTCCCATAGAATTAAAAATGAACCCGATTTTCGGAATCAGCGACCGATTTTACATATAGAAAGGATGGTCGCGTTCAGAGTATTTTTTGGCTGTAGAGCAGTGTTATCAGAAACAAAATTTTTTCATTTCAAAAATTATCAATAAACCTTTAATCAGAATAATTTTGTTTCGTTGATATCAAAAAAATTAACAAAAATTGTATTTGTTTTTATTCATGTACGTATGTACATACATACAAACATATGTAAAATTTCTTTTCTTCATAGAAAACGAAATTATTGAAAAGTCAATTATTTCGTTTAAATTTGAAACTATATTTTTTTGAAATAATTGTTTTGATAATTATCAAAACAAAAAAAATTTTGTTAATTTTTTTTGATAAAGCCCATATGACACAACATTTTTTTTTCTGGTATTCTACCAGGTTTTTTGTGAGAAGGAGATGGTCAAATACAGTTTTGCGTTGGTGCAAGCGAGCAAGCTATATTGAAAAAAACCAAACAAAATACCATCTAGGCGGCTAAAAACCAACGAGCCAGCTTGTGTTTCGGTAGGTTTTTTGGCATTCGGTCATTTTTTCTGACAATTGTTTCAATTTGACAACTAGAAAATAAATTATATTTAAAATAAAAAATATATGGAAATACAAATTTTAAATTTGCCTCCTGTAAGCTTCTGCTATGGCCGTAAGGGTAAAGAAGAAGTCCGGAAGAAAAATTATATTGCGTACTAGCTTCCCTTTATAACATGGAATACACAGCTATTCTGCCCTTTGAGTTTCATAACTTTTTTATTTCTGTAATTTAAATTCAAATTTCTAAAAAAATTAATTTTTTAAATAAATATTATTTTCATTTAGTTTGAAGTTTAATGTCAATCAAATTGTTTTTGAGGTAGTATTTGTCTCTTTTCAACCTACAGAAGAATTGTTTTTGTATTTTGACTTTCGGTGGGTTTTCCAAACCAAAAAAACCAAGAAAAAAATGTAGTGTCATATAGGCATAACAGTTGAAACGAAATGGATTTTGTTATGCTTTTGACTATATGACACTACATTTTTTCCCTGGTTTTTTTGGTTTTGAAAACCCACCGAAAGTCAAAATACAAAAACAATTCTTCTATAGGTTGAAAAGAGACAAATACTCCCTCAAAAGCAAGCAATCACTGCAGCTTCTTTTGCCAGTATATCTATAGGGTGTAGACTGGCAATTACTAGTGCGGCCTCATCCGATACGGTTTTAAAAGCACAGCACACTCTCAATGCGCACAGACGGTAAGTCGACTTGATGCAACGAAAATACGACTGATGTTCTATAGCGTGGGAGCGCCGTAGAGAATTTGGCTCCTTACGACGCACGCAAGAAGTTGTCGCCGCCGTTGCTTTGGACCCCGTGAATTCAGCATTATGCGTGATAATGCTGTCACCGTAGCTGATGCCTTTTCGTTTGCATATTCAATATGGTTTTTAAACGACAGTCTTCTATCTATCATAATCCCCAGATATTTTACTGCTTGGAGCGTGACGATGTCGTGACTTCCGCTTCTTATTATGGTATGCTCCACTTTTTTCCTGCTTGATATGAGCACTGACTCCGTCTTCTGCTCCGCTAGCTGCAAGCCATTTTTGTCCAGCCATCTTTTCACGCTGCTTATACTTTCGTTTGTTTTTGTGCGCATATCGTCTAGTTGCTTAGCAGTAACAACCAGGGCTATGTCATCAGCAAAGCCAAATATTTTTACACCTTACGGGAATCTAAGGCGTAGAATGCCGTCATACATAATGTTCCATAGCAGGGGGCCTAGCACTGAACCTTGTGGAACGCCGCCTGTAACCTTTAGTTTCTTAGTGCTGGCCGACGTTTCGTACTCTAGCGTTCGATTTTCGAAGTAACTTCGTATTAACCTTGTAAGGTATTTTGGCACTCCGATTCGATCAAGCGCATCTAGTATTTTTGCCCAGTTGGCAGTATTGAATGCGTTCTTTATGTCCAGTGTTACTATAAGACAGTACTCTTTGGTTCCTGACAGCCATCGGGTGCCACTTATAGCGTCTTGGGCTACCCTTTTCACCGCCTCCACTGCGTGAACGGTGGATCTTCCTTTCCTAAAGCCAAACTGATTCTCAGATATGCCTCCTAATGCCATTACTTCCCTTTCGAGGCGGTTGTAGATGACTCTCTCTAGGACTTTGCCAGCCGAGTCGAGTAGGCATATGGGCCTGTAGCTAGATGGTACAGTTGGATCTTTACCAGGCTTAGGTAGCAGTACCAATTTTTGGTGTTTCCATATCGTTGGAAATGTACCTTCTGCTAGACACGAGTTAAACAGGTTCGTGAACACTGGTGTGGTATGTTTAAATGCTACTTTAAGTACTTTGTTAGGTATGGCATCTGGTCCGGGCGACTTGCTCTCCTTGAGCCCGTTGGCTGCCTGGAGAATTTCTTCGTCCGTTATTTCTCCAAATGATTGCAGTATGTCACTCGAAATAGAGGAATCTAGTTTCCTTTGGACAGGAAAAAGAGTTGTTACCACTTGCTCCAGGAACATAGGGCATGTTGGTGTAGACTCCCTGCCTGTTTTTAATTTTTTAGTCACAATCTTGTATGCGGTCCCCCACGGGTTATTCTCTGCATCATCGCAAAGTTCTAGAAAACATTGACGCTTGCTTTGCTTGATAGCCATTTTGAGGGAGCGTCGAGCCGATTTGAATTTTGCTCTTAGTTCCTCGAAATCAGCTCTGCCTCTTGAACGTTGAAAGTGCCTTCGAGCTTTGATGCACTCCTTTCGTAGTGAACTTATATTTTCGTTCCACCAGTACGTGGCAGATTGATGCCTGGATTTCATTTTCCGTGACATTGATGTGTCACAAGCCGCCCGTAAGTCGTTCATTATTGCAGTAGCCATGTCATTCGCACGCCCGCTGTGCTCAGTTCTAGGGAACATTTCCATGAATACTTATTGGTCGAATGTGTTTACTTTCCGGGCCTTGACGCTTTGGACGGGGTTTCTTAGTTGGCCGTTCTCCCTCGCTCATTGTCACATCTATTAATATCGCTGAGTGGTCACTTTGAGTGTAACATTCATTGATTTTCCAATTGGAAACCAATTGGTATTCATGAACATCGATGTGTAACAGTTTCGAAATAAGATTTTTATTCCCTTTTCCTTATTCCTTTTTCCCCTGGATTTCTATGGATTAAAATACGACTATCGTTTTTATAATTTTTTGTTGCCACACTCAAAAAAAAAAATTACTCAGATTATGGAAAAATGGGAATGATTCGGCGCTAAAGACATATTTCCATATTTTGATGTACAATTTTCTTTAAAACGTGGTTTTTATTCCTTGATTTGAAGAAAATCGTACATCAAAATATGGAAATATGTCTTTAGCGCCGAATCATTCCCATTTTTCCATAATCTGAGTAAGTTGTTTTTTCAGTGCATTGTCACTGCAACTTGTTGTTTTAGTTTGCTTTGGATTTTGATTTTTAATTTTCAATTTAAAACTTTTGTTTTGTTTTGTTTTGTTTTGTTTTGTTATATTTTATTTTGTTTTGTGTGAATTTTAAATGAGCTATTGGCCATTTTTTTATGAAGAAAAATTGAAAGAATTTTTTTTGGTAGAAGTTATGGATCCATTTCGGAGATCACCACATCCCCTCAGGAGACTTCTTCCAGCGGCCTCAACCGAGAATCGAACTTAAGTCGTTCGATTGGTAGTCACATGTCTATCCCATTGAGCTACCACCGCCGTCAGCTTTGTTTCGCTTAAATTTCAATTTGCCCTCCATTACAATCCACATACCAACAACAGTAGCTTACACGGTAGGCAGGAAGCGACGATAGGTTGCATGAAAATGTCGAGAAAAAAGGAAAGTGGGGTTGTGTTATGTGATGTTTATAGATGAAACATCCGTTGAAATTAAAATCCGAGCTGCTCCTTTTTCAAGGATATCCACATTTTTTGTTTTTTATGAAAGGATCAAATATTGAGGAATTCGAAAATTCGCCACCGTCCAAATTTTTCCGATTTCAATACATTATTTGGTCGCTAAGGGATACAAAAAAGGTATTAAAAAGAAAAAAGGACACCTGTAGTGGAAAAATCCAATGTGAACAGGACCTAAAGGATAACCACTGAAATATAAAATAACACAAAAAGTACCCACTTTAATTTGCGTATAACTCCTAAAATGTTAACTCTACGTGAAAATTCCTTATTATATGTTTCATTCAGAATAAATAAAGAAATATTTCTTTAATATACAATTTTGATGTACCTGCAGTGCTTAATGTACTTTTGTGCATCTAAAGTGAAAAATTCAAAAAAAGTACGTTTTTTTATAGTGCTATTTTAAGTTCAAATATTTTTGTAGTTTATGTAAATATTTTAATCTAATGATCCAACTCTCATTCCTACATATCTAAACGTTAATACTAAAAAAGAGTTAGAGCTAAGATACGCGCCAGCTGTGCACGGTGGGCGGGAAGCAACAATAGGTTGCATGGGAATATCGTAAAAACGATGGCCCAACGAATATGTGCCTAGCTGTGTGCTGGTACTAATTTTCGTTTAAAAAAAATGTTGGAGATTTTATTCACGCTTGCTGTGTGTTTATGAAGTATATTAGAATATCATTTTACGTAAGTTTTTAGCCGGCGGTCGTTTTTTCGATATTTTCATGCAACCTATTTTTGCTTACCGCCCACCGTGCACAGCTAGCGCGTATTTTAGCTCTAATTCTTTTTAATATTAACGTATAGATATGTAGGAATGAGAACTGGATCATTAGATTAAAATATTTACATAAACTAGAAAAATATTTGAACTTAAAGTAGCACCATAAAAAAAGTACTTTTTTTTTTTGAAATTTTCATTTTAGATGGACCAAAGTGCATTAACCACTGCAGCTACATCAAAATTGTATATCAAAGAAATATTCCCTTATTTATTCTGAATGAAACATATTATAAGGAATTTTCACGTAGAGTTAACATTTTAGGAGTTATACGCAAATTAAAGTGGGTACTTTTTGTGTTATTTTATATTTCAGTGCTTATCCTTTAGGTCCTGTTCACATTGGATTTTTCCACTACAGGTGTCCTTTTTTCTTTTTAATACCTTTTTTTGTATCCCTTAGCGACCAAATAATGTATTGAAATCGGAAAAATTTGGACGGTGGCGAATTTTCGATTTCCTCAATATTTGATCCTTTCAAAAAAAACAAAAAATGTGGATATCCTTGAAAAAGGAGCAGCTCGGATTTTAATTTCAACGGATGTTTCATCTATAAACATCACATAACACAACCCCACTTTCCTTTTTTCTCGACATTTTCATGCAACCTATCGTCGCTTCCTGCCTACCGTGCTTAATGACACTCTGCCTTTGCTACCTAGTATGTTGGTGCGATTGTGTGTTTGGTTTGTACAAAGTTCTAAAGCTATTAACAAGCAAAGCTTTTGTACAGGCAATGCTTGTTATTGTTTTCAGACTTTTGTTTTTCGGCAGGCTCTTTTATTTTGTTTTGTTTTGTTTTGTTTTGTTTTGTTTTGTTTTGTTTTGTTTTGTTTTGTTTTGTTTTGTTTTGTTTTGTTTTGTTTTGTTTTGTTTTGTTTTGTTTTGTTTTGTTTTGTTTTGTTTTGTTTTGTTTTGTTTTGTTTTGTTTTGTGTTGTTTTGTTTTCTTTTCTTTTCTTTTCTTTTGTTTTGTTTTGTTTTGTTTTGTTTTGTTTTGTTTTGTTTTGTTTTGTTTTGTTTTGTTTTGTTTTGTTTTGTTTTGTTTTGGTTTGTTTTGTTTTGTTTTGTTTTGTTTTGTTTTGTTTTGTTTTGTTTTGTTTTGTTTTGTTTTGTTTTGTTTTGTTTTGTTTTGTTTTGTTTTGTTTTGTTTTGTTTTGTTTTGTTTTGTTTTGTTTTGTTTTGTTTTGTTTTGTTTTGTTTTGTTTTGTTTTGTTTTGTGTTGTTTTGTTTTGTTTTGTTTTGTTTTGTTTTGTTTTGTTTTGTTTTGTTTTGTTTTGTTTTGTTTTGTTTTGTTTTGTTTTGTTTTGTTTTCTTTTGTTTTGTTTTGTTTTGCTCAGAAACATGCAAGATCATCCGGGTCCACGTCGAAAAAGACATTATATGGGGGGGCGTACGGTGGACTTTTCTTCTTGGTCCATATAAGGCGAGACTGCCTAATGTACATACATACATATCTACAAATGTCTCAAAAGACATGGCTTATGAATTTCGATTTGAATTAATTATCCAAAATACATATGAAAGCTAAAACGCGCGATGTGTGAATTAAGAGTCACTCGTTGACGGGTATCCAACGTTGTACTAAAACGTCAAATGCTCATCATCATTGTAAGGGCTCATCATCATACCATTATCATCATCGCCATGCAACGTCAACAAAATTTTGTTATATGCCATACATGGTAAGTGGCAGCAGCTGTCATGTCACATTATGACGTTTTAATGTTGTGACAGTTGCTAAGCGAGATCGGCAAGCCTTGTGGGGCGAGTAGAATAAATGGTGCTAATGCGTGTGGGCGGTTGTTTAAAGACTCGATGGTCTTTGGCTGGAATTTCAATGCTAGTTAACGCAATGTTATACACCAAAACGTTCGCTATTTACAATGACAGACGATTAAAGCGTTGCATGTGACCTGATTTTCATTGTTGCGCTTCACCATACCACGCATACATACATTTGTGTACAGTGTTGTGCCATAAGTGCAGATTTCGATAAACTGCATATGATTTTGGAAAATATGTAAAATTCACAGTGATTTCTTGCAAACATATCATTTTATCTATAACAGTATCAGAACTAGGATTAAAAAAAAACGATCTAAATGAATTATTTTTTAAATCAGTAGAATTTCAATGATCTAAAAATTCCCCAGAGGCGAACATTGCCTACCACACTACTTCTCCCCAGTGATGTATACTACACATTATGAACAATGCCAACTAACATACAATGTGTATGAAAAAGTAAGTTGGGTTCACAAAAATGAATTTTGTTCATTTTTCTGTTTTTCTTCAAATTTCATTCTTGTTGTGTTTCTATGTATAATAAATTCGGAAATTCCATAGAAACAAAAAAACAATCACATTGAAGATTTTTTTTTGGTACAAATTCCTTTCTGAATCAAGCGCTGATAGAATAAAATTGTTTAAAATTACATAAAACAGATCTTAGTGCTAAAAAAATGCACCACTTCTTCATGGTCATTCTCCCTATGTAGATATATTGGATTATTGGTGGATTTCGGTGTTTTCTGTTGGTGATTTATGTGGTTTTTTCTTGAGTTTCCCTAATTATACACGTTTCCTTAAATACATACCAGTAGCAGTCCCAGCATAAATTGGCTGGGGAAGCCTATGTGTAAGCCATAATCCCTTTGTGTAAATTTCTTTTCTGTATTATCTGAAAGTCATTGCATATGTGCATATGTACATATGATTAGTGGGGGTAGTGGTGGTTTCTTATTCGAAATGTCTACTTACAGCTTACAATGTAAACGGAATTGTGTACAATCCGCCTACATTCACCTTACAAGGTAAGCTAAGGAAGATTCGAGGTGCCTACCTATAACTTACAATGTAAGCGGAATTGTATTCAGTCCGCCTACATCCACCTTACAAGGTAAGCGAAGGTAGATTCGATCTGCCTACCTACAGCTTGCAATGTAAGCGGAATTGTATTCAATCCGCCTACGTTCACCTTACAAGGTAAGCGATAGTAGATTCGAGGTGCCTACCAACAACTTATCATGTAAATGGAGTTGTATTCAGTCCGCCTGCATCCACCTTACAACGATAGCGAAGTAGGATTCGAACTGCCTACCTACAGCTTACAATGTATGCTAGTTAGTGATATGCTCATTGGATGAACACCTTACTACCCTGATCACTTTGTATTTAACGTGTAGGCGTTCACTCTACATTTGTATATGAAAATGTATAACAGATCCGTATATGAGGTGGTGTACATTACAGCCTTAAATGTGTGCATGACTTAATTGATTCTGTAAGCAACATTTTCGCCAGGGTCCAGTTGCTTATTTTTTGCTCATCATTGTAGCTTTTTTTCACTTTTGTGTAAAATGGGAACTATTCGGGTTTACTGACTTGTTGGACAGTTCATTGTTTTTGCTTTTCTCTGTTATGGCTTTATGACTTGGTTAATACTTTATGTATTGTTATGTAGTATGTATGTAGAAAAGTATGTGCTATTTTCTTTCATTTTCTGTCTGCAACATTATTTCACTTCATCATTTCCATATTACCAAATGACAATGCAATGAATGCGACTGTCAGTATTTTTGTTTAATAGTGTAGTTATTTAATTTTTTTCCTCCATTTGTTTGTACATTTGTATGAATATTTGAATATGTATTTTGGTATTTATGAATGAAAATTATATGTAAGCGCATCTATGCACGAAATTCGTTTCATCTACTGTGTTTGCTACCGCAAATGCGGCTAATGCCAATGAACCCTATGAGCGCTTCGAAAGCGTGGCATGTTTCAGTCACATTTCTTCCATTATCTTTTATTGTTTTATTATAAATCATCTATCATTTGACATTATTATTTTATGATTTGTTTAATATTCATTTCATTAATCCCGAAATTGGTAAGTCTACTTTAGGCTCGTTTCGATGGAAGCATAAATAACGTAGCCTGTCTGTCCAGAACATTTTACCTTATATCTGACTTGGCTAGTCTATAGGGCGTACGCCGATGATATCGAGACCATTGGCAATAACACTCGCGCCGTATGTTCTGCCTTCTCCAAGTTGGATAAAGGGCTAAGCACGCCTTGAGAGCTCGTCACTGTTGACAGCTACAAATTCGAAACTGTTAAGGACTTCATCTATTTGGAAACTGTTAAGAACTTCGTCTATTTGTGAACCAGCATTAACACCAAAAATAATTTCAGCACGGAAATCCAGCGAGGAATCACTCTTGCCAATAAATGCTACTTTGGACTTGGACTAATTAGGCAACTGAAAAGTAAAGTCCTCTCTCGACGAACAAAAATAACACTCTACAGGACGCTCATCGTTCCAGTCCTCATGCACGGCGCAGAAGCATGGACAATGTCAAAATCCGATTAGATGGCACTTGGAGTATTCGAGAGGAAAGTTCTTCGGAGGAGTTGGAGGATTTGTGTGGACCTTTGTGCGTTGGCAAGTATCGACGGAGATTTAACGATGAGCTGTACATCGACATTGTTCAGCGAATAAAGATGCAGCGGCTGCGTTGGGCAGGTCATGTGGTGAGAATGGATGAAGGTGCTCCGGTCAAGAAAGTATTTCTATCGAAACCCGCTGAACGCATAAGAAAAGGCAGACCTCCACTGCGTTGCAAAGATCAGGTGGACAGCGATGCTGCCTCCCTAGGTATTCCTATGTGGCGCCTTGCTGTACAAGGCAGAAACAGCTGACTCGCTTTATTGGATCGGCCAGAATCGTTTAGACTCTAGACGGTTACGTGACAATTAAGGAGAAGGACTCTATAGGGGTTTATGTTCCTTCACTGTGCATACGTATGTATGCATGTATGTATATAGTCCTAACACGAACCATCGACAATGAAAAATGTAAAAAAAAAATACTCGTGCGTAATAAACGTGGTTAGGGGAAAACTTTCGTGTATTGATATTAACATGTAACTGTTATATTTTTATGATGTGATTTATTAATTGCGGTTGTCGTGAGAATTGAACGTCAGAGGCAGCTGTTAATCAAGCGACCCGCGATCATAAAAACCAAAACACACAAAACAAAACAATAAGTTAGTTTTTAATCAACATATACATATGTATGTACATACTAAATAACTGTACAGCAATAGAAACGCTATCTATCAAGTAGACTGAACTATCAACAAGCTAAACTAGTCCATGGCAAATCACTCACTAATCATCTTCACCATCATATGCCACTGACTGCTGCTTGTTGTTTATAGTTTTGCTGCTGCCGCCACTACAAATGAATAATGATTCCAACGGTGGAAATATTTATATGACTAGTTATGGTGTACTAATGGTTACACATTTGTAGCAGGTTACAGTGCATATTTTTGTTTGTATGTATATATGTATTTTTTATGGCCGCAAATGACCGTGTAGCAACTGGTCTTCAAGTGCACAAAGTCTGTCCGGACGCTGCACCTTATCGAAAATTTAGACACTAAGTCATCTTGGAATGTCTGAAGCATGTCTATTATGAAGCACCACTTCCTCAAATCCAATATGGAAATATGTAATATGGAAGGTCACTCGCACACTCAGGGAAAAAACATTATAAAAAAATATGAAAACGTGCTTAAAATGGACAAAAACGTACATATTTAAAAGTGATGTAAATACCAACATTTTTATTTTAAAAATGTTCATTGTTAAATTTTTAAATCAAGAAAAAACATATTAAATTTAAAAATGTTTATTTTTATTTTAAGCACTATGAGAAAAAAAATCTGCAGTGTTCTCTATATCATTTTCTCTTCCGGATTCGAAATTGTATCCAACGGCATTCTCTTCATCTTCTCTCAATCCGAGTCCCAACTATAAAAATATAGCCTCCGCTTGTTTCTTCTTTTCTTTTCTCTTCTTTTCTACTTCGCCTTAACTGTTTGCTATCTTTATTTCTTATTCTCCTTTTTCTTCTTTATTTTATATATTGTCCTCCGGATTCGAACCATGACATCAACCTGAAATTCAATTCAACGCCAGCACACAGTGGAACATTAAACATTATATTGAATTGCAGTAACCTATTTATACTTCCCTTTTCCTAAAAAAGAATCCATGAATTATATGAATCATTGTAAAAACAAAATTAAAAAAATCGATTCTCATTATTGTTTTTGTTGGATTTCTCACAAAAAAATATTTTCTCACAAACAAATTTTGAACAAAGAGCGAGTTTTTGAATCAACATTCATTTTCATTTTTAATTTAAGTAAGTATGTTTCTTTTTAAATCCAAAGTGCATTTTTACTTCAACAATTTCATTCTTAATTCAAAAATTTCTTTTTTAATTTAAAATATTTCGCACGTTTTATGCAATAGGGATTTAACTCAAAAAAAATTTTTTTTGGGAAAACGCAAATAAACTTTTATAATTTCAAATAGTTTCCTTCTACGGCTAACTACAAAATCACTTTTATTTCCGCCATTTTTATCCTTTTGAGTATTTTATAAGGCTAGACTCAAAGGCACGACCCAGTTATTGAACAATATGGCAAAATCCCAGAAATCAAATATTTCGAGTTAAATCCCTATTGCATAAAACGGGCGATTTCATTGTTAAAATAAAAATGGTTTGGTTTAAAACATGCATTATGAAAACAAAAATTTTATTTTTGATTTTAAAATGCTGATTTTTTTCCCTGAGTGTTTCCGATGCTTTTGCGCGAATTCTTTTTGCCAATCTCCTGCACTATGTAGTAAGAGACTTAAATATGTGGATTTCTAGTATTTGTATGACCTGCCGTTTGTGACGGCAAAATACTTCTCAGTAGTTTTGTGGAGTGTATACGGATCTTTGGCCGGCTATAAATCTGCGTTCTTCTGATTGTTTGTTCTAAAATATGTATAATATTTACAAAGTATCAAAACCGGAGAGGGTTTTCGGATGGGCTTTTAGTATCACAGTGCGTCCTTATAGAACATTTTTCTAAATATTTTTTTTTTATCAGTTTTTCCTAATGGGTATGCGCGTTCAATCGTAGTAACTTGCTATAAGCAAATGGGCACACATATCTCATAAAGTAGCAGAAGACACATTATATTTTGCTTCACACCGCACATTTGTTGTAGGTAAATTATATGTTTTTGTGTTTTGTTTCCTCTTCTTCTTTTACTGTATTATCGTTCATCAGTGTCTAACTTTTCGCTTTGTAGGTATGTTTCCTTTTTGTTAGTTTTTGTGCTTTAAGCGAATTCCCCTTCCCTCAACTTGTATTGTTTTACCGGTTGGTTTCATTCACTTTAACTTTTAACTGAAGTTCGGCCTATAAAGTTACATCCGTTCATTTGTACGTACATTCCATGTATGTATTTGCATTTGTATGTACTATGTATTGTATTTGCCCAGATAATTTTACTTAATAACTGTGGTTTTTGTTTGTATGTTTGTTTGTATGCATTGGTGTTTCAACTGTTTTGTTAAGCTTTTCCTGTTATTGTTTTTAAATACATTATGCTTTATTTGTTCTTCGTGTTGTTGTATTTGGTAAAAGTAAGCATTGATTTTTCTTTTATGCACCTTGTAGTTTTTGCTGTTGTTATCGCCTACAAAATTCTTGTTTGTTTTTTATAATCAGTCTGTGGCACAGTGCTACGTATGTAAGTTTTGCTAAGGCTTAGTCCTAATAAATAAATACTAACTCTCTCCTCTGCCCTCTTTTTCGCTACCCTGTATTTTCTCATGCAGTAATTTTCCGTCTCGTAATTGAGAACATATTTTGACAATGACACAAATCAGTAGGTAATTTAATTGTAAATGAGAAAGCTTCAATTTGAAGGTGAGAATACGCCATTTTAAACGAGAGATTGTGCATAAATTGGAAGTGAGAGTACCCCTTATGGGAACTCGTTTATGTTATATGACATTCTGTATATTATTGAACATAAAAATCTTAAAATTTCAATTTGGAACCGATTCTGCGGCCTCCTTTAAAGTAATCATTTCGGAGATAGACTTACGTGACCTCACAACTAGGTACATATATAAGACTTGTTCCTATCATTTGTTGCTTTGTACTTACATACATACTTACATTTAAACATACCTAAATCGTTTGCGAACATTTTACTATCGGCAAAAATCTGTTGCAGCCCCATTTTACTCGCCCATTTTACTTTGCAATCACACTATGAAAAATGAAAATCGAAATATTAAACGCCTACAATACAACAAGCTTTTTCATTTAACTTTTTCTCTTACTTGGATTTTAAACTGGAGCATGTCTTTTGTTCTGCCGACAGCGCCTTTTTGGCTCTTCTACTCCCCATCTCCACTCTTCCTTTTTTCAGCTTCTTCTCTACTTTGTAACCACTCATACATATATGGATATTGTTATTATAACTATTACAAAGCAAGTGAATTGCTGAGTGGATTGCTGTACAAATGAAGTAGAATGTAATGCAGTGGTGGTTTAGGCAAATGGTCGTAGAAATGGAAAGTTTTATAAAGGTTTCATTTAGGTATTTGTTTCTTGTATTTTAACTAATCAAAATCCTTTTTCTGGGAGTGAAAAAAGTGCATATACATTTTAAGTTTTTGTTGAATGCCAGATCTTGTCTATATTATTTAAATTGGTTTGTCATTCCAAAGTTTTGGTGCTCTTAGAATCTTCTCTCGCTTACGTGCCTATTGACTTCATTTCTACTCCCTTACTAGCTACAAAAGACCCTTTCCAATTTAGATAAAATGAGCACAGAAAACTGCTGAGTCCAACGTAGATAGTGGGCACTAAATGTTCCGAGAGTCCCATTTTTATTCTGAAACTTTCTGAGCGTTGCTTCTCGTTTAATCACTCAGTTCTTAGGATTATCGTATGACATCATAATCGCTCTCGAACAATATATTTTAATCCTTTTCCGTTCTCCACATGAGTATGGTTCGTCCTTTATGTAATCTAAAGATCTGATGGATCATATTAAGAACAACGTCTGAGGTATCTGATTCTGCTCAGAAATTAGATTAATTTGCTGAATTACAGACTATGTATGTATAACATCTACTTAACGTGGGCGCCTTGTCAAGAAAGCTTAAGCGCTTTTACGATAGATAGAGTCACCTAGTGACAGAACAATGGCAGCACAGACCGGACCACTTCAGAGGAACTAATTAATGAATACGAGGATTAATTAAACAATTAAATTTTATATTTTATGGTATATATACTTGACACTATTTATTATTAAAGAAAAAGCAACATGATTCCCAAGGCTTGGTTTAGCAAATCTACAACAATTACTCATGGCCGATGAAAAAGGTTTTAGCCACAACACTTGTTTCTTGCATAATTCAAATCGAAGTGCATCAAGTGTGCAAGTGAACAAATTCAATTACTTATCTAGCTACCAACAAGTGACACAAGCTGAAAGTTCGCCTAAGTATTTCAAGCGTTGAACTCACTTGTACAATCACTTCATTATCTGTCACTCAATGTAATCACCTAAGTAAGTACTTGTCCTCTCTTCTTTGCAGGTTTAAAGAAGCTGCTGGCCCAACATCCGTCAATATTTGTTGTGGATGGCGACTATGTGAAAGTGAATACTTATCAAAGCGCCTCGGAGGATGATGCTGGTGGCCATGCTGGACGTCGCGATTACATTAAAGAGGCTAAAGACTATTTTAAAAATAAAATGCTGCAATATGGTGTCGGCGTGGAGGTGCCGGTGCGCAGTTTGTTGGGTCATCGTTCGCAAGCATCGCCGGGAGTGCGACACATATCTGGTATGTGTATATTATACATACATATATTTTTATATTTGTTTATTTTATTCAGTCAAATAGCACAAGAACATTTCTTATAGACTAAGGAGAGCTAGTTAGGAAAGCTACACTAAGCGAGAATAGTTTGGATCTTCAGAGCCGTGATCGGGATTTATTGTTTGCAAAAAGACATAACGTTGATTTCAAATGAAGGAAGGGCAAATATGGATTGGGGACATTTTATGAAAAGAGGCAAGCTTAATAAAGATTTGTTGGTAACGATGAATCGACCGCTTTCTGTTCGACAGTAATCTCAACCTGCGAGAAATCTGTCTTAAGCACACCTGCTTTTCATGCTGAGAGGACTGACTACCCTCTATATAAATTCTATTTTATTTAACCACGAACTTACACTTATTAGTCAGCATTAACAATACATCTCTCTCCCTTTCCCTCCCTCTCTCTCACACCCACTACAGGCCAACACATCAAAGAGTTCACCGAATTTCTGCAAAAGCATACCGACACCTTCAGTGTGGTCGATGATCATGTAATGCTTGTCGGCTGCGATGATTCAGACGATTTGCCAGCGCAAGAACGTCTCCATTTGCCGCAAAGCAACATCGATACAAAGGCCACACAACAGATGTTGGACTATTTTGCGCAATGCATCGAAACGAAGGGCCCCATATTGGTGGATCAACTATTCCATTTGCTTACTGCACGTTTCCCGCAAGAGCAGTGGCTGCGCATGTTCAAAACACCCAGCGATTTGTCATCGTTTCTGAAGCTCTTCTCCGATTGCTTTCACATACACGCCAATCTAGTCACGTTGCTGCAAAAGCCGAAGCTAAGCGACTCGTATATACAGCAAGCGCAAGCTCGTTCACGCGAACAATACAATTCAATGAATAATAATAATATCAAAAATTTGGCATTGAAAAATCAATCATCGCCGCCGTCGTCGTCGTCGTCGTCTCCGCCATCGTCGTTATCGGCCGTACAGCAACGCTTACAATCGCCAGCGTTGCGTAATGCCGCTACGTTGGCTTCGTCTTCGCCAATACAGCAAAGTACAAATGCGAATGCGAACGGAAATAATAACAATAATGGCGGCATTACATCGCCCAATTTCAAATTGAACGCACCGGTTTCCAATATTTCTTCCAATCCGATTTTACCATCGGCAGCAGCGGAGAGTGCGTCACAAACACGTTCCGAACCCAATTCGGGTTTCGATAGTCTAATACAAATACCAGATGTTCAATTGGAAAACCTATGCGGACGCAATTGTCCCAGCCCGAATACTTGTTCTTCGTATGGTCCGACAGCAGCGGGCGCGAGCAACAATAATAGTCAGTCACCGTCGTTGAGTGGACAAAGTAATATGACCTACACAGCTATACCGCCCACACAAGCGCCCACGGAACGTCTAAGTAGTCTCAATCAGACGCTGAAGCAGCGCGTTAATAATTTGGTGATTAGAACGTTGGCTGAAAACTATGAAAAGGATAAGCAATCGTTGGCGAATCAAGTTGGCAGCGGCGGCGTTGGTGGTTACAATCCCCAAACCGGCTCTTCATCAAGTCCCGTACATTCCAGTCATACTAATGGTCCCCACCAAACGGCTGGTGGTGGTAGTGTTGGTGGCACCACAAACTCAGCGAACTCCAATGCCAACACCAACGCCAATAGCAATGAAAAGCTGCCACCACACTCACCTAGTCACAATTATTTCGTCGGCGATACGTGGAAGATTAAGGTGCTGCAGAATACCACGGTCATCGCTAATGTCAAACATTCCCTATTCGTTACCGAGGCAATGTTGAAATTTGCTGCGCAGAATGGACAGAATAAGAGCATTGTTATATCGTTGGATTGCGAGGGCATCAATTTGGGTGTGAAGGGTGAAATAACCCTAATCGAAATTGGTACGTCTCGTGGTGAGGCGTTCATCTTCGATGTGCGCACCTGTCCGGAGATAATCAGTGACGGCGGCCTGAAGGCGTTGTTGGAACACGAAAATGTGATTAAGATCATACACGACTGTCGCAACGATGCGGCGAATTTGTATTTTCAGTTTGGCATACTATTGCGTAATGTCTTCGACACGCAGGTGGGTTAACGTAATTCGTTTACTTATGTAGAGAGAAATAAGAAGTTGCTGTAATTTGTATGTATATAAATATCTGCCCAGACAACATTAGATTTGTGTTTCCACTACACCTTTTTCAGATTGAAATCAGAAAACGCCAATTGAATTTCAGACTTTGTCATTTGGATTTAAGAATAGTTATCTGGATTTCAGAATAGGCAATTGGATTTCAGAGAATATAAATTGGATTTCAGAATAAGTAATTGGATTTCAGAGTGTGTGAGTTGGATTTCAGAAATAGACAATTCGATTTCGGAAGGCCTCAAGTGGATTTCAGATATCATAAACTTTATTTCGTAAAGTTGGAAAATAATTTTCAATTCAGGTTATAAATTCATAAAGTTATGTACCACAGATATGTACATAATCAAGTATTTACATGGCAAAAACAGTTCGAAAGGTATTTTCTGAAATCCACTTGACGATTTCTGAAATCCAATTCACATATTCTGAATTCCAATTGAATATTCTGAAATCCAATTTTAGTTTTCTGAAATCCAATTGCTTATTCTGAAATCCAATTCACACAATCTGAAATCCAATAATCGTTCCTGAAATCCAAATTACAATTTCAATCAATCAATCTGAAATTCAATTGGAGTTTTCTGATTTCAATCTGGAAAAGGTGTAGTTTTCTAAAATTAATTCAATGCTTGGATTGCTGAAAAAAGATGTTTGCTTCTGAACATGAATTTTTCACACATACATAAGTACTAACATATGAACTTTTCGGCTTATCCACAGGCCGCCTATGCCATTGTACAATATCAGGAGACTGGCAAGCAGGTGTACAAAGCGAAATACATTTCGTTGAACACGCTCTGCGAACAATATAATGCGCCAATAAATCCCATTAAGGAGCAACTCAAACAAATTTATCGACGCGATCAAAAGTATTGGGCCAAGCGACCGTTATCGCGCGATATGCTCTTATATGCGGCCGGGGATGTGCTTGTCTTAATTAACGATCAACTCTATGGCACGTTAGCGAGGTGAGTAGGTAATACGTTCATACGCACGTGATGGACATCATGAAAATGCATATATGTATGTAGAAATAAGAACGCCGATAAATGCGGTTTGGCATGTTTTTAAATTAAAAAAGACACTACATTTTTTTTTCTTTTTTGTTGTTTGCCTTTCCGAGAGGGCAGTATTGCGATGTATTGTGGAACGAGTTTCCGTCATGCCAAGTTTGACTTGGTTATAAACCGGTTTCGGCTATGTGCCATCTTCAGTATATGTTTCTCAGAAGAACGAAACAAGATACTGAAGATGGCACACAGCCGAAACCGGTTTATAACCAAATCAAACTTGACAAGGGATGGCGGAAATTCTTTCCAAAAAACATTTTAAGATACTATACCTTTTTCAGTTTATTTACAGAAAATTTCAATTCATATTCAGGAACTGCAACTGAAGTTCAGAATTTCTATTTCATATTTAGAAACCTACAATTCATATTCAGAAAGTTGCATTTCAAATTCAGAAAGTTACATTTCATATTCAGAAAGCTACAATTTATATTCAGAAAATTTCCATTTCATATTCAGAAAGCTAGAATTTATATTCAGAAAGTTGCATTTCATTTTTAAAAAATTACAATTCATATTCATAAAGCAACAAATGAGGCGCTCAGCGCCAAAACGGCCTAAGCCCAAAAAAATGGTTCTGAGAAAAACAAAGTTAAAAGAAAATACGTTTTTAAAATATTTTTACTGATTTTTTATTAATCGTAAATAAAGATTAGTTGTAATACTTGTTTAAGGTTAATCATTAGGTGTTAATTAAATTACATAAAGAATATTTCAGTGGCGTAGTAACGGGGGGGGGGGGGGGGTTTGGGGACAAAATTTTACCACAATTTACATTCTTTGTACTTATATTCGCTCTTTTGTGGTAAAATTCCTACGGTTCCTGCACTTCCCTACGGCTCAACAAACGCTACAATTATTATACGGTATTGCTGTTATTAGCATGCTAATAACAAAAAAGTAACGCCAATTACACTGGTCGACAAAATTTCAACAAATTTTTGTTACAGAAATAAAATTCTACTTTTCTAAAGGATTTCGGTGCGCTGAATTCGAATCTGAAGTCAGATTTTCTGTAATACGTACAGTTTTTTAGATATTCATGCCCAAATAGGCGAAAAACACGTTTTTTGGCTATATTCACTCCTCAATATCTTTTAAATTACTTACTTATTTTAAAAATTTATTAAAGCTATTGAAAGCTCGGCCATTTCTCTTGAAGACAACGTTTTAATTTTTCGGATATCTAGTTTATATATATAGTAATATATGTTTTTGCACAATAAGGTATTTGTCGTCGAAAACAACGGCAGCATTTGTAGCATGTTATAGGCGCAATCAAATTTTGTAGTTGCTCAGCAGAACAATTTTTCTTACGAAGCCACTTACATACGTCCATAATATAATAAACTGCCTAAAAGCGTGCTTCAAAATTTTTTATTATTTTTGTATGGAGAAAATATTGCAAAACTACTGGAGCTTAATATGCAATATTGCAAGTTACAAGAAAGATATCTGAAATATTAAAACGGTTTCTTCAAGAGAAATATCAGCGCTTTCAATAGCTTTAATCAATTTTTAAAATAAGTTAGTAATTTAAAAGATATTGAGGAGTAAATATAGCCAAAAAACGTGTTTTTCGCCTATTTGGGCATGAATATCTAAAAAACTGTACGTATTACAGAAAATCTGACTTCAGATTCGGATTCAGCGCACCGAAATCCTTTAGAAAGGTAGAATTTTATTTCTGTAACAAAAACTTGTCGACCAGTGTTATTTAAATTTCAAGTTTTCTTTCAATTACTTATCATCTTATTCAAATAATATTAGTATAAACTACAATGGGAATAAATATGCAATGTGTAAGAGTATCTGAACTTGAGATTTTACTTAATGTCTGTCAAAATGGAATATTATAATATAATAATAATAATAATACAATGGCGCTATTATAACTCTGACGAGTTTTATGGCCGAGCTTCTCTCCCAATTCGAGGTGTGCTCCTTTTTGTTTTTCCTACTAATTGGGTGGACCTACAGTTTTAAGCCGGCTCCGAACGGCGAATGCATTTTTTGTGAGAAGCTTTTTCATGGCAGAAATACTCTCGGAGGGTATGCCGTCCACTGCCGAGAGGTGACCGCTGCTCTTAAAAACCCCAATAATTGGATTTTTACTAATTAGAAAACTGGTTTTGGTGATAGGCTCGGACCGTGGTTTGAACCCGAGACCCCTGGCATAGCAGGCGAGCACTCTACCCACTGCACCACAGCGGCCACTGGAATGGAATATTAAAAAATATAATTTAGATATAAGAAAATTATTATTTATATAAGAAAATTATTATTTATAACCGTAGCACATAAGTAGAAATATTTTATTGTGTACATCTATTCCAAATTGCTTGTTTAATGCAAAATTTTAATAATTTGTGTTAAAAGTAGAGCTCTCGATTTTTTTTGAACATTTTCGAGTAGCCCGAACAGTTGTTGTTCAAATGCTCGAAGAGTTGTTTGTTTGTTTATTACCCGTATGTTTGTACGGGCATTTGAACCATTGTTTATACCAAGAATTATCTAAAGAAGGATATCGTAGTAGATAAGCTGATTGGAATTGTGTATGTATACTAAAAAGTGTGAATGTCAGACAAAACGAATTGGGAAAAATTTTACATTGAAATTCATTTCTCTCCTCTTTCACATTGACATTTTTAAAGAAGAAACAAGATAAAGCAAACGCAAGTAACTTAACCTGTATTGGATAAGCCTTGGTTTATACTAAATAGTTTGGTCACTCAAATAGTCTTCTTCTTCTTCAATTTAAAAAATGCGTATGTGTTTGTGCGAAAATGAAGAGAATGAAGGAATCAATGCTGTGCAATTTCGTATAATTGCTGTTACTACCAAAATTGGAGCAAAGTCGTTAGGATTTACTTCGTTTTTACTGAATTTTTTTCTTCACTACGAAAACGATTTTAATAAAAATATATCGCACCCTAAATCATAAAGTGACACCGCTCAAAATTCAAATATTTTCAGGAGAGCCAAAAAACTTTTTTTCTTTACAAGCAATCGTATGGCAAAAGACCACGTATTATGGTAATTTTTCGGTCAAAAGAGACACTTAGTGAAAAGTTTTTTTGGCAATCGCTAGAGATATGTTCTGTGTAACATTTATGAAAAAACTCGATTTCAAAAAATTTTGAGTTGTGTCACCTTATGATTTAGGGTGCGATATGTACATTCAATAAAAAAAAGGTGCTTCGGTATTGCGAGATATGGAAGGACTTCCTCGTGGTAAAATTGCAAACTTTGAGGAGAAAAAAGAAAATATTTTACATTAAAAACTTTTAGAAATAAAAATGCATTTCACTTTTAATTCACCTGAAAACTGAAAATATAAGTGGAAACGCCATTATCACGCACTTCCACTGATGGTAAACTCTTCCCACACCAGATTTTCTTTTTATTTAAAAAAAAAGAATAATAATTGCGTTTTTCACGAACAGCAGAACTCCAAATGTTCAAAAAAATTGTGTATGTTTCAAAATAGTTTTGAAGTTCTTTTTTAACATTTTTTTTGTTTATATTGACACTATCATCATGTTAAAGAAACCAAATTCCAAATGACATTTAAGAATAAAATTTTATATTTAATTCATAGCGTATATTTTAAAATTGCTCTATGTTGCATCAACACTAAAATTTGGTTGCATTTACCAAAATGTCAAATGATGTTTAAAAAGCTAAAATCACGTTTAAAAAATCGTGTAATTTGAAAAAAATTGTTGCTATTCTATGTGTAAAGATCGATCATGTTAATCTTACATGAAATAAAATTTGCATATACGCGAATGAAGTAGTAAAGGCATATATATAATACTTCTATATTGCTAACAACCTATCTACTCAATGTGTTTCAGTTCTGGTCGCGCTGAACTCGTTTCTCACTGCATATGTAATTTGTGCGCATGCGTCAACACAAGCAAAAGTCGTATATGTGAATATATGTCACACACACATTTGTAAAATTGTAGTAGCATTACAAAAAAAAAAAAAACAGAAGGGGGATTAAAAGGGGTCGTTATTCCCTTCATATAAAACTTTCATGGTCGTTTAGGGCTGATGATTTGACCCGGGTAATGAGATACCCGGGTACCCGGGTAGTGAATGAAGCCCTACCCGGGTATTAAAATGCCCGGGTACCCGGGTAATGCCCGGGTACCCGGGTTTTTTATTACCCGGGCAGGCCCGTTCGGCCCGGGTAGCCGGGCATCGAAAAATTACCCGGGTACCCGGGCGGCCTCGAAACTGTTAGAAATGAAATTTTAAAGACTCCGTATGTATAGAAAGATCGTACAATATGAGTATCAAACGAAAGGAGATGGCTTCTGGTTTCATTTGGACTTCGATATGTTTCGATAAATTAATCGATAACTGAGTTATCGGTCAAAATGTTATTGCCCAAAAACATTAAAATTATACTACAACATGGGTATCAAACGAAAGGGGATGGCCCCAGGTTTCATTTTAACTTGGTTATATTTCGATAAATTTATCGATAACTGAGTTATCGGTCAAAATCTGATTGCACAAAACCCTTAACATTACCTTACAATATGGGTGTCAAACGAAAGGGGATGGCCCCAGGTTTCATTTGAACTTCGATATATTTCGATAAATTTATCGATAACTGAGTTATTGGTCAAAATGTGATTGCACAAAAACCTTAATATTACCTTACAATATGGGTATCAAACGAAAGGGGATGGCCCCAGGTTTCATTTGAACTTCGATATATTTCGATAAATTTATCGATAACTGAGTTATCGGTCAAAATTCGATTGCACAAAACCTTAATATTACCCTACAATATGGGTATCAAACGAAAGGGGATGGCCCCAGGTTTCATTTTAACATCGATATATTTCGATAAATTTGTCGATAACTGAGTTATCGGTCAAAATGTTATTGCCCAAAAACATTTAAATTATACTACAACATCGGTATCAAACGAAAGGGGATGGCCCCAGGTTTCATTTTAACTTCGATATATTTCGATAAATTTATCGATAACTGAGTTATCGGTCAAAATCTGATTGCACAAAAACCTTAACATTACCTTACAATATGGGTGTCAAACGAAAGGGGATGGCCCCAGGTTTCATTTGAACTTCGATATATTTCGATAAATTTATCGATAACTGAGTTATTGGTCAAAATGTGATTGCACAAAAACCTTAATATTACCTTACAATATGGGTATCAAACGAAAGGGGATGGCCCCAGGTTTCATTTGAACTTCGATATATTTCGATAAATTTATCGATAACTGAGTTATCGGTCAAAATTCGATTGCACAAAACCTTAATATTACCCTACAATATGGGTATCAAACGAAAGGGGATGGCCCCAGGTTTCATTTTAACATCGATATATTTCGATAAATTTGTCGATAACTGAGTTATCGGTCAAAATGTTATTGCCCAAAAACATTTAAATTATACTACAACATCGGTATCAAACGAAAGGGGATGGCCCCAGGTTTCATTTTAACTTCGATATATTTCGATAAATTTATCGATAACTGAGTTATCGGTCAAAATGCGATTGCACAAAAACCTTAATATTACCCTACAATATGGGTATCAAACGAAAGGGGATGGCCCCAGGTTTCATTTGAACTTCGATATATTTCGATAAATTTATCGATAACTGAGTTATTTGTCAAAATGTGATTGCACAAAAACCTTAATATTACCTTACAATATGGGTATCAAACGAAAGGGGATGGCCCCAGGTTTCATTTGAACTTCGATATATTTCGATAAATTTATCGATAACTGAGTTATCGGTCAAAATTCGATTGCACAAAACCTTAATATTACCCTACAATATGGGTATCAAACGAAAGGGGATGGCCCCAGGTTTCATTTTAACATCGATATATTTCGATAAATTTATCGATAACTGAGTTATCGGTCAAAATGTTATTGCCCAAAAACATTTAAATTATACTACAACATGGGTATCAAACGAAAGGGGATGGCCCCAGGTTTCATTTTAACTTCGATATATTTCGATAAATTTATCGATAACTGAGTTATCGGTCAAAAACCTAATTTTGTACGATATATCGACCAAATTTTTTGTGTCACTTTATATACTTTTGTTGTAGAAACTAAGCACATTGTATGCCAAAAAAGCAGTACTATATTAATTTGAACTCTTTCCTATATAATACAGCCAGAAATATCATAATCTTTGTAAATATGTTCTGAGAAAAAAAACCCGCATGTAGCACAGTACACGTGATGGAAGTTAACTTATTACATTAAGACCAGCCACAAATGACAGCAGAAAACGCGCAGAACTTGGGCAGGCAGAAAACGCCGGTTTACAAAAACCCTCGATTTCCTTGTACTTCTGCCAATGGGCACACATGAAGACGCGCGTTTCTATGGCTTTCTGCCCAAGTTCTGAGCGTTTGCTGCCGTCATGTGTGGCTGCAAGCTTCTGCTTTTGTTTAGAAATTAGCCACACAATATTGATGAACCAGAAACTTTGTTTGATAACCTTTTGGCTTGTCGGTAAATTGTAAATATTTAAACCATTTGTCCCGTACAAACAATGTAAAAAATTACATTACAGCATTTTTAATTCTTTTGGAATAAACTTATTTCTAATATTTTTTCTGTTTGAATAAAACTTGATATTAGTGCTACCACATTTACTTTTTTATTTTTATCGAATACAATTAATTTGCCAAAAATTGCTCCTGGTTTGCATAAACCAAGGATCATGGTAGACCAGTCCTATCACGTACAAACACATAACTTTTTTAAGATTTTGCATGCATACACGAATATTTCAAAAGCAAGTTTCTGCTTTTAATAAGAGTATTATCAAACAGTAATAATGCACCAGATATTCTGTTGGTTAACATTTTGGTGTGCCTTTAATTCAAATCGAAAACTGTAAAAATTCGTACAATTTGTCCCGTAAAAACCTTCATTTGATACCAATATTGCTCAGAAATATTCCGTGGTTAACCAATACCCGGATTCTAGAAATTGCCATCGCTAAATGAGATCGCCATCCCCTTTCGTTTGATACCCATATTGTAAGGTAATATTAAGGTTTTTGTGCAATCACATTTTGACCGATAACTCAGTTATCGATAAATTTATCGAAATATACCGATTTTAAAATGAAACCTGGGGTCATCCCCTTTCGTTTGATACCCATATTGTAAGGTAATGTTAAGGTTTTTGTGCAATTACATTTTGACCGATAACTCAGTTATCGATAAATTTATCGAAATATATCGAAGTTCAAATAAAACCTGGGGCCATCCCCTTTCGTTTGACACCCATATTGTAAGGTAATGTTAAGGTTTTTGTGCAATTACATTTTGACCGATAACTCAGTTATCGATAAATTTATCGAAATATATCGAAGTTCAAATAAAACCTGGGGCCATCCCCTTTCGTTTGACACCCATATTGTAAGGTAATATTAAGGTTTTTGTGCAATTACATTTTGACCGATAACTCAGTTATCGATAAATTTATCGAAATATATCGAAGTTCAAATGAAACCTGGGGCCATCCCCTTTCGTTTGACACCCATATTGTAAGGTAATGTTAAGGTTTTTGTGCAATTACATTTTGACCGATAACTCAGTTATCGATAAATTTATCGAAATATATCGAAGTTCAAATGAAACCTGGGGCCATCCCCTTTCGTTTGACACCCATATTGTAAGGTAATGTTAAGGTTTTTGTGCAATTACATTTTGACCGATAACTCAGTTATCGATAAATTTATCGAAATATATCGAAGTTCAAATGAAACCTGGGGCCATCCCCTTTCGTTTGACACCCATATTGTAAGGTAATGTTAAGGTTTTTGTGCAATCAGATTTTGACCGATAACTCAGTTATCGATAAATTTATCGAAATATATCGAAGTTCAAATGAAACCTGGGGCCATCCCCTTTCGTTTGACACCCATATTGTAAGCTAATGTTAAGGTTTTTGTGCAATCAGATTTTGACCGATAACTCAGTTATCGATAAATTTATCGAAATATATCCAAGTTAAAATGAAACCTGGGGCCATCCCCTTTCGTTTGATACCCATATTGTAAGGTAATATTAAGGTTTTTGTGCAATCGCATTTTGACCGATAACTCAGTTATCGATAAATTTATCGAAATATATCGAAGTTCAAATGAAACCTGGGGCCATCCCCTTTCGTTTGATACCCATATTGTAGGGTAATATTAAGGTTTTTGTGCAATCGCATTTTGACCGATAACTCAGTTATCGATAAATTTATCGAAATATATCGAAGTTCAAATGAAACCTGGGGCCATCCCCTTTCGTTTGATACCCATATTGTAGGGTAATATTAAGGTTTTTGTGCAATCGCATTTTGACCGATAACTCAGTTATCGATAAATTTATCGAAATATATCGAAGTTCAAATGAAACCTGGGGCCATCCCCTTTCGTTTGATACCCATATTGTAGGGTAATATTAAGGTTTTTGTGCAATCGCATTTTGACCGATAACTCAGTTGTCGATAAATTTATCGAAATATATCGAAGTTCAAATGAAACCTGGGGCCATCCCCTTTCGTTTAATAACCATATTGTAAGGTAATATTAAGGTTTTTGTGCAATCGCATTTTGACCGATAACTCAGTTATCGATAAATTTATCGAAATATATCGAAGTTCAAATGAAACCTGGGGCCATCCCCTTTCGTTTGACACCCATATTGTAAGGTAATGTTAAGGTTTTTGTGCAATCAGATTTTGACCGATAACTCAGTTATCGATAAATTTATCGAAATATATCCAAGTTGAAATGAAACCTGGGGCCATCCCCTTTCGTTTGATACCCATATTGTAGGGTAATATTAAGGTTTTTGTGCAATCGCATTTTGACCGATAACTCAGTTATCGATAAATTTATCGAAATATATCGAAGTTCAAATGAAACCTGGGGCCATCCCCTTTCGTTTGATACCCATATTGTAAGGTAATGTTAAGGTTTTTGTGCAATCAGATTTTGACCGATAACTCGATAAATTCTTGTTTTTGAGGAACAAAAGCAAACGTCTGAACATCCAAACATCGCTACATATGTACATTCTCGTTCATCCATAAACGAGCGGCCTATTGTGGTAAGCAGCGTTTGTCGCATTAGCCGGCATCAACAACAATGCCCGGGTACCCGGGTACCCGGGCATTACCCGGCTGCCCGGGTTGTAAACGGGCCGGGTACCCGGGTACCCGGACAATACCCGGGTACCCGGGCAATACCCGAAAAACCCGGGTACCCGGGCATTACCCGGGTACCCGGGTACACGGGTATCATCAGCTCTATGGTCGTTATAAAAACACAAAGCAGTAGATTAAACAATGAAATGCCAATCTTTCGAAAACAAAATTGTACACATGCATTTATTATTTCAACGTAGTTCACAACCAAATAACTTATGTATGCATACCTACATGCAGTAAATCACTAAAACGAATTATCACTTTATAACAGTGTCGGCCAAAATGCATTTTTCCTATGCCCGGGGCATAGGCTAGCTGCTGCGACGTCAAACACGTATACTCACACGTATACTCTTCTGCCAGCTTCAGAAAAAACGAAAGAGCCAGTAAACTGCTCGTATATCTATGAATAGCTTGGTTCGGCAGCAGCGTTTGGTTCGGCAGCAGCGTATTGCGAAGCTAATTACAACAACACAACACAGTTTGCAGCAACGCTTTACGCACAGCGTTGCCACAGCCAAAATAAAAAATTTACCAAAAATTACAAAAAAAATTACCAAAAAATTACCATTTTCTTTATCTATATATATATATATATATAAATCAAGCCTATTTCTTTTTCGCCGGCTTTCGCCCAAACGCGTGGAGGGATTTTGACCAAATTTACACACCGGCTGAATACCTTGCCCTAGATGGTTCATATGCATTTTTTTTTTCAAATTCGGAAGTTGGTTCCCGAGATATAGGTCAAAAGGTCAAAACGTGGATCCGGATTTCTCCTTAATATTTTTGGTCGATATTGGTATCAAATGAAAGGTATTGAGCAGGGAATTTACATAAAACAGCACTCATTGTGATTCCTAGGTCGGGTCTCCATATATGGGTCAAAACGTGGACCTGCATGACCCTCGAACATTTCTGAGTGATATTGGTATCAAATGAAAGGTCTTGATAAGGACTTCGACATAGAACTATTTTATTTGTGATGCCTAGGCCGGGTCCCCAAATATAGGTAAATCCGTGGACCCGGATGACCCTCGAATGTTTCTGGCCGATATAATAATAATAATAATACAATGGCGCTATTATAACTCTGACGAGTTTTATTACCGAGCTTCTCTCCCAATTCTAGGAGTGCTCCTTTTTTGTTTTTCCTACTAATTGGGTGGACCTACAGTTTTATGCCAGCTCCGAACGGCGAATGCATTTTTTGTGAGAAGCTTTTTCATGGCAGAAATACATTCGGAGGGTATGCCTTCCACTGCCGAGAGGAGACCGCTATTTTTAAAAACCCAATAATTGGGTTTTAATTAATTAGAAAATTTTTGTTTCTTGTTTGTCCGGACTGGGGTTAGAACCCGAGACCTCTGGTATAGCAGGCGAGCACTCTACCCACTACACCACAGCGGCCAGTAACTAACTTACTTCAAAAGTTACACATTTTCTACTGGAAATCTACGGTTACAAAAGCACACAACCCCACCAACATACTGGTGACAAACGTCGACAAATTCACTGATGCTGGATGGTAGGTTTTAAAAAGAAAAAAAAACAAAAGAAAAATTAATCCAAGCGAAATGCAAGGTGGCGGTAGCCTAATGATTATGCCATTAGCGTACCAAACGAAAAATCTGGGGTTCGAATCTTGGCGGGCGCCCAGAAAAAAAGTAGTCTGAGGAAGAGATCTCCGAAATATATTTAGGCATAACATCTCCCAAAAAAAAATTAAATGTTTAACACCAACATTTTTCTCATATAATGGTGTATTAGCCCATGGTATGGAAAAATTACCAAACCGGAAAAAATTTTACCAAATTACCAAAATCGGTTTTAGAGAAAAAAAATTACCAATTTTGGTTAAAAATAACCAAAGTGGCAACGCTGTTTACGCACACAAGTGAAAATTACATACTATTGCATTGGACAACACTGCTTTATAATATGCCACTCTCTCACGAACGCAAATACATAGCGACTATTCTTGTTTTCTGCGGTAGCGATAAATTCATACATACATACATTCAACAACGAAGAATGCCTCACACAAATTTACGAATGCAAAAGAATATTCGCGAGCGTTCAATGAGCGCCAGCGTTGAAATTCATTTTATGCGCTCGTGAGCGTCCAATGAGCGCTCTTTGAAAATTCATTTTTATTCATGCATATGTATGTAGGTACATATATTCATACCCATAGCTTTGTTAAATAAAATACCTATGTATTTCATAGTATCAAATTTTTCTGTAGTCCCCTTTGTCTTTGAAAAGAAATGTTTAACGATACCCATGGAATCTTGCTTCCCTTTCTTACAGTATATCGTTACTGTGAAGTTTGACCAACAAAACAATTGAATAGTAGCAATATAGAAGTATTATATATATGAGTAAAGGCATTGTTATCCGTATATTCCCTTTTCTATATTTCTGGAAAAATGTATTAACAGAACAGTACGAGAAAGAGCAACCCTGCTTATACGAAAATGTTCAAAAGGAAATAAAAAACAGGGACTTGTAACAAAACTCGTAACGAAACGAAACTCTCGTTTCTGGCGTTTCTGTTCCAAGAAACATTAAAGGATAGAAACTAAATTCGAAACCAAAAGATTGTAACGTTTCAATAAGTAACAAAACCTGTAACGAAACTAAATTAATTTTGTTCCTTGTAACAGAAACAGAAACAGAAACAAAACTCCTTTGTAACAAAAGTCGTAACAAAACTCCGAAACGTTTCCTGCAGAAACAAAACCTGTAACGAAACTAAATTAATTTTGTTCCTTGTAACAAAATTCGTAACGAAACTAAATTAATTTTATTTCTCAGAAACAAAATTAATTTCGTTTCTCAGTCTCAGAAACAAAATTAATTTTGTTCCTTGCAACAAAAACAAAACCAGAAACGAAATTAATTTTGTTTCTCAGTGGCAAAACTATAAAAATTATTATAATACTATTTGCCGTACATTAGGATGGACTTTTTATTTTTAGGTATATAATATCGCTCATTTGCTGCAAGACCGGCATAAGTAAAAAAAAATCGATTGTCCAGAAAACGCTTTTAAAGTTTTCAACTGACTCCAATCTTACACAGAAAATAGGAAATCCTACAAATTCAAAACAAACCAATTCAGTATAATATATTTAACATATCCATAAATGAAAATCAACACCAAGTATCCAATTCTGCATCATTAACTCAAAAATCACGTTTTTTGATTTATGCCGGTCTTGCAGCAAATGAGCGATATATATATGTGTGGCGACCCGTGCATTCAATCCAAGAATACCACAACGGCAACCCGTACATTCAATCCAAGAATACCACAACGGCAACCGTGTTTACCGACAGATACATAACTTAATAAAATCTCATTCTTCTTTCTTTCATTCATTCCTTTTTCATACTTTCGGCGACACGTGTTGAGTTAACCAAATTCGCTTATTATTTAATTTATATTGTAAGTTATAATATTTAAATAAAGTAAATATTAATAAAACCTACAATTGGTGACCCGCGACGATGGTAGACAATAATCAAAACAACGCCTCTCCACAAACACCGGACTCCAGGAATGTGCAAAACATTCATGCACTTTCGCTGCCAAGGCTGCCTCTGCCTACGTTGTCCGAGAGCAATATTGAGGCATATTTTTATTCACTGGAATTCTGGTTTGAAGCGTCAATAGTAGTTGGAGACACCCGAAAATACAATATCGTTTTGGCAAGTGTGCCTCCACACCGTCTTTTGGAGTTACGGCCAGCAATCGACGCAGCACCCCATACGGGAAAGTACGCTTATATTAAACAGAAGGTAATCGAACTTTTCGCAGATAGCGAACAGCGCCGCCTACAGAGGGTGCTATCGGAGATGCCGCTCGCAACCAAAAAGCCAAGTGAACTCTACAATGAGATGAAGCGCGTAGCTGGCACATCATTGAGTGATGGCGTATTGCTCAACCTTTGGATTGGCCGACTACCTCCACATGCACGTGGCGCAATCATAGCAGCGGATGTGCAAATTGCACAGAGATTGAAAATCGCAGATTCAATTGTGGAGTCTTTGAGTGCATCAACAGCTGAAGTAGCTGAAGTTTCGTCGGCATTAGGGGATTTTCAACAAATCAAAAAGGAAATAGCAGCACTTTCCCGAGAGGTCCACCAACTTCGAGATAATCGCAAATCACGCCCGCGTTCCCGTTCGCGCACTCAATCACGATCTCGCTCTCACAACAACACACACGATGTATGCTGGTATCACGCCACCTACAAAGACAAAGCAAAAAGTTGTCGTAAGCCATGTGCTTTTGCTAAGAAACTAACCTCAACTAATGAAACGTCACAATAGGCCAGCTCAGCTGAGACATCGGATATTGGCGAACAATCCGGGAAAGAAAAAACATCACGATTGTGCATCCGTGATTCAACTAGCCAAATTCAATTTTTAATAGATACGGGCGCGGACGTATCTATAATCCCAAAACACACAAACTCAGCTCGAGCTACGCCTACATCAACAAAATTGTTCGCCGCCAACGGAACTGCCATAAACGTTTATGGCCAAGTTCTTCTGAAACTTAATCTAGGTTTACGTCGCGAATTCATTTGGAACTTTTTAATTGCGGATGTAAGTCACGCTATAATAGGCGCTGATTTTTTAGCGAATTTCAGTCTCGTAGTCGACATAAAACGTAAATGCTTACACGACGGTCTAACTGAATTAAACGCTGTGTGCGCAATACAGAGTGTGAACATCGCCGGTGTCAAAACGCTTAATACCAACGAACGATTTGCAAACATATTAAAACAATTTCTTGAGATAACACGTAGTCCCGCACCTGGGGCAAAAACCAAATCAGCTATAATGCATCGTATTGAAACAACGGGTCAACCAGTCTTTGCACGGCCACGCCGTTTATCGCCAGATAAGCTTAAAGCCGCTCGCTCAGAATTTGAGGCTTTAATGAAGTTGGGTATTTGCCGACCTTCGTGCAGCAATTGGGCGAGTCCATTGCACATGGTGCGGAAAGCGGACGGTTCTTGGAGACCATGTGGCGACTATCGTGCGTTGAACGCTACTACAGTGCCTGATCGCTACCCGCTTCCTTATTTACAAGATTTCGCTGCTATACTGCATGGAAAAACCATCTTCTCCAAGATTGACCTCCAGAAGGCATTTCATCAGGTGCCTATTCACCCGGATGACGTAGCCAAAACGGCGATTACTACGCCATTCGGGCTCTACGAGTTCACCCACATGACCTTCGGGTTGCGCAATGCTGCGCAGACCTTTCAAAGGTTAATTCATGAAGTCTTCAGAGGTCTAGAATTTGTGTTCGCTTATCTTGACGACGTTTGCATCGCTTCAGCGACACCCGAAGAGCATGAGTTGCACTTGAAGATAGTTTTTCAGCGCTTAAAAGAAAACTGTCTTACAATTAATGTTGCCAAGTCACAGTTTGGCGCAAATGAGCTCAACTTTCTTGGTCATCGCATCACCAGTCATGGTATACTTCCTTTACCAGATCGAGTTAAAGCATTGATGGAATACCCACTTCCGGTTGTCGCAAAGGAGCTGAAGCGTTTCTTGGCGATGTTGAATTTCTATCGCCGATTTTTGAAAAATGCTATAGAGATCCAAGGACCACTATTCAAAATGGTCCCTGGAAATCTTCGCAATGATAACACTAATTTGAAATGGACAGCAGAAACCATACACTGCTTCGAAGAATGTAAGAGCCGAATAGCAAACTGTGCTTTGCTTGCGCATCCTTCCCCGAACGCCGAGCTCTCATTATGGGTTGACGCTTCAAATTTCGCTGCGGGTGCTGTATTAAACCAGGTAATCGATAACAAGGTTGAACCACTAGGGTTTTTCTCACGTAAATTTTCCGGAGCCGAATCCCGCTATAGCACCTATGATAGGGAGTTGACCGCTATGTACTCAGCGGTACGATACTTTCGTTATCTCATCGAAGGCAGGCGCTGTCACATCTATACAGACCACAAGCCTTTAACCTTTGCCTTCAAGCAAAGGCATGATAAGGCCTCAGATCGACAGGCCCGCCAATTAGATTTCGTCGGTCAAATCACAACGGATATACGATTTGTCAAAGGTCAATACAACATAGTCGCCGACTTACTCTCTCGCATTCAGCGAAACAGCGCCGATGATGAAGTGAGTAAAACCGACAACAACATGCAGGACGAAGTTCAAATCCACCAAATCGACGACCAGCCGATCAACTACGACGACCTAGCTCAAGATCAAGGCATAGATGAAGAGCTCAAATCATTTCTGGAGGAAGGTAATACAAGTTCGTTAATTCTCAAACGTTTTGCTCTCCCTTTCAGCAAGCACTCAATTTATTGTGATGTTTCGACTGATCGCGTGCGGCCTTTCATAACAAAAAAATTTCGCCAACAAATTCTTCGCGCCACTCATGGTTTATCACATCCCGGCTCTAGAGGCACAGCTTCGCTCATGTGTGACCGTTTCGTATGGCCAGGTATTCGTCGAGATAGCATCCAATTCGCACGAGCCTGTTTACGTTGTCAACGCAACAAAATAGGACGTCACGCATCTACGCCGCTCGTACGAAGAGATCTACCTTCGCAACGTTTTGCCCATATTAACATCGACGTGGTTGGTCCGTTTCCGCTAGCAGATGGATGTCGATATTGCTTAACTATTATCGACCGCTTTACTCGTTGGCCAGAAGCCATTCCAATGCCCGACTCGACAGCGGCAAACGTGGCACATGCTCTCATTAACGGCTGGATCTCCCGATTCGGTGTTCCGATCGACATTACATCCGACTTAGGGAGGCAATTTGTGGGTTCTATTTTTCAAGAACTCATGAAAGCGCTTGGCATCAAACATTTACGTACCACACCGTATCACCCGCAGACGAACGGTATTGTAGAGCGCTGGCATCGGACGTTGAAAACATCCATTTTATGCCACAACACACAGAAATGGACAACGTACTTGCCGTTAATACTTTTGGGGCTGCGTTCTACGTTCAAAGAAGACCTCAAGTGTGCGCCATCGGAGTTAGTGTATGGCACCACCCTGAGATTACCGTCCGAGTTTTTTGTCAATAACGACCAACGAACCGAGTCAGAAGTTGTGGAGCAACTTCGACAAGCTATGCGAGAGCTACGACCCACCGAGACGGCATGGCACTCAACTAAAAAAATTTTCGTTCATCCACAATTGGAGAGCTCTGAACAAGTTTTTGTCAGGGATGACCTAATTAGACCTTCACTGTCACCTCCATATTCGGGTCCACACAGGGTTCTGAAACGAACGCCCAAGTACTACACCATCGACGTAAATGGTAGAGAAACAAAAGCTTCGATAGATCGTATAAAACCGGTATACCATGCCGGTGAGCAATAAAAAATTGACGCAATTACTCCAAGGGGAGCACTGTGGCGACCCGTGCATTCAATCCAAGAATACCACAACGGCAACCCGTACATTCAATCCAAGAATACCACAACGGCAACCGTGTTTACCGACAGATACATAACTTAATAAAATCTCATTCTTCTTTCTTTCATTCATTCCTTTTTCATACTTTCGGCGACACGTGTTGAGTTAACCAAATTCGCTTATTATTTAATTTATATTGTAAGTTATAATATTTAAATAAAGTAAATATTAATAAAACCTACATATGTATACCTGTGGCATTTTGATGTGCAAACATCTTTGCTGTAGCTACGAGTAATTTCGAAAAACAGGTAAAGTTTACGCGTATCTAATGAAAAGTTTTGGGCAGGGCTTCTAGAGGGAGCCCTATTCTTTATGATTCCTAGGTCGGGTCGCGAGTTATGGGTCAAAACGAGGACCCGGATGATCTTGTGTGTTTCTGAGTAATATTGGTATCTAATGAAAGGTTTTGAGCCGGCCTTCTACAATATTGGTATCAAATGAAAGATGTTGAGCGGGGCTTTCGTATAGAGCTCTATTCTAGACCGGGTCTCCACATATGGGTCAAAATGAGGATCCGGTTGATCCTTGAATATTTCTGAGCAATATTGGTATCAAATGAAAGGTTTTGAGTAGGACTTCTACACGGAGCACCGAGATATGGGTCAAACGTGGATCCGGATGATCTTGCATGTTTCTGAGCAAAACAAAACAAAACAAATCAAAATCAGAATTCAAAAATCAAAAATTAAAAATCAAAAACCAAACACCGAAACAAACAAAAACAACAAAATGTAGCAGTGACAATGGCAACAAAAAATTATAAAAACGATAGTCGCATTTTAATCGATAGAAAACCAGTGAAAAAATGAATAAGGGAAAGGGAATAAAAGTCCCATTTCGAAACTGATTACACATCAATGTTCATTAGTACTCCTTACTCACGTAATACAAAAAAAAAAAAAACGCAAGTCGGATATCCCATTATCCGTACGAAACGATATTACACCCGCCAAAGCATCCTGTACTGCTTCGACGTCTTATAAAAATCATGATGATGAAGAAATTGCACTACAAAGTAGTCTGAATGAGCTATTATTAGAAAATTAAATATTTCTTGATAACAATTAATGTATACTTTTCACAATCCGTTGTTCTATGCATATGAAGCGTTTTTATATATCATTTAAAAAAATTAAAAAAGTCACCCAGTTATATTTTTCTTCATATCGACCCCTTTGTGCGACTTTATCGTAAGGGACAAAAGCAAATTTTACAGGAGAGCATTTTTTTTTGTTTTTTCACTGTTTTTTACTGGTATATTTAAATGAAATTGAACACGCGTTTAGATGGTTAATTAATATATTGAACCTGATATCTTTTTTCTTGAAAAAATTTGCAGTTTGCGAAAAAATCATAATTTTGTCCCTTACGATAATTTCACTCTCAATGTTTTATGAGCGTATTTGAATAAATGTCCCTTACGATAATATTTAAAAAATATAAGTGTCTTATTCCATACTTTAGTTGGTTGCCACAGACATACATATATATGTATGTATATTATATACCTAAAAATAACAAGTCCATCCTAATGTTCTGCACATATAGTTTTTCTACTGAGAAACAAAATTAATTTTGTTTCTGGTTTTGTTTTTGTTGCAAGGAACAAAATTAATTTTGTTTCTGGCTTTGTTTTTGTTGCAAGGAACAAAATTAATTTTGTTTCTGATACTGAGAAACAAAATTAATTTAGTTTCGTTACGGATTTTGTTACAAGAAACAAAATTAATTTAGTTTCGTTACAGGTTTTGTTTCTGCTGGAAACGTTTCGGAGTTTTGTTACGACTTTTGTTACAAAGGAGTTTTGTTTCTGTTTCTGTTTCTGTTACAAGGAACAAAATTAATTTAGTTTCGTTACAGGTTTTGTTTCTGCTGGAAACGTTTCGGAGTTTTGTTACGACTTTTGTTACAAAGGAGTTTTGTTTCTGTTTCTGTTTCGTTACTTAGCTGTGTAACAGAAACCGAAACCGAAACGCGTTATAGGGCCCTTCCACGATCAAATATTTGATCAAATCGTGTATATGTGGTAGTAAAATTGTCTATGTGTTTTTCACACGTACGTGTTTGATGCCGATTTGACCGAAATCAAAAATTTTTGTTTTCCATCAAATTGGATGGCTATTTGACGTGCGTTGTGGATGCGTGTAAGGTGCTGTTTGATCAAATTTCCGTGCCAAATTAGCATTTGACGTGTGTTGCAACCATTTGATCAAATTTCAAATGTAAATAAACGTGTGTTGCATTATATGCTAACGCAATATATGCAATGCAATCGTCAGTGTCACTCATTTTGTTCTCCAAAATTTAATTCTATAAACAAATTAAAAGAAATATCAGCATTAATACGTGATAAAATATCTATTGTAAATAATAGAAAGCTAGAATGAAATTTGATGGGCTATTTGATGAGCTATTTGACAACGATTTGATCAAATTACACAGACACGCGATTTGATCAAATGATTTGATCGTGTAAGGGCCCTATTACAAGTCCCTGATAAAAAAAATTAAATTCAAACGGCCATTTTGATGGTGAAAACCCAACAAACATTTAGGTTAGATATCGGTTAGAGAATGACTCGAGAACTAGCCCTCTCTAACACTCTCAGATTGTGTTCGCTGATAAAACGCTGTACCAATTCATACTTTTTGATTAATGCCTGGATGCCTTCGAACGCTTTGGTTGCTTTGGAAACTCTACATTCTTCTACATTTGGATATTTCCCAATTAGCACGAATCCAATGTGGGGAAAAAGTCTCAATTATCAAGTTTATATCCAACATGTTTTTACACTTAAGGTACAATACTTTTCCAAACTGAACTGAGTGCATAATTAGTAGGTCTGTTTGATAAACGCACTAGAGTACTCTAGTGCAGAAAAAAGCGTTCGATGAGCATTTTTTTGCACTAAACTGTTCAGAACTCTGTTTTTTGAGTTAGCACCAACTTACACTTTACTGCACTAAACTACACCACCTTCATAGCTAGTGTAAGTTAGTGCAGCATATGAAAACAGCTGTTTTTAAAAGTTAAGGAGGCAAAATAATAGAAAACCAAAAGTAAATTAAAAAAATATGGGGTTTTCTTCTCTGTATGGCAGATTATATTCATTGCGTGGTCAAAGCCAAATGGGTAGGCAACCAAACGAAATTGCTCATAAATTTTTGAAGGAGCACAAACCGCAATTGGGGAAAAGTTTACGAGTGAAAACAAAGCAAAGAATTTGGGAAGTTATCCGATCAAAAATAGAAAATTTGTGTAAATTTAATAGCTGTAAATTTCATCCTTGAGAATTGTTTGTTTACATAAATCAGCTGGTTTGCACTAAATCAACATTTTCGTTAGTTTTCGTTCGTTGAAGCGTTTGCACTAAATTGCTCTGACAACTGTCAGATGTTGTTCTGCCCTACACTGTTCTACACTTTCAGTGCACTCACCGAACAGACCTAGTATTAATTAAATTCAATCATATTAGCAATAAGTAAACGAAAAAGTGAGTGAAGAATAAAATTTAAAGAGGAATGTATAATTCAACTAATTTTTGTGTATAAAATATTGTTATTATTGTTAAATGCATAACAAAGAAGTGAGCAAATAAGTCAAGCAGGCAATCATAATTGTTACATTTTTATTCCTTTATTTCAATCGGATGAGAGTTTGTTGCTCAAAAGCTTTATTCTGACGTTTGATTTTGGTTGGAGAATATCGATAAAGTTCAAGTCAAATTCCAATATTTTTTTGAAGTGGAGAAACAGAAACATTTTCATATCGAAAAATGGGCTGTTTCTGAATTCAAGTTAAAAATTATTGTTGGAAATTTGAAAATGGATTTGATCTCAATGAAATTCAAATGCATTCAAAAATGCTTATTGGGTAGCAACGATTTGCGTCATGGATATTTCATTTTTGTTTTGAAAAAATAAATGTGTATCTATATTTTTGATTCATACAGTAAGTCGAAGTGAAAATGACCCACGTTATGTTGTCCGAAGTTTTATGCAAATAAAAAATTATACACAAACAGATTGAAAAATAAATTTATGTACTTAGGTATATTTTATAATAAACCACAATTCAGAATTTCAAAAAATATTTGATGAACATTATTTTTTAGTTATAAAAATAATAGTTAAAACCGGAAAAGTTCATGAAACGGGCTCACAGTGAAGGTTAGCCACTAAGAGGAATATGCCCTAAAACGGTTTTAATACTTTTTTGCCTTGTTTCAACAGTTCAATTACTCTATCCCTAATATCTAAACTTGTTTGTCGGCCCATCTTTGCACATTGACATCCAAAATACAACTAATGCATCTATTGGCGCACTTGAATTAAATATAATACAAATTTTATTAGCAACCAATGTGTTTTATTCAACTAACAAAACACGATTTTTACGCACTCTAGCGTGTGTTTTATGATAAGTACACCTTTTAAAAATGGAAAAAAATTGCCTGATCTGTTTTTTTTTTATATAATTAACACATAATGTAAAATGTGAACTGTAAAAATATATAAGAGAGAAATCGGTGTTCTAGAGAGAAAGTTTAAGTATTTAAATTGGAGTCGCCAGAAAACTTGCTTTGATTGTGACGCGTATATACGTGTATGCTTTTGTTTTTCATCATTTCTGGGATGTTGTTGAAACTTTTCCGTCGCAAAAAATTAGGAAAGTCAAGTAATTGTTAACAAAGATATTTAATAATAAAAATGTCTGAATAAATAATGGCTCACTTTCTCTGTGACTCACTGTATCCCCATCAAAACAAACTTCAACCATGGGAATTGTTGTTGCAAAAAGTGACAGGCACATTATGTGTCAATGGGAGAATGGGAAACTAAATAAACCAAATGCGAAGAAGAATCGACCACAGTGTTGTATTCAAACGTAGCAAAATCTTCACAAGAAAATAGCCAAAATTCCGAATAAAATCAATTAAAACTCAAAAATATGTTAATTTTTTGTTATTATCGCTACAAATATAGCATTACAAATTCAATTCACCCAATAATTTTAAAGATTTAAAGATTTCAAAATTTATATGAATTTTTTTTTCTGTAACTTTTGCACAGCACTGCAGGGTTACAGGCACAACATGTCAAAGAGTGTCGCAACTTATAGATATAAACTATGATTTGAACAATTCGGGTATTTTGAAGTTTTTTTTTTCTTTTGTTTATTTTTTTTTTTTCTTTATATGTATGTAGTTTTTTTTATATTTGTTTTTCCGATACACATTTTTTTTGTTTGTAAGCTCGAATGCTCGAATGTTTGTACGGGCATTTGAACAACAAACGGGCTTCGAAGAAAAATGATCATATCGAATTGCTCGATACCCGGATATCTAGGGCTCTAGTTAAAAGTCGATTTTATTGAAAAATATATACCTACAGTGACTCAAAAAAAAAAAAATCATACGCCAGAGTTTTTAAATTTATTTCAAACAGTTCTGTCGAAAATTTGACTCTCTTATTTTCGTTTAAAAATGTAAACAATTTTTCAATAAAAATCGCCTTAAGCAGGATTTCTAAGCTTATGGAAAAATCCGAAAAATCGTAGAAATTTCTAAAAGTGGATTAAAAATTTCAAAGCGCGGCCAGAATTTATAGAAAATTTTGAGGAGATTTCTAAGTGTACTGTTATGTAGCCAACCAATTTTAGTGTAAAAAGTGCTATTCTCAATGCTGTAAAAATTTCCGTCGATTTTAGTAATTTTTTTCTGTAGGGTGTTTGCGTTATATGTACGTGAGACCGTTCCAATTAAAATTTCCGAAAAGCCAATGAAATTTTTCAAAAAGTTGAATGTTGCATATTATTATATTACAACTGAATGAGCTGCAAAATTGCATACTCAAAAATCTTCTAAAAAATGTAGCTTTATAATTCTTAGCCCCTTTTTATGATAAGTACTTCCTTAACTTTGAAAAATTTGAAATACTAAAAATACTGCCTAAAAAGTTAACAATAATCGCTGCTAAATATCTAGGTTACTTTCGAGCATCACCTACATTAACCAAGATATGCGGTAGAAATATAAACATTAAAATTAAATATAAAGCACAAAAAGGAAATTATTGTAGGTACATATGAAAAAACCCTGTATCTAGTAGTGAAGTGCGGCTTTGTGCGACGTAATTTTTTGTCGGCTAACTCCTAATTGTACTAGATATCATGTCCGAGGGTTAATTTGACTGAGTCTGACAGAGCAACATAACAAAACCAATTTTTAACATGAAAAAGAGTGATAATTTTTTTTTAAATATCCCAACTTTAAAAGCTTAAAACTATAAACTTAGAATTATTGGAAAGTGTTAATAATTACTTGAACCTTTAGAATTCATCACGATTACTTAAATGAAATGCTTAAATAATAAATATTCAAGTTGAAACTAGCACTTAAAAATATGTAAGAAAAAAACAAAAAAATTAACTTCAGATATGCTAAGTTACGACCATCTGGGGCAAGTGCAGAGTATGGGGTCGGGAAAAAAGCGATGAATTATTGTTCCCCATTCTATTTCCAATATGTGGGTATGTTTTTTTTCTGTAATTGTAACAATTTTACAAAATTCAATTTTGGGCGCATAAAACTTGAAAATCTACCTATGCGCGTAGATTTCCAGAAGAGAATATGAGACTTACTTTTGAAGTATAGTTAAAGGCCCTTGGCAACTGACAATCTGGCATGTCAAGCAGTGTGTATGTGTGAGTTTTTTTGTGTGTGTTAGTGCAATCGGCAGTCGTCGTCCTACACGTTCTTGTTCGGGCTCGCGTTGATGAGAATCAAATCTTTTAGATATTTGCGTCAATCACCCGACACTCACACATATGTATACACTTCTTAACATTCCAGATTTTAAGTGGCCAAGGGCCTTAAGAGTTTGATATATGTATTATAAGCGATATTTGTGTACTAAAATGTTAAATTATAGTCTGAAAAAATTACATTTCGCTAGCTTAGAGTGCAAACTGTGTAAGTCCACTTTTATGAAAAAGTATATTTTTATGTAGAACGCTAGAAAAATCAAATACGCACCGCGCTAAACAAGTCTGAGATACTTGTCATATTTCTACTCGTTGTTATTCAGTGATACGCAAATTGTGTAAGTCCAAAAAGCGAAAAAAATTGTGTAAGTCCAAAATATTTACATATATGAACAGAAATTTTTTTCATTTCGATTTTTTTTTCTTTTTTGTTTTTTGTCTCTCCTACAAAGGTTTAAAAAAGGACTTACACAATTTGCATTCTAAGCTAGCGATTTTTATCATTTGTAAAAAAAATTGTATTTTTTTTTTTTTTGGTAATTTTAATTTTGGTAAATTTTTTACATTGGCTGTGACCCCCCCCCCGAAAAATTCTCTAGCTACGCCACTGGAATATTTTAAACGGTTAATACAATAATTAAAGTGGGTTAGGCCATTTTGGAATCCATATAAAAAAAATATATTGATAGGAACTGAGGGTTAGGCCATTTCTGGCTCCATTAATTAAAACATACAAAATTTCTCACATAAATAATAAAAATAATTTTTAGCGTTTTAAATAATAAAAATTAATAATAAGTGTTATTCGTGTTCTTTCTGAATATCTTCGCCTTCAGCTCTCGAACTTATTTTTGAATTATTATAAAAATCATGCTTTATGGGAGGTATGAACTCTTTGAGTTCCTGTAAATCCTTAAACCTTGCAGCTTCAATGAATCTTCCTCCAGGATAAAGCGGTTCCAATTCCAGTCTACGAACTTGCAGGAGTTCCTCTTTGAAATATCAACTTCTTGAAATAAACATCTATGTCATTTGAATATTTGTATTGAATTATAAATGACTTCACATTTTGGAATCGAAGCCACTGAATCTTAAGCCATTCAACTTTTGAAGTCTTGTCTGGGAAGATTTTTATGTTTGTCACAGTTTCTCGATTAAGGATATGCTTTTAATAGCATCTGCCGTCATCTTTACCTAGTGAAATGGTTCAACATGGCTAACTTGGTTTATTTTTCGAACATACTCTTGATTAAAACGTAACATTCGTTTTTGGCCTAACCAACACATCTTTTTTATTTCTAGGATTCGATTTGGCCTAAGCGGCTTAGGCCATTATGGCATCCACATTTGTTTGAAGTTTGCATAGACGAAAAACAGTTTTCAGCAGGTAGTATAACTTAGTGTTATACTATACAATAGGGAGTTTTTTTTAGTATTTATTTCAAAAGGTTCCGGTTAGATCAGCATAGTCAGTTTGATTTTTTTTGAAATGAGCGTTAGGCCGTTTTGGCACTGAGCGCCTCAAATCATTGTGATCCCTCAATGGGTCTGAAGTTTAATAAGCTAATCCCAATAATATGTACATATGTATGTATGTATGTAAAAAATATCAAGCCATAAATTTCTCAATTTAATATGCATTCAATTCTTTTCTTATTTCATTAGACAAATAAAACCAGAAAATCGCCAACTCTTTTCGGAACTTTGTACTGAACAAATACTCATACAAATCAAACCGTATGAGGTGAAGACGCGAAAGAAGCTACGCAAAATGACAACCGAGGTGGCTGACCTCAAGCGAAAATTGGAGCAGTCAAACAAAAGTATTGTGCTGTCGAATCGTGAGATTCGTTTACTGCGGTAAGAATAGTGATTATACATACATACATATGTATGTATGTACATATTTCACATTCCATTTTTTTCTATTTAACACTTATGCTTACTAACAGTTATATGGATCTGACCGAAGAAGAAAAGGATCGCTTGAAACGCAATAACAATAAAGTGGCGAAGAAATTCGAGAAATTGGAATCTGCTGGCAATCAAATGAGGTAAGAAATTTGTTTTTTTTTTTTTTAATTCCTTTTCGCTTTTATATTTGTATTTAGGCACTTATTTTCTTTATCGTGTGTTATTTTTTTGGTTTAATTATTCAGAGATCAAAGTGATTCAGACGACGAACAAGAGCCGAATGAAAATGATAACTTTCCCAGTCTTGACTCTGTGCCATCGGATAATTCATTGACTGGCACATTTTCGCCACGTTTCAACTCGGAGCCACCCAGCTTGGCGGAGTCTATGCAAATGATGGATGAAATATTGTCAGATCAATCAATGGATCGTGTGGTGAAATTAGATAAGCTGGAAGCTATATTATCGGCTGTAACACAAATGCCAAACGATCAAGTAAGTGTGTGGTTGGTTTGCGATTGATTTTCTAAAAAAAAATAAATAAAAAACAGCGCCATAATGCTGCTTTATTTTTTTGGCGCCAACTTATAATACCTTTGTTTAAGGAATTTTCCTGCAGTCGCCTCATTTCATTAATACTATAAATAACTTCAAAGCTAATTTGATTATTTTGTCAAAACTCTTGGAAATCAGACAATTAAATCTACGTTTTGATAAAGGAATATCAATTCAATCCAGCTCCTTTAGCCAATTTTAAGTACCTTAAAATATGTTCTCCTCTGGAACAAATCCGTGCAACAAGAGTGCTTCTTTACAAGGTGCTTCTGTCGTATTTTTCGAAGGAAACGCCTACGTAGATCGAATGTATGTAGAACCTGCTATACATTGAATCTTCCTAGAAACGGTTCATTCCTCAAATCACATAACGCGGGATACTCCACGTCCCTTTTTCCCTCTGCTGCTCATGCTGCGCAGCTGTGCCTGTACTAACAGTATTAATATCACCAGTACTATCTGCAACACAGTAAAATCCTTTCAAGCACGGCGCACAGCGGGCTGAAATTGGTCGGTAGTGGACATAGAGACATGAAATAAAAGCTAGTTAATAATAAAAAACTAATTATGGAGTTCGATTCTAAACCTTATTACATGAGGTTTTTGTATCTGAATAAATTTTCATAAAGTCTTTAATTTAAAAGTTATAGCAAATTTAAAAAAAAAATGTATGGAAAAATTCAGAATTTTGCCCTTAACTCAATTTCCTCACATTTCCTCAAAATAATTTCATATATTTATATATAAGATCTAATTTACTATATATTTTACTAGTCCTCGTGGTTCGGAAAAGCTCGGAAAAGTTTACAATTTCAGTCATAGTTCCATTAATGACTAGGTCTTATGGCAATATTATTATTTTCGCTGAAGAGAGAAATGCGACAACCCCAAGCAGTACCTCGTTCGGTAGATGATTAAAATACGCTTCTAACGTACAACTTGTAATGATTTAACCAACCCTGGTTGAGTGACAGCTGGTCAAAGTTAAAAACTTGTTCATCTTTTTCGATTTTTTGTTTGCCGTTAACTCAGTTTCCTCACGTTTCCCCATAATTAATTTTATTTATTTATACATAAGGTCTAACGTACTATCTATTTTATTAATTTTCGTGGATCGTAAAATTTCGATTTTTCAGCAATTTCAATAAGAATTCCATTACTAACTGGGTCATATGCCAGTATTGCGCATCAGTTTTCATTGCTCGGTATAATGTGGAAACCAAAAATATTTTAGGACTTCAGTGTGAAGTCATTTTGCCGTGTCAACCGTTTCGCCATATGTATATAAGCCTAAAATTAGAGTCAAATGTCGCTGCTATTCTTTAAAATATTCTGGTATGCCTTATTATACCCCACTTTGCTTCACTTAAACTTCAAGAGCTCATCCAAATATTGTTAGATTTTTAATCTGAATCTATTTTTGAAACCTGTATTAAATTACACAGCCTCATGTGTAATTGAATTTAAAAAAAATTTCAGCTATCAGGAAGAATATAGGACATGAATTTGAAGATTCGTGAGAAAGGAAACAAAATGTTCACTTTAGGCCGTGATATCACCTTCCCTGAGTAGTGTACCAAAAAACTGAATACACCATTCGTTTAGGTGGTTAATTTTACGTACGACTAGATAACAAATTTTTTATCTTGTGCAAAATCTCAACTTATTTCATACATAATACTAAACATACCTTGAAATTCCTGAAAATTGCGCGGTTTTTGGTGTAGCTCCATCTAGTTTTTAGAAAAGTGATTTTTTTTCATTTTATTTACTATAAAACAACCTATTTTCATATTCTGGGGCCGGAGGGAGGATCTGAGAAGGTTTAAACAATCGCATACAAATAAACGAATCTAATGTAAATCTATTACTAAAAGCCTGATAACTTCTTAAAACAAGGTTTTACGAAAAAAAGTTATATAACTATATATAACTAAAAATTATGGCAAAATATCATAGAATATGAAAATACACAATTGAAGTCCTATGTCCCTACTTGTCAATTTCAGCCCACTGTGCGGCGGCGGCAGCAAACAGTAATCTCTAACCCTCCCTCTTCGAATGTTCCTAAAAAAATTTAATGTAATTATATATTTCTTAATAAATGAAAACTGAAATGAAATAATGAAGGGATTAACCCTTGTGGGAAAAAAAATCATCATAGAATATAACGTGTCCCATATATTTTGAATTAATATACGTACATACATATTTCTATTAACCCTTAACTGTTAACATTTCAGATAATTACTTCCAATTCGATGCAAGAACAATTGGGCTCAAATATAACCAGTGCCGACAATTTGCAAGTTGTGCGCGAGAAGAGCAAAAAGTTAGTAATTAAATTAAATTACATATACCTTTAGTACATATATGTATGTATATGTATACATTTTTTGATTTTCTAATTTTTTTTTCTTTCAAGTGCTAAAAACTGCAATTGCAATTGTGAACGCAGCATAACGCCCACGATGCGCTATGTCAATAGCAACAACAACGAAAGGAAAGCTGTGAAATTGGCTGAGGCAGCAACGCAAACGCTCAGCACCGGTGATATTGTAATAACAAAAATCTATTTTCAAGATGAGCAAGGCAAAGCGAAAGAGAAGGTGTTGACATCGTCACCAAAGCGACCAGGTGCCACAACAGCAACAACAACAACAACGGCGGCGGCGAAAACCGCAGTAGCAGCAGCGGCAACAACAACCACTACCGCATCTTAAATAAAAAATTTATTTTGAAGATGTTTGTTTTTCTTTTTTTTTTGTGTTAAAGGGAAGAACATAAATGCTTACCGTAAATGCGTTTTGTAGTGTATATATGTACATACATATGTTAACATTTAAAATTGAGCAATAATTCAGTGGTCACAAGCAATAAGCGCTTAAGTCGACTTAGGAATATTTCGAGTTATATATACCACGTTATTCTCCTGTTAAAACTCTATATTTCTGTAAAACCCCCATGCTTATAACTTAATTCAATCAAATGATATAAATAAAAGCATTTAGGCTTAACTTACAATAGAGGTATATTAAACTTGCTATAACAGCCAAAGTAGATGCATATATTTAATCAAATTTCTTCATGACATCTTGTTTTATTTACAAAATTTGATCGTAATATTGTGGATGGCTCATTGATTTTGCGTCCATAGTTTTTAATCGACTTTTATGATTTGTTAAGAAACGCCGTCGAATATAAAAATCAATTTATCTCGAAATCATATTTTTCGACTTAATCGATTATTGCAAATTGCCACAGAATTTATTAAACATATCGAAAGTCACTTACATACATACATATGTATGTACATTTTTATGCACCAACTTAAAGAAATTTCCAATGTATGTATCTAATAAACATTTGCGTGGTTAACGATATGGAAACGACTAGAAAACGAATCCCTTAATCAAGCCTCAACTTCTAAAATGAATGCCTAAAAGTTTGTTAATCGATTCGATATCTACACACGGTAGGCAGGAAGCGACGATAGGTTGCATGAAAATGTCGAGAAAAAAGGAAAGTGGGGTTGTGTTATGTGATGTTTATAGATGAAACATCCGTTGAAATTAAAATCCGAGCTGCTCCTTTTTCAAGGATATCCACATTTTTTGTTTTTTTTGAAAGGATCAAATATTGAGGAAATCGAATATTCGCCACCGTACAAATTTTTCCGATTTCAATACATTATTTGGTCGCTAAGGGATACAAAAAAAGGTATTAAAAAGAAAACAGGACACCTGTAGTGGAAAAATCCAATGTGAACAGGACCTAAAGGATAACCACTGAAATATAAAATAACACAAAAAGTACCCACTTTAATTTGCGTATAACTCCTAACATTTTAACTCTACGTGAAAATTCCTTATAATATGTTTCATTCAGAATAAATAAAGGAATATTTCTTTGATATACAATTTTGATGTACCTGCAGTGGTTATGGCACTTTGGTCCATCTAAAGTGAAAATTTCAATAAAAGTACGTTTTTTTTATGGTGCTATTTTAAGTTCAAATATTTTTCTAGTTTATGTAAATATTTTAATCTAATGATCCAACTCTCATTCCTACATATCTCTACGTTAATACTAAAAAAGAGTTAGAGCTGAGATACGCGCTAGCTGTGCACGGTGGGCGGGAAGCCACAATAGGTTGCATGGGAATATCGTAAAAATGATGGCCCAACGAATATGTGCCTAGCTGTGTGCTGGTACTAATTTTCGTTTAAAAAAAATGTTGGAGATTTTATTCACGCTTGCTGTATGTTTATGAAGTATATTAGAATATCATTTTACGTAAGTGTTTAGCCGGCGATCGTTTTTTCGATATTTTCATGCAACCTATTGTTGCTTACCGCCCACCGTGCACAGCTAGCGCGTATTTCAGCTCTAATTCTTTTTAATATTAACGTATAGATATGTAAGAATGAGAATTGGATCATTAGATTAAAATATTTACATAAACTAGAAAAATATTTGAACTTAAAATAGCACCATAGAAAAAACGTACTTTTTTTGAAATTTTCACTTTAGATGGACCAAAGTGCATTAACCACTGCAGGTACATCAAAATTGTATATCAAAGAAATATTCCTTTATTTATTCTGAATGAAACATATTATAAGGAATTTTCACGTAGAGTTAAAATGTTAGGAGTTATACGCAAATTAAAGTGGGTACTTTTTGTGTTATTTTATATTTCAGTGGTTATCCTTTAGGTCCTGTTCACATTGGATTTTTCCACTACAGGTGTCCTGTTTTCTTTTTAATACCTTTTTTTGTATCCCTTAGCGACCAAATAATGTATTGAAATCGGAAAAATTTGTACGGTGGCGAATATTCGATTTCCTCAATATTTGATCCTTTCAAAAAAAACAAAAAATGTGGATATCCTTGAAAAAGGAGCAGCTCGGATTTTAATTTCAACGGATGTTTCATCTATAAACATCACATAACACAACCCCACTTTCCTTTTTTCTCGACATTTTCATGCAACCTATCGTCGCTTCCTGCCTACCGTGTACATACATATGAGTAGTACACTTTCAAAAGTGGCTATGTGAAAAGGCTCTATTTTATTTGAAATTTTTGTTTGTTATTACCTGAAAGCTTAGCCCATAAGAAATTTAAGGATATAAAAAGTTAAACCGCAATATGACAGATTTTTGCAAAAGCAATGTTAAATATCTATTTCACATAGCCAGTTTTGAGACAGTATTTTTTCACATATGTTGCTAGTTTTGAAAATGAAACCCATAATAATACGTGTCTTCTTACCAAACCTCTCTCCTCAACTCAGCGTAGAAAAACGCTCACTACGTTAGGAAGGTCCCTTGACATTTGCAATTGGCGCCAGTTATCACGGAACACAAGTGAATCGCGCTATTTTGAAAGTGGACTACTCATATCGACGCTTACAAACAATACTATACTAAGTCTGAAAACTGTGTGTTTGCAGGCGAAGCTCTCAAAGTTTAAATTCGATATGAAACTTCAGTTATAGTATGCTAAGTATATCGTCGCTATAGAAGAAAAAAGACGCAAAGTGTTTTGTTGAGGAAGAAAGACGCAAACTTTTTTTTTTTTTTTTCAAAGAAAGACGCATTAAAAATATTTTTCGATTCATTTTTTTTTACTATTAAGAAAGACGCATTCAAATATTTTTTAGGAAAGAAAGGCGTATTCGATTTTTTTATTTTCTTTGTCAATATTAATGCTAATGCGTCTTTCTTCGCAGTTAATAATGCTAATACGTCCTTCTTCGTCGAAATATTTTATAATGCGTCTCTTTTCATCGACATGTTTTTTAATGCGTCTATCTTCGTCGACATGTTTTGTAAAGCGTCTTTTTTCCCCGACATATTTTTAATGCGCTTTTTTTCGTCGACAAATTACTGGCATGCGTCTTTCTTCTTCCGGAGCGACGATATATCCTCGCTTGTAACTTCTATTTGGGTTGAAAGCTCAATACCAAAACTCGATACCATCTAAGTTAGGGTACGCTTTATATAAAAAATAAAAACTTGCTACGTTGCTTTTAATGGCAAGCTTTCAATATTTTTATGCTGTAAAATCTCGAATTGTATTATATCGCACCCTAAATAATAGTGACACAACTCAAAATTCAAAAATTTTCAGGAGAGCCAAAAACTTTTTCTTTACAAGCATTTATAATATAAATTTTATATGGCAAAAGGCCACGTATAATGGCTGTTTTTCAATCAAAAGGGACACCGATTGAAAAGTTTTTTTTTTTTTTTTTGGAAATCGCTAGAGATATGTTTTGTGTACCGGTTTATGATAAAAACCCGATTTCTAAAAATTTTGAGTTGTGTCACTTTATGATTTAGGGTGCTTATAACTTTTGATTGGATTGCCCGTTTGATACCAAAATTTTACAGCATCCAAATTAGGACACGTTATATGTACTTGAAAACGCCCAAAACAGGAAAACGTACTAAGTCGACTTAGTACAGTATTGTTTTTAAGCGCCGATATGTCGGATTTTCTTTAGCAAAGCGGCATCTTTATTATCCGATCAACATTTCCTTCGTTATGGGTTTGAAATCCAGCGCATTTTCGAAGCACAATTCACATGAAATAGAGTGGCTAACTTAAAACATGTCACTTTTTCTCTTTTTACTATACTCATACTTTTTGAAACCATTTCGAGTGTATTGTTAATACATTATACTCGTACATATATTTTGGAAAGCTAAGGCTGTTTGTTCTCAGTTCGGTATTCGTATTGGACATCAAAATGTTTATTTAGTTTGGATTTAAAGTACACTACTACTACTTATTTTGCTTAATCATATTGAACGATTAACTACATGCAATTATTGTAAATGATATTGTAAAAATCAGTAAGTGAAAATGTTTTAAAATTTTTTTGGTACATTTTTCTTTTGTGTTCATGTTAGCCGTGGAGTATATCAATACCATTTTGAACACATAATAATATAATACAATAAAACAAATTAATTATGTATAAAATGTGTAAAAATACATAGAATTTTTATAATAGAAAATCTTGATTAAATTTAACGATAATTTGGAACGCAATACAAAAATTAGCTTCCATTGTAATTTTGTTTTATAAAAAATGTTGGCTGTTTAATGAAACCTCTACTCCAAACCATCATATCATAGCCAATAATTGATGAGAAGCAAATGGTTGGTATAGAAAGGAGCGTTCATATTCAGATATCACTAGAGAATTAGCTGCTTGCTCAAACCTCTAACGTTAGAGGAAGAGTCGACAAACAGCGTTCTCAAACAAAAGGTGACAATATCGAGAAAATTGCGATTCTTCAATGAGATTTGAAATAACAAAGAAAAAAACAAAAACTGTGCCTACTTTTAAATGATTTTTTTATACCAATATAAAGTAAAATGTGTCAATGTCATAGACATAGCGATTCGACTCTTTTTCTAACAAGTCCCAATGGAGTGCTTGTTTAGTTTTCTACTTTCGCGCTCGATTAGGTAATAGTTAGCGAATTATCTAATGTAGTCTGCATAAACTCTCATACGTTAGAGACTACGTTTGATAAGAAAATAAAAAATAAATGCAATTTTTTTTAAATAAAATTTGTTTATTCTTTTTTTTTTACACAAATACATATAAAAAATGCGTCGTTTTATAACTTTCAGACTAACTAAATAAAACTAACGATTCTGCGAAGCAGCAACAAAATATGTAATTTAAGCAAAACTTGAACTCTAATGCCCGGAACACAATTGCGACGGGTCAACGGATAACGGGCGACGGTCAGCCGCTGACAAAATTAAAACACACAGAAATGTACGTTGTTGCGCAGAATTGCGGCGGCAACGGAAATTCCGCCGGCGGTCAATTTTCCGGCGGTAAAATAATTAGATCCATTTCTAATTTTTCCGACGGGTGAAATGATCAGAGTTGATTTTTTCTGTCAAATCTGGATGCAAATAGTTCATGGTCATACCACATCAAAACATGCTTCCTCTTCTTGGTCGACTGTTGGTTGGTTGTTGTGGCTTTTGACGCAAGAGTGCACATGTTTGGCATTAATCAATTTGCGACTACCATTATTTAGTGGATCCTGTGTCAAATCAGCTTCCGCCACAATTGTGTGCGCCCGGACGGATTTTCCGACGGAAAATATCAGCTGTTCACCACCCGTTGGCCCGTTTTCCGTTGACCCGTCGCAATTGTGTTCCGCGCATTACTAATTACAAAACATCACACGTTAGTAAAAAAAAAAACAAATTAAACTTTGTAAGTACAGTACACAAAAAGTGGCTGCAACTTAATTTAGCGACCGCGTATATAATATTAATAACTAATATAAGTGGTTGGGTGAAAAATTATAAATATACATACATACATACATATGGTACCCTAAATCATAAAGTGACACAACTCAAAATTCAAAATTTTCCAGGAGCCAAAAAATGTTTATTTTTTTTACAGGCAATTACATATATCCCACCATGCAAAGCTCGAGAAATAGGCAATCATCGTCAATGGCAACAAATTGGCGACTCGCCGATTTATTGCCTTTGTGAGAAATCGGCAAAATTTCTAATTTATTGCAGCAACGTATCGATTTCTTATTACAAAAAATCAGAAACATTTGTTTCCCCTTCTCTTTATAATAAATTGGAAATAATTATTTGTTTTTACTTGGCGATGAGAAATTAAAATATAAGAAAGCCTAGAAACGAATCGTTAAGGTAATAAGAAACCGAATCATTGAGGTAATCAGAAAGCGAGTCGACTGGGCGAGTTGCTTTCGGCGGACCTTTTAGTCCGACTAGTAATAAGAAATCGGTAAGATTTCGATATTGCTTGCAATATATTTATGTTCAAAACGACTCGTTTTTTTATTGCCGGCAACAAAAAATGTTTGGTGGGATGGGACAAAGCTACGTATAATAGTAATTTTTCATTCAAAAAAGATAGTAGTTCTGTTCAATAACAAAAAATCGTTACGGATTTTTTCATCAAAAGTGTCATTTTTATATGGAGAACTGTCATTTTTATATGGAAAACTGTCATTTTTTACGAAAAATTCGTAAAATTTTTTTATTACTGTTGGAAAAAGATTTTTTGGCAGTCGCTAGAGATATACATATGTATTCTGCTTACCGGTTTATGAAAGAAACCCGATTTCGAAAAATTTTGAGTTGTGTCACTTTATGATTTAGGGTGCGATATGTATATGTAACCATGTAAAAAGTTTGAAAATAACTTTTTTGTTTCTAATGTTATTAATTTTAATTCTTATACTTTTCTGAAAAAAAATGAACAAAATTTGGTTAAATTTTTTTTAAATATTAATAATTATTATAATTTTGTGTGAAGACGTTATACATACATATGTACATATTTATTACATTTTGGTTGCTGGTGTCTCCAAACCAAATTTGACAAAGGATGACGGAAAATCGTTCCACAATAGTACATCATGTACATATTTATTGATAAAGAAGCAAAGATAATCTTGTTCATAGCCATATTAACTGAGTTACTATAAATAAATTATTTAAAATTGAATTATTATCTACATATTATCTGTTACTTATACAGTGTATTGAATAAATAGAAAGTTTAACAAAAAAAGTTGAAACATTTTGTTAAAATTTAAACTGAAAGACAAAAAAAAAAATTAAAAAAATATATACATAATTAACATTGTAATCTAGTATTAACAAAAATAAATAATCCTATTGTAATATTATACATTTATTGTACATACATATATAAATTTATTTAAATCAAAGCTTATGAACGCAAAATTATATGGAACATACATAGTTAAAAAATGTAGAAATGAAAAAATTAAAATAAAAAAATATGAATAATATAATACAATGGCGCTTTTATAACTCTAGCGAGTTTTATGGCCGAGCTTCTCTCCCAATTCGAGGTGTGCTCCTTTTTGTTTTTCATACTAATTGGGTGGACCTACAGTTTTATGCCGGCTCCGAAATACTCTCGGAGGGTATGCCGCCCACTGCCGAGAGGTGACCGCTGCTCTTAAAAAACCCAATAATTGGATTTTTACTAATTAGAAAAATTGTTTTGGTGTTTTGCTCGGACCGTGGTTTGAACCCGAGACCTCTGGCATAGCAGGCGAGCACTCTACCCACTGCACCACAGCGGCCATATGAATATAATATAAAAAATTAAATAAAAACAAACATTAATAATTTTCTTTCGAGATCAAGTAAAAGCTTTAAGGCTCATAAGCCTAATATCCTCTGCACATTGCATTTGAAATTACGTTGATTAGCCGAAATTACTTTCCGAAATCACGCGCATTCACACAAGTTTTTGAGTAATTTCATTTAGTCGTGTTTCAGTTACGCTGTTCCTGCGTCAAATAAAAATTTTTACATGGTCAACTTAAATGAAAATGTCATTAATAAAATACTCCAACCAAATTAAATTTTTTATAATTAAAGAATCGCTAATAAAATATACAATGAGAATATGTATATCTAAGAAACCGTCGGGAACAAATTTAATAGCCGTCTTTTTAATTTAGCACAGATGTATATGCGCTAAAATAAAACACAGCTAATGTGAAATATTAGCGATGGGTAAAGATGTTTTCGATTATAATCGATCAAATTTAGAGAAGAGACCGATTCCAGAGTAATTTCGTGAGTTATTTAGCCGAAATGCGCATTTCAAGGGTAATTTCAGCTGGCATTTTTGTATAGCGAAACAACGTTATTTAAGGGTAACACTGCTCTACAGCAAAAAAATACTCTGAACGCTACCATCCTATCTATATGTAAAATCGGTCGCTGATTCCGAAAATCGGGTTCATTTTTAACACGCTTTTATTAGTTTCACCTGTATGTATGTATGTATGTATGTATGTATGTATGTAAACATAGCATACTTTTAGGCGAAAGCGTGTGTATTCATACACTGAAGTTTTTCAGTGTGAGATGTGCTTATTAATTCTAATAATGGGAAGGTTTTTGAGTTTTTGAGGTTTTGTTATACCCGTAAATGGGCTTGTATCTGCTGCGCTGCCAGTGTGCTGCTACTGCAGATGTGTAGGTATTGGTATAACATGCATAGCAGGGATGGGCATTATTCAAAATTTGAATAATTCAATAACGAAAAAATATAAATAAATTTTTATTCTTCATTCTCATATCCTTGAATAAGAATAAATTTTTATTCTTCATTCCGGCGCCCTTAAATAAAGAATAATTTTTTATTCCTTATTCTTATACCCTTGAATAAAGAATAAAAATTTATTCTTCATTCTGATACCCTTGAATAAAAAATAAATTTTTATTCTTCATTTTGGTGCCCTTGAATAAAGAATAATTTTTTATTCTTCATTTTGATACCCTTGAATAAAGAATAAAAAATTATTCTTCATTCTGATACCCTTGAATAAAAAATAAATTTTTATTCTTCATTCTGATGCCCTTGATTAAAGAATAATTTTTTATTCTTCATCCAAAATTGGTTGAATAAAAAATAAAATTTTATTTTTCATTCAGATAATTTTGAATAAAGAATAAATACTTATTCACGTTATTCGAATTATTCTTACAGGTCACACAAGTAAATGATTTTGCGAATATTTTTCTGAATACCAACCAAGTATTTTCCCGAGCCCCAACCGAATATTTTTCCGAATACTTTCCCGAATCCAAACCCAATTACTCAACCGAATATTTTTCTGAATCCGAACCGAATATTTTACCGAATACTTTCCCGAATTCGAACTGAATATTTTCCCAAATCCGAAACCGAATACTTTCCCGATTCCGAACCGAATACTTTCCCGAGTCCGAACCGAATACTTTTCCGGGTCTGAACCGAATATTTTTCCAAAACCGAACCGAATACTTTTCCGAGTGCGAACGTTGTTGGTATATAAAAAAATACATACCAAAAACAAATGTTCATTGCGAACTGCCAACAAAAATTCAGCACGTTTGGGTAGAATATATGCAAAAGCATATACACACTAACGTTAATGTTGAAAATGAAAAAGGCAAAAGTGGGGAAAATCCAACAGCTTGCACAGAGTCTCAATGGCCGAGTGTGTTTATGCGTTGGGTCATTGCGGCTGAAGATGGAATAGACTCGGGTTCAATCCCCAGTGCATCCACTTCCGAAAAGAGTGCTGATGATCGAAAATGGTTTTTCGTGAAATAGCCTTCGCTGTAAATAGTTGTTGAATTTTTTTCCACTTACCCCAACAATTAAAAATTGAATTAAAATAAAAATTTCGTGCTAAGCACTAAACAAAAAACTCTTTCAAGTAAAATTGTTAACGTTGTTGGTATATAAAAAATACATACCAACAACAAATGTTCATTGCGAACTGCCAACAAAAATTCAGCACGTTTGGGTAGAATATATGCAAAAGCATATACACCACTAACGTTAATGTTGAAAATGAAAAAGGCAAAAGTGGGGAAAATCCAACAGCTTGCACAGAGTCTCAATGGCCGAGTGTGTTTATGCGTTGGGTCATTGCGGCTGAAGATGGAATAGACTCGGGTTCAATCCCCAGTGCATCCACTTCCGAAAAGAGTGCTGATGATCGAAAATGGTTTTTCGTGAAATAGCCTTCGCTGTAAATAGTTGTTGAATTTTTTTCCACTTACCCCAACAATTAAAAATTGAATTAAAATAAAAATTTCGTGCTAAGCACTAAAAAAAAAACTCTTTCAAGTAAAATTGTTAACGTTGTTGGTATATAAAAAAATACATACCAACAACAAATGTTCATTGCGAACTGCCAACAAAAATTCAGCACGTTTGGGTAGAATATATGCAAAAGCATATACACCACTAACGTTAATGTTGAAAATGAAAAAGGCAAAAGTGGGGAAAATCCAACAGCTTGCACAGAGTCTCAATGGCCGAGTGTGTTTATCCGTTGGGTCATTGCGGCTGAAGTTGGAATGGACTCGGGTTCAATCCCCGGTGCATCCACTTCCGAAAAGAGTGCTGATGATCGAAAATACACTCAACCTTCGCTGTAAATAGTTGTTGAATTTTTTTCCACTTACCCCAACAATTAAAAATTGAATTAAAATAAAAATTTCGTGCTAAGCACTAAAAAAAAACTCTTTCAAAAATCATTCTTTATTCAAGGGCATCAGAATGAAGAATAAAAATTTATTTTTTATTCAAGGGTATCAGAATGAAGAATAAATTCTTATTCTTTATTCGAGGGTATCAAAATGAAGAATAAAAAATTATTTTTTATTCAAGGGCACCAAAATGAAGAATAAAAATTTATTTTTTATTCAAGGGTATCAGAACGAAGAATAAGAAATTATTCTTTATTCAAGGGCGCCGGAATGAAGAATAAATATTTATTCTTTATTCAAGGATATGAGAATGAAGAATAAAAATTTATTTTTTATTTGAATAAAAATTTATTCAAAACCGCCCATCCCTGATGCATAGAATATACCCGTGCAGTGGCATTGCACGACTTGGCTGTATTTACTTGATCGCCTATAACTTTTCCATTTTACCATAGATTTTCTTCGTTGATAGCTTATCTTTTTCCCAATAGAATGGAGTAAAACAGGTGAAGACATTGGTTTTAAAGATATTACCTGACAAAGTCAATTTTTTCTGCAAATTTTCGTAAAAAATTCAAAATTTTCAAATTGACTCATCTATATTTCAGAAACTATAAGACCTAGATAGCTCAATGCGTTAAAGAGACCTGCTGGTTTAAGTGGAGCCATTGGCCAAATAACTTTAAATTGCCGATATCTCAAAAACCTTCCCATAGAATTAAAAATGAACCCGATTTTCGGAATGAACGACCGATTTTACGTATAGATAAGATAGTCACGTCCAAATTACAAACAAATTTCATTTTGTTATCCAGTGTAATTAACGCCGAAACAACGATTTTTGCCTAAATTTCCCTTAAATCATGCCAATGTGCAGAGGCTATCAGCTGAAGCTGAAGCCAAAGTTGTTAAGCTGGAATACGCTGGCAGCGCTGCTTGCTGCTATGCATTCATTCTCTCTCCTCCAAACGTTTTAATACCCAATAAACCAAAAGGCTTGAGAATAATATTATAACAAGCTTACAAATATAAGCGTTAAGCTTGATAAATACTTGCGTAAACTAGTGATGGGCGAGTCCGAGATGTTTAGACAATCGAGAGAATCGCCCTCGTTGCAAAATCACAATCGAGTCAAAAGTTGACTCGCTCCTCGACTGCACAATCGAGATGTTTTCGCGATTGTTCCGAGTCGGCGAGTCGGAGGTTGTTTCGATGACATCTCGACTACACAAGCGAGATGTTTTCGCGATTGTTCCGAGTCGGCGGGCCGGCTGCTGTTTTGATGATATGTTTTAGTTGATAAAATAAACTGAATGAGGGTTGTTGATAAAGAAAGTAGGATTTTTAATGGAAGTGAGGTAACTACATATATAAATGAACCAAATTGAAAAATATGCTATACATAGACGCTGCATTTTTGAAATCACAACTAAAGACTGTCGTGCATAATAATAATAACTAATTATTTAAACATTAATAAATTTTCTGAAGTGAGACGCTTATGAAATAAAGGAATTTTACGAGTAGCAACAACGGCAATAGATCTGTATGTTTTTAAAGCAATTTTGATATTCAAGCGGCAACAACAAATATTGTGTATTTTTTACAGCGAGTCTAAGATGTTGTAGGGTTGCTTTGAAAACGAGAGGAATCGTTGGCGAGTCCGAGATGTTTTAGCGATTGTTTCGACTGATGGCCATTTACGACTTGACTCGAGTACGAATGAAAACTAGCGAGAGCATTCGAGATGTTTCAACAATCGAGAGAATCGAATAAAACATCTCGGACTCGCCCATCACTAGCGTAAACTATTGAAAAAAACCTAAGAACGATTGTAGAAAAATCAAAACGGCACCCTTTTTATAAGCTTACAAATGTAATTGTAGAAATATATTATAATTTGCGAAAGCTTGTTGTAAGCTTATAAACACAATTGTATGTGTAAATAGTAGAAAGAAGAAAAAAAAAAATGTATTTGCATTTTTCTTTTCATCTTCTTTCGTTCTACACATTTACTGCAATGTTCCTTATTTTATATTCCCCTCCCGTTTCGAACCATGACATCAACCTGAAATTTAATCTAACGGTATCATATAGTGGGACTTTCAACGTTATATTGAATTTTATTAATGCTTTTATAGGTACTTCCTTTTTCCGAAAAAGGAATCTATGAATTATATGAATCATTGTAAAACCAAAATTTAAAAAAAAAATTACAGCAAGCTTAAAACAATATTATTAATAGTTTTTCAAGCTTTCATTTCAAGTGTAAAGTAAGCTTATTGTAATATTGTTTTCAAGCTTTTTAACATAAGGAGTATTGAGAAAGGCTTATATAAAATAAGTGTTCCTCAATTATTACAATCATGCTTGTGAATAAGCTTACAATTAAGCTGTATTGCAATAAGCTTACAATGGACAATTGTTATAAGCTTGTTCTCAAGTCCTATTTCATTTCGCTTACTTCCTAGTCTGTTGGGTACTTAGAGCCCGTGCACAATTGGCTTTGTCTGCTCCAACTTTGATAGAAAAAACCTTAAAGCAAAGCGAAATTCCAGATGCTTGCTACAATTAACACTTTGACAATTTCCACTTCACTTCTTTGCTTTAATTTATAAACCTGATTTTTGGTAAAATATTTGGGGAATTTGCTTTTTTCTGCTTATTCGAACGTTATTTTTTACTTTTCTCCATGATCCAATTACCAGGTCGGTCCATGGTACATACACACAAACATGCCGTGAGCTGAATGTCAAACGGAATGTCAAAACTGAAAGGAGAACGAAATAATTTGACATTCAGCTCACGAGCGAATGATGGAGAAACTCAGAGAACGAAGAATTTGACCAATAGTAAACACGAATGTATGTATAGAATATGCAGAAGCAGAGAAATTGGATAGCTGTTGAAGAAAAAGAAGAAGTCAGCTGATCTGAAGAGCCGACCTGTATTGGTGGATCCTGCTTTTCTCTGTTCACTTCTCACGAAATTCCGCGAAATCGCTAAAATACGTGTAGATGTACAAACATACACACACACACACAAGGGAGATGTTTGCCAAAGTGTAAAAAAGTTGAAACATGGCTAACTTTATACCTTGCTTACCTCGCTTCACCTCAATTGTGAACATATCCCTTTGAAAAGCACATGCTGAACGAAACTGTCACAGCAAAACTCTGAAGCAAAGCGAGGTAGAAGTCAATTGTGCACGGGCTCTTATTCTCGGTTATGCGCTCATACATAACAAAAATAGAGGGAATTCAGTTTTTATGAGCAAACAGAGTAACAGTGTGTGGCGAGCAGCGTTGCCGTTGAAAAATTTTCGTGGTGGCTAGATTTGATTTAATTTGTGGCTAAAAATGGCTAAAAAATTTGGTTCATGGCTAAAAATGGTGGCTAAAAAATTTTGTTCCAAATTAACATGTTTTAAATTTATTTTTAAAATTCAGGCACAAAATTATTGCAAATAATATAAGGAAAAAATCATAAATTTGTGTAAAAATAACATATTCATACATACATAGTATGTACTTAACTATATCTAAAACAATTAGATATCACATTCAATATCTATCATTATGTAGTCATCACTAATTGACTCTTTCTCTTCATAAATTAATTCTTTCTTCATTAATTTAATGAGATCTTCTGTTATTTCAAATTCATTGCAACATTATTTTACATTCTTTAAGCCATTTCTTATAGTTAAAATTCAACATTGTAAGATTCATTTCGATTTTTTGGTTTTGACAATATTCATTACGGAAAAGGTTCTTTCTACTTCGGCGTTGCTAAGTGGTAGAAGTAGCAAACAATATACAAAGTCAGTTAGATCCTTATACGGACTTTCATCGACAGCCTACTATTCCACTAGCGAGTATCAACAGGCATTTATCGATAGTTGCGTGACTTGTTTTGTTTTGTAACACTTAAGGCCTTTGGCAACTTACAATCTGTATTGAGAGGAAGTGTATATGTGTGAGTGTCGGGTGATTGACGCAAATATCAAAAAATTTTTATTTTCGTCGCCGCGAGCGGACAGCGAGCCGACAACAAGTACGTGTAGCACGACGGCTGCCGATTGCACTAACACACACAAAAAACAATCAAATTTGACTAACTCACTCAAAAAAACACCCAAATTGACAATCCAGATTGTAAGTTGTCAAGGGCCTTTAAATCGATTTGTGATAATCGCTGAATTGAATTAGCGTTACCACATCCTTCCTATGTCCAAAATTATGGTTCATTACAAGCGGTGGCTAAAAACGTGGCTAGTGGCAAAACCCAAATTTTGGTGGCTAAAAAAACACGGCGGTGGCTAAATCTAGCCACCAAATGGCTAAAACGGCAACGCTGGTGGCGAGCGTGAAAATTGCGTATTGGTTAAGTTTCTAAGACAAAGCTGCTCCACAAGAAGAGGGAGTATTCCTTATTGTCTGATGACATCAACACAGGAAAATCCAAAAATTTTAAGCCTTTACTCATACAACTTAGCTTCCCTAAAAATGTTTAGGCTTTGTTTCGTGAGCCTTTAAATCTACTGTAATAATTCTTAAATAAAGCGTAGATTTTTTGTTAGGTACATAAAAAAACAACAAAATAGTAGCAGTGACAATAACAACAAAAAATTATAGAAAACGATATTCGCATTTTAATGCCAAGAAAACCAGAAAGGGTATAAAAGTCCGATTTCGGAAGAAAAATCCGATTTCGGAACTGTTTACACATCAATGTTCAAGAGTACTCGTTACTCATGCTTTGAATTAATATATATATATATTTTTTCAATCTAACAAAGCACTTGGAATGTACAGAGCTCGAAATCGTATGTATGCGCATATTCTTAGTTGAGGTTATTAACTCGGTTATGTAAATAAAAAGCATAACAGCTAACTGCTTTGTTATTTTTTGTTTTCGTAGCAGTCATTAACCTTCCCAAGCCCAAATAACAATAATCAAAATCAATTAACGCGAGGCTCGTGAAACGTGCTGTTTCGACGAGCTTGGATCCGATGGAAAGGAGTGTGGGATGCGCTGGTTCTTCGCATGCTGGACAAATGTTTGGTATGTCTGCGTCGATTTAGGCTCTGTAAAAGTTTAGTCGGTTTGACAGACACTTGTAGCTGTTCTTCGGCCTTGGCAGACACGTCACGGTTGAAAGTTACAAATTTGAAAACGTAAAGGACTTTGTCTATTTGGGTGCCAGCATTAGCAACGCAAAACAATGCCAGAAACAGTCTTGCCAACAAATGCTACTTTGGATTATGTAAATAGGCAATTAAAAAGTAAACAAAAAATCGCGTTCTACAAGACGCTCATCGTTCCCGTCACGCTGATATACGGCGCAGAAGCATGGACGATATCAACATCAGATGAGGTAGCACTTGCAGTATTCGAGAGAAAAGTTCTTCAGAGCTGTTCTGCGGAGCTTTCCGCATTGGTGACGGTGAGTATCAAAGAAGATTTACTGACGTGATGGACGAGCTTCAAGCAGATATCGAAATAGTTCAGTGGATAAAAATTCAGCAACCTAATCGCGCTTGGTGTCTCTAATAGTAGATGCCAATTATCATGGAACAGAAACTACTGGCGCGCAATTAAGAAGAAAAATACATAGTAGGTATGTAAGCATAAATAAAACAACAACAACATATATATATGTTATCACCATTTGCGATTTATTTATTTTTAATTTTTTGTGTTTCTTTAAATTAACAAATAACTAATTTATAAATTTTATACAAAAGGGCTATATGAGAATACAAATTTTACAGTGTTGCCATAACAATAATAATATGTACATATGTATACAATTATGTATATACATATGTATATGCAGATCATTTCGTCGCTCCCAACGAAGACTAGCACGGTTCAGTTAGCGTGGAAGACTAGCACGGTTCGATGTTCGCGTGGAAGACTAGCATGCTTCAGTTCTCTGCGTGGAAGAATAAAATGCTTCACTTGTTTGGGTGGAAACTAACATACTTCTGTTTGTTAGAAATAAGCTTAGGGGTTAAAAACCGGAGGAGGATGGTCCGAGGAGTGAAAGATATTTGATAAGTAAGTGCAAGAACAATAATTCATACTGTAATAAAACTTTAAACAGGAACCTTCAGCGAAACTATATGAAAAGTATATGAGTTTCAAATATTCCTAGACTTGTACTAGGCCTACTTTTAAGTATGTGCATAGGTTGTGCAAATAAAACCTGGCTTTTGCATCAAATAAAACACCGAGTTAGTTATTACTCGGAACTCTATATTTATATATGTATATGTAGATATGACTAGTGCTGAGGTACTACACAAAAAGTGTGCACAGTGTGTATCTTTGTATTTCTAAAATGATTTAAAAAAAATAGAACCGTGATAGTCTTCGCTGGGAGCGACGATATATAAATATAGAGTTCCAAGTAACAACTAACTCGGAATTTTTTTTATTTGCACAACCTATGCACATACTTAAAAGTAGGCCTAGTACAAGTCTAGGAATATTTGAAACCCATATACTTTTCATATAGTTTGGCTGAAGCTTCCTGTTTAAAGTTTTATTGCAGTATGAATTATTGTTCTTGCACTTACTTACCAAATATCTTTCACTCCTCGGACCATCCTCCTCCGGTTTTTAACCCCTAAGCTTATTTCTAACAAACAGAAGTATGTTAGTTTCCACCCAAACAAGTGAAGCATGTTATTCTTCCACGCAGAGAACTGAAGCATGCTAGTCTTCCACGCAGAGAACTGAAGCATGCTAGTCTTCCACGCGAACAACGAAGTGTGTTAGTCTTCCATGCGAACAACGAACCGTGCTAGTCTTCGTTGGGAGCGACGATTTATGTACATATGTTTTTTAAATAAAGCAATTTTACAAATTAATATCCAAAAAAAAAAAAAAAATTAAAAATAATAAAATAAACATACAAACATACAAACACACAAATTACACATTAAAATCTTTCTGTGCACTCTCTTTACCATTACGCTTTTTGTTTAAAGCTCTTTTACATACATATAATATGATAACAAAAGTCAATTTATAAAAATATACAGCATTGCACAGTGGGTCATACTACAGCAAATATAATGTCTTCAGTTTCTTTCTTTCAACATTGATAGGGCTATTCTGGCAGCTCTCTTTCCAAAGGCAACTAACTATTGTTCGAGAGGAACAATTTGGAAAGACAATTGCCAAAATAGCCTAGTTAGAATTTTTTTCTGTGTAAATTTCTTTATACTTCACCTATTTTAAAAGCTTTTTTTTTTTTTTTTAAAATGGCTTTTTCTTTTTAAATGTAATATTACATAATTTATTAAAAATATATATTTAGTTATCGCAATAACGGACAGCCGTTTTGATTTGTTTTTGTTTTTTTTTTTTTGTTTTCTTTGTATCAAGGCAAATTCATTCATATGGTAATGGTAAGTGAACAGCTGACTTCTTCTTCTTCTCGTTTTTAGTTCACCGTGTATAGAAGAATACAGGAGAATGTCAAACAAAGAAAAATTTTACTTTGAGTTTGACATTCTGCTGGACGAAAATTTAAAGCGAATCGAGGCGAATATTGCCGAATTCGCCGTGCCATTACCATAATGAATTTGCCTTGGACAAAAGCTTAAAGCGAATCGAGGCGAATATTGCCGAATTCGCCCTGCTATTACCATAATGAATTTGCCTTGCTTTGTATGTTGCAAGATTTTTAAAACTATTTTTTTTTATTTAAATAGCTATACCACTTCTTTATTTCTTCGAAATTTATTCAGCTGTTTTAAACGCGTATCAAAAGTGTTTCTTTAGGCGCTTTAAATGAGCAAATGAGAGATCGCTGCCAATTAATTTATTGATTCGATAATATAAAAATTCTATTTTTTTATGTTCAACTAACTGTCTGTGAGTGTGTGTGTGTGTTGGTGTTGTTGCTGTTTTTTTAATCAACTTTAATTGGCTTACTTTTTGGTTAATTAATTGTTTTATCGTTGTTGGCAATTTATCAATTCTAGTTCTTTTTTTGCAAAAAAAAAATATATATAATATATATATAAATATATGTATATGTGTTCTGTTTTTTTTGACATCGTCATTAATTTTTTTTTGGCTACAAATCTCATTTATGTACATATGTATGTATATAATTTATTTTTTATTTTTTGTTTTCTATCTAAATATGGTACATACTTATGTATATGCATGTATGTATGTACATATGTGTGCGTTTTTATATATAGTTAATTGAATAACATAATTAAATAATTATGTACAATGAGATCATGTCATGTAGCGCATTATTTCGCGCAACGCATAAAGCAATTCGGCCTGATTGCGTGCCTCCATAATCATCAGATTCACATGGACCTGTAAATTGAAAAAAAAATAAAATAAAATTAAATAAATAAAAAAATGAATTTAAAAAGAGCAAAAAATTAAAAAAGAACAAAATTAATTAAAGCTCTAACCAACAAGTATAAAAAATCTTTGATTTCTCATAAATTTTTTTTCGAAAACGTGCTTAACAGTAAAGTTGGGTTTTTGTGTTTTTTTTTACGAGGAGGATGCATCGAAAGCCTTTACCCCGTCAGTATGGCACTCTAACCCGAACTAAACCTCCTACTGTCATCGTACCGAACCCCCCGGTACTACCGTCACGCTACCGTCGGGAGGTGGGTTGAGCACTAGGCTCGCAGTCCGTAATGGTCGCCTTATTGCACTCAGTCTGTCTTAAAAGACTTCACCCATTTATTTTTTATAAAAGTTGTCAGTGTTAGGTGGTCTGCGGAGGCCAAAGCTCCGTGCCACGAGCATTGACGGATGCATGAGGCTTAACTCCTGTACGTATCCGTCCATAACGGATGCAGAAGGACGAACTCCTGTACGTATCCGTTCCACTCTAAGTGTTCAATTTTAGGTGGTCTGCGCGGGCCAAAGCTCCGCAACACGTTTTTATCCGACACGTTTTTAAACGCGCAGCACACTCGCAGTGCACAGAGGCGGTAAGTGGTGTTGATGCCCCGGAAGTATGACTGACGCTTTGTAGCGTGTTGCCACATAGGAGCGCCGTAGAGAATTTGACTCTTTACAACCCACGCAAGTTGCTGTCGCCTTCTTTGCTTGGGTTCACGTGCATTTAACATTATACGTGTTAATCCTGATACGGTTGCCGAGGCCTTCTCGTTTGCGTACTCGAGGTGGGCTTTAAACGAAAGCCTTCTGTCTATCATAACCACTAGGTACTTGACCGCTGGAAGCGTGGCTATTTCGTGATTTCCACATCTAATTGTGTTATGTTCTACTTTTTTCCTGCTGGAGATGAGCACTTATTCTGTTTTATGTTCTGCGAGCTGTAGTCCATTTTTATTTAGCCACATTTGAATGTAGTTTATACTTTCTTCAGCTTTTTCACGAATATCTTCTAACTGTTTAGCAGTAATTACCAAAGCGACGTCATCAGCAAATCCAAATATTTTAAGACCTTTGGGAACTCTGAGGCGTAATATGTAATATGTAACAGTAAAGTAGGGTTATGGTGGCTCTTTGCACACTTAAGCGCTAAGCAGAATCAGTACTTCTCCGTCACGTACGTCGTTTTCGACTGACAGGACGTACGTAGCGGAAAGAGTGGCAAATAAAATATGTGTTCGGTGAATGCACTAAAAGTGTAGGGTAGAACAATATCAGACATTTGTCACAGAAGTTTTATGTAAAGGCGTCAAAAAACGAAAATTAATGAATTGCTAAGAGCAAAATCGCATGGAATATGTGTTAATAGTATTAATTTAATACTAATATTTAATTTTAAGTTGGTTACAAAACACAGTTCTGTACAGTTTAGTACAAAAACGAGTTATCGAACGCAATTTTCTGCACTAGAGTACTCTAATGCCTTCACCGAACACATCTTATATTACTGACGTACGGAAAAATAGAAAATTGGCAAAGTATGCCGGATCCGGCGACTGATACGTTGCCAATGTAGCGTTGCACGAGCAAAATATATACAGTCTACTCAGCTGTCAGTTTCTTCCTTGTCCGTCATGACGGAGAAGTACTGATTCTGTTTAGCCCATTAGCCCCAGCAGGATCCATTGCGCTAGCACGTTGATCTCAATCTCAACTCAAAGCAACAGGCCTACACATCAAGTCCTACGAATACTTAATCCAGATTCACCGAGATCACCCAAAGAGGAGATACCAAAACATGTAACGCCTTCATAAAAAATGGTGAGGCGTCTTATGGTTTCTGACTGAATTCGCTACCAGAAACCCTTTCAAACGTGTTTTTATAAGCATTTATCAATTTCTAATTGATCAACAATAAGGCCACTACAGTCAGAGGGTTTTTTCCTATCTAAAAGGGGAACATTCTCCGAAGGAAGAAACACCTCAGCATGAGCGGCATAAATATGTACACTAGACCGTCTCGCATTATATGGACCAAAAAAAAGTCCACCGTACGCCCTCCAAATGATTTCTCTTTCGAAAACATTTCTGGAAAATTTTTTTATTTTTTTTTTGGCCTCCGCTAGATGTCGCTAAAATTCATTTTTTTCATATCTTCGGCATTTATGGTCCGATCCCGAAGTTTGATACACCAACCTCTTTGGCTTGAGAGGGGGGTTTCTACTTTATAATTGTATTAACCCTATATGCGCCATTGGGGTCACTTCCAGTCAGTAATTAGTTTATACCACCTTAATGTAATTTTTTTTTGCCGGCATGTTAACCGTCGTCAAAAAACATTACTCTTTTGCAAAAGAAGTATTTCGGTCGAATCAGTAGAACCGGAATTAAAACACATTTAACATTCTGAGGAATATCAGTTTTTCGCTTCCTGTGGTCTTGTAGGTTCATTTTACAAAGATTTTTCTGAGGAGACTCCTACTGAAATTTTATGGCGAATAATTTTCTAGAACACGTTAGACCTCTAGCGACCTTAGAAATACTATTTCCTGACGATACTCTATTTCCTGACTGTATAAAAAGGGGTCAAAGTAACCCTTTTATAGAGGTGCTAGATAAATAAAATGTGCTAGATTAAATAAATGTTATTCGGCATAAAATTTCAGTAGGAGTCTTTTCAGAAAAAATCTTTGTCAAATGAACCTAAAAGACCACAGGAAGCGAAAAACTTATATTCCTCGGAATGTTAAATGTGTTTAATTTCAGGTTGTACTGCATCGATCGAAATACTTATTTTGCATAAGATAAAGGTTTTTTGATGACGTCTAACATGTCGGGAAAAAAATTACATTAAGATGGTATAAACTAAGTAGATACTGACTGGAAGTGACCCCAATGGCGCATATAGGGTTAATACAATTATAAAGTAGAAACCCTCCCCTCAAGCCAAAGAGATTGTTATTTCAAACTTCAGGATCGGACCATAAATGCCGAAGATATGAAAAAAATGAATTTTAGCGACATCTAGCGGAGTCCAAAAAAAATGAAAATTGTGTCCAGAAATGTTTTCGAAAAAGAAAACATATGGGGGGGCGTACGGCGAACTTTTTTTTCGCGATACGCTCTAATGTACACTCGTAAGCTATGGAAACCCCATAATTTGTATTTTAGTTAAATGATTTCCCGCCATACCTTTTCGCTATCCTGCAATTCGACAAGTATGGAATCGTAGTCCTTTGTTGTAATCCGTTCGGGAAAGCAGCAAGCTGTTTTTATAAACATTTTCAATGGACGATCCAATAACTGTGTGCAACATGAAATTGAACAAAGAAGGAATACCCAGATCAAATAAAATTCAAAATACATATGTATGTAGGTATGTACATATGTACGCCGCCATGTATTTATGCTTACCTGATTCACTTCGCCATAATCGTAATCATCGTGTCTTATGCCATAAATGCATTGAATATAATTCCAAATGGCTCGACGAAATTTCGATGTATCCACATTACGATAACCGCCCATAGTGAAATATGTCAAATTGTAGGCGGCGCGAAATTTTTGATCCAACAAAGTGCCAACATCACTGTAGAGACTGAAAATGGTAATGAGGGAGAATTTATTTATAACATGTACATATTTTAACACTTACTACATATGTAAAACTCTCAACACTTACCCATTGACCAATGAATAACCATGATCATCCCACGAATAATCCTGCACCCGGAAAGTGCTCGGTATATTTTCGGCACCACGACGCGCAAAATCCTGATAGGTGAAGGTGGCATCCTCGATGTAATGCGAAATGTTCGGTGGCACTGCGAGTTTGGTTTCGGGCGCTGCAGCGGGCAGCTCGGCAGTTTGCATTTCGACGTTCTTAAAACGATTACTCAGTTCGGCTTCGCTGCATTCGTCCTGCTTTTGCGAGAGCACTTTCATGCGTTCCACCAACGCTTCCACGGGCACATTCGGTTGCGGTGAACCTGAGGTAGCTGTGAGAAATGAAAACAAGAGCGGGAAGAGATGAAAATTAAGGTTTGTTTATATGTAAGGCTTTGTTTCCCTCTTAGTTAGTTAAAATTGGCACTGCAGGTATGGGCATTATTCGAAAAAATGGCAAATGCAACATAAACTTTAGGCGTTTTCGATTCGCCATCAGACAAGCGAGGTCGGATCGAACAAAAATGTTTGAACCCATAATGAGTAGTAGCCAAACTCGCTAACTGGTCGATAAAAATTTCCCTCTGCTCGCTATCATTCACATATAAATTTGGCAGAGGGAAATTTATAGCCAGCAGAGAAATTGTGAATCAAAAGCGGCTTTTGTGACACAAAAAAAATCCTAAAATAGAAATCTTCCTATTTCTTCCGCATACATATCGTCGCTATAGAAGAAAAAAGACGCAAAGTGTGTTGTTGAGGAAGAAAGACGCAAACTTTTTTTTTTTTTTTTCAAAGAAAGACGCATTAAAAATATTTTTCGAAAGAAAGACTCATTTTTTTTTTGATAACGAAGAAAGACGCGTTTTTTACTATAAAGAAAGACGCATTTAAATATTTTTTAGGAAAGAAAGACGTATTCGATTTTTTTTTCTTCGTCAATATTAATGCTAATGCGTCTTTCTTGGTCGAAATATTTTTTAATGCGTCTCTGTTCATCGAAATATTTTTTAATGCGTCTCTGTTCGTCGAAATATTTTTTAATGCGTCTTTCTTCCCCGACATATTTTTAATGCGCCTTTTTTCGTCGACAAATTACTGGCATGCGTCTTTCTTCTTCCGGAGCGACGATATGTATATACTTATGTATTTACTCAACAATGCCCAACACCGCTACCTGCGCCTTGCCTGTTCGACACTTACAATTAAGTTTAATTGCGCCATTGGTGTTGTTCGTAATTCCAATACCAGCAGCACCACCACCGTTCGAGGCGATATCGGTGGTTATGGAGCCATTATTATTGTACATCAACTGATGATTGTTATGATGATCAGGCACAGTGTTGTTGTTGTTGTTAATTGTTATCTCACTCAAGACAGTCTTTTGTGGCGCCACTACTTGTGTGTTCGGTGCTGTCGTCGTCGTCGTCGGTGGCAGCGCTTGCGCGGTTGGTGGCATTGGCTGTTGCTGTGCTATCGTTCCTGGTGCATTTTTGAGTTTCGGACTGGACAGACCATCCAATTTTTGTGTGAGACCGCAGGAGAATACGAATGAAGAAAGCGAATGGAAATGTGAGAGCAAAACCATTGCGTGCACCACCTCGGAGACTGACCAACTATTTTTGCCTTTGGTGAGACCCTGTTTAATATTTTGAAGAATAATAGTAATAGTCAGGAGTTGCATTAAAAAAATGAATTTCAGAGCTGAGGTGAAAAAAGATTGCGCAAGTCTAACACTCGACCTTAACAGCCATACTTAAGTTTAGTTTTAGTCACGACTTAAGTTAGCCGAGATTCCATTCTAAACTAACTAACTTGGGCTAGTTCAAACTTTCAAGTGACGCGTCATGACGTATTAAAATCAATTTGCTCTTTGCGCTGTCACTTTAAGCCCATTAACGAAATGTGCAAGCTTCTTTTTACATTCTCGCAAGTACTACGATCATGATTCATGATGCTGATGGATAGCTAATTAACTCACCTCGATATGCTCCTTCCGCAACAGCCATGGCCGATGAGCCAGTATTTTATTGATATCGTATATGGCACGTAATTTTGATGGTATATAATCCAAGCCATTCAACCACTCCGCTTTGCCACCTTGATTTATGAACTTTTTCTCGTACATTTTCACTAGGTAAGGACATTTGTGGCGGGCGGCAGCCTAAAATACAAAACGAAAGAAGAAAAGCGAATAAAGGAATGGGTGCTTTCAGTAGTAAAAAAAAAAAACAAACATAGGTACATACATATCGCCGTTTAAAATTCTTAACCGCTTAGTCGACATTTGTGCCAAAAATTAAAATTGTATCCCTGACGCCGAACTCTACGACTTCAGTGCTCAAAAGGAGATTAGAAGTAATTAGAGAACTTCTCGAACTTCTCAAAAACCAAATTTGTGGTATGGATCGATAGTGCTGGGAGCCAGGAGTTAAAGTTTGATCAATCTCAATTTTTCCATAGGCGGTTATGAAAGTTTCACTTAGCGGTTATGAATTTTAAACGACGATACTCGTATGTACAGTAGGCCGTCTCGCCGTATATGGACCAAAAAAAAGTTCGGTATATACCACCTTAATGTAACCTTTTTGCCGGCATGTTAAATGTCTTCAAAAAAACATTTATCTTTTGCAAAAGAAGTATTTCGATCGATTGAGTAGAACCCGAGATAAAATACATTTAGCATTCCGAGAAATATAAGTTTTTCACTTCCTGTGGTCTTTTAGGTTCATTTTACAAAAACTTTTTCTGAGGAGACTCGTACTAAAATTTTATGCCGAATAATTCTCTAGAACATTTTAACCATATAGCACCCCTAAGAAATGGCTATTTTGACCCCTTTTTATACAGTCGGGAAATATAGTATAGTCAGGAAAAAGTATTGTTAAGGTCGCTAGAGGGCCAAAATGTTCTAGAAAATTATTCGCCATTATTCGCTTCTCAGAAACATCTTAGCAAACTTAACCTAAAAGACCACAGGAAGCGATAAACTTATATTCCTCTGAAGGTTAAATATATTTTATTTCTAGTTCTACTGAATTGACCGAAATAATTCTTTTGCAAAAGATTAATGTTTTTTGACGACGTTTCGAATGTAAAGTACTGGGTGGAAGTGAACCCCAATGGCGCACATAGGGTTAATAAAATTATAAAGTAGAAACTCTCCTCTCAAGCCAAAGAAATTGTTGTAAGGATCGGACCATAAACACCGAAGCTATGAAAAAAATTAATTTTAGCGACATCTAGCTGCTTTAAAAAAATAAAAAAAAATAAATGTTTTGGAAAAAGAAATCTTATGGGGGGGGGGGGGGGGCGTACGGCGAACTTTTTTTTGTGATACGCTCTAATCTACAGTGGCTCACAGAAGTGAGCATTTTGCATATGGCATTTGTTGAGAAAACTTTGGAAATTCGCCTATTTTTCGAATTCATTTGAAAATATGTTAAAATGGCATTATAGCTCAAGCTTCATACTACACAGAAATATTCATTAAAAAACAAAATTTTATTTCATCTTTCTTATAAAAAATTTAAAACAAAAAAATCATACATTTTTGCTTACAAAAGTATTTTGCATACGAGTATTGATAATTTTGGTGATAAAAGCATCTACAAGCTATTTAATAGTTCTTGTATTACTTATACATTCTTTTTCGAAAGGGCTGCGAGGGTTTAAGGTTAGACTCTACTAATTTTCGAAAAAATCCGGATGTATTTTGTGCCATTCCTCGGTCAAAACCGCTTTTGGGTTTTTTTTTTTTTTGGAAAAATCTTCTGTTTTCTCACATGATATTCAAGAGAGGATCAATAATTATGTATATTTCTTATGTCAGAGCTTTGGACATCTTGAGCGCCATTTTTCGGACTATTACCTTGTTATTTTATTATTGTACATCATAGCCATTTTTTCTGCACTTGAACGTAGATTTTCCTTAAGAATGCAAAATTGGGCATGCTTATCCATCGTACTACCTATATATTAAAATAAGTTTTCCAACTCCCTGAGCTCCAAACCTTAAAAACTGTTTATATTTTTGTATTAAGGTATGTATTGCATACAAGCAACCAAGAAGTCTATCCTTACTACACTTTTCTCAATTTAAAAAAAAAAGATAATTACACTTTCAATCAACATAAATTTCACTCATCAAAGAGCTTTCTACATAATTTCTTTTCGCCTTCCTAGAGAGACCCAAATAGCCGCTGTATTACGTGTTGCGCAGCGGCAATAAATTTTTCATTGCACTTAACCCATCAAAGCAAAAAAAGACAAAAAAAGAAAGTCAAGCTACAAAATTCTTTTCGCAGATTTAAGTAAATTACATTTCGAGAACAACAGATGAGCTGTGCAGAAAGATTTTAAGTAGCAAAAATACAAAAAAAAAAAATAAAAATAACGACAACAACAACAAAAACAATTTACGACAAAACACGTTGAAAAAAAACTTAGCAATTAGGTACATTTGATTTATTGTATGCTGTCGATTGTATGTACATATATGTATGTAGGTTAATTTGCTGCAAACAAAAAGTGAAACAAAAAAATTAAAACTAAAATTGAAATCCAAAGTGCAAAAATCTTAAGCAAAACGCATAAGTGCGTGTACTTTGCGTGTGTGTTTTGTTAGAATAAACACAAGAGATCTTTACAAAATAAAAAAAATTATATTCTAAAATCTAAAATTTAATGCATACGCACAGCTGCATTTATGCATTGGATGCGTTGGCGTTTTCCAAGAAGAAAAAGCAGAACAAAAGTTGCCTGGCTCGTTTTGCGTATAATTTGGGCGGTTGGGTGCCAATTTGGCTGCTGCTCCACTCGCTCGTTCGCTTGGTTGGTTGTCAAAACTGCGTGCAAAAGCAATCGACCGCTGACTGCACCATATGGCAATGGCAGTGCTTGTGTATAAGCATCAGCATTGCCGTTTTAGCCATTTGGTGGCTATATTTAGCTACCGCCTTCTTTTTTAGCCACCGAATGAATTTAAGCAGTTTTCATAGATGTACATACATACATACATATGTACATATATGAAAGCCCGATATAGTGAGACTGAAATTGAAAGTATTGAATTGCAATGGAAAAATTTATGTATGTAGTTATTCATGGGAAAATGTATGTATGTAAAACGCCTGATTTTTTATCAAAGGTTCGACAATTTAGAAACGCTGTCGATGAAACTTCTTTTAATCAGAGATCGAAGATTTCAGTCAATATTTTAAAATAACAGACATTTGAGAGAAAAATAAAACACTGGAAAATATACATAGCTCTATGTAGATACAGATCGTGTTTGCTTGAAGCCCGTTTGTTGTTCAAATGCGCGAGTGTTCGAGCAAATATGTATTTGTTGGAGCTACTCGAAAATTAAAAAAAAAAAAATCGAGGGCTCTACTGCAAAAGACTATCAAAATACAAAAATTATATTTTTTTTTTAAGCATGGATGTAACTACAGCTGTTTCACCTTAGATCCCTCTAAGACTCATCAGGTTACTTTTGCTTCTGCCAAGAGTCGAACTTGCGCACCTTGCAGTACAATAACTACAGTTCTAACCGCTGAGCTATTGCCTGCCTTCGACATCTGATAGAAAATTTGTTGCTAGTTTCTTTCTTACTATAATTCGTTTCTAACTTATGCACATACATATTAAAGGGTTGCAAGAGTTAACATACGCTATGAATGCACAGCAGAATTCATTCATCGTGCTCTTAACTCGTGTTCAGCGGCGACGATGTGTGCGAATAAATAGACTGCAAACAAAAATACGATATTGTGTGTTATTGTTATTCGCTGGCGCCGAACTCAATTCATTCGTCGCATACATAATCACGACTCGCAATAACACCATAAACCAGACATGAATGCAAGACGTTAACTGTTCACTTAGAACTTGAACAGCGAGTGATAATCACTCAAGTTACATATGTGAACTCAAAGTTTCGGTGCATTCGTTGGGTGCATTCATTTTGTTCAGCTAGGCAAACAAAGAAAAATCCAGGGTTTTTCCGCCTGTATGTTTGCTTGTACTGTACCGGCCGTGGATGATTGGCGATAGTTATGTATTTATGAATGTATATATGTAAATGTATGTATGTAAATGCATATACATATATGTATATAGTTAGCAAACATTTAAATATTTCATTTATATTGTGAAAATAGAGATACTACCACGTATACTCACAGCTTAAATTTTTTAACCGGACTTTGGATTTTTTATAAAAATAAGGGTAAATCAACGGTCACAAACCTACTGGAGTTTACCACTAGTGTTTCTAATGGATTTTCTCAAAACTTGCCCACTGATGTTATATACACGGACTTCAGCAAAGCATTTGATAAAGTCAATCACTCCTTGCTGATTGTTAAACTTGATCTTCTTGGCTTTCAGCCCAGCCTTTTGCAATGGATATCTTCATATCTTTTAAATAGAACACAAAGGGTGATTTTCAAAAATGCTTACTCGTCTATTATTAATGTTACTTCAGGAGTTCCTCAAGGCAGTCACCTTGGCCCGATTCTGTTTTTGCTATTTATTAACGACTAGAGGTTACCCGCGGGTTTCACACCACGTGCTTTTAAAAATATTAGCATATTGAGTTAGTCCAAAAAAGTTACATACAAAAATATCATTCTTGACGTCAAAGATAGTTTTCTTATTTTTTTTTGTCCGTTGAGTACGTAATTATCTCATATGCCCAACACCAATTTTCAGTACCCTACTATAAATATTTCAAGAGATTTTCGCTGTAAAAATTTCAGTCTGTATGGGAGGTGCCCATCCCTGCTTTACCGAGACCTAGCGTTTTTACCCGTTTAATACATAGTTATCTCACATGCCCTCACACCAGTTTTCAGTACCCTACTACGAACATTTCTAGAGATATTCGCTGTGAAAATTTCAGTTTGTATGTGAGGTGCCCATCCCTGCTTTACCAAGACCTAGTGTTTTTCCCGTTTAATATATAGTTATCTCACATGCCCTCACACCAGTTTTCAGTACCCTACTACGAACATTTCTAGAGATATTCGCTGTGAAAATTTCAGTTTGTATGTGAGGTGCCCATCCCTGCTTTACCAAGACCTAGTGTTTTTCCCGTTTAATATATAGTTATCTCACATGCCCTCACACCAGTTTTCAGTACCCTACTACAAATATATCCAGAGATATTCGCTGTGAAAGTTTCAGTTTGTATGGGAGGTGCCCATCCCTGCTTTACCAAGACCTAGTGTTTTTCCCGTTTAATACATAGTTATCTCATATGCCCTCACACCAGTTTTCAGTACCCTACTACAAATATTTCCAGAGATATTCGATGTGAAAATTTCAGTTTATATGGGAGGAGAGTGCCCATCCCTGCTTTACCAAGACCCAAATTGTTTATCCGTTGAGTATATATTTTTGTATTATTCCTTCACAAAAATTTTCATTATTCTAGTACAAATATTTCAAGAGATTACGAAAAAAAGGAAAATTTTGTATGGGAGGTGCCCATCCCTGACTTTTAATCAGATTAAAAATATGCCTATAGCAATTACCGGGTGAAAATACCTAGGTGTGCAAAGTTTCGTGAGGATCCGTTCAGCGGTTTTCTCGCCAATTGAGTTTAAACACAATTTCCATTTCACATTTATAATATAAGATATAACTACTACAATTAAACACCCAAAAATTTCATTGTATGCGGACGACGTAAAGCTTTTTAGATCAATCTCTTCATTTGATGATAGAACTTTGCTTCAGGAAGATTTAAATTCCTTAGTTTCTTGGTGTGACACTAACTTAATGCCACTTAACCTCAATAAATGTAAATTCATGCGCTTTTCCCGGAAAACCGTACAGCCAGCTTCTTATGCAATAAATGGCTTAGGTCTCGAACAAGTAAATGAGTTTGTGGATTTAGGTGTAATAATAGACTGCAAACTTAGTTTTAACATTCATATTAATGCTACAGCAAATAAGGCAAGAGGTGTCTTAGCGTTTGTAAAACGTTGGTCAAAGGAATTCAGCGACCCATACATAACTAAAACACTCTTTACAACTTTAGTAAGACCCATATTGGAATATGGTTCCATAGTTTGGAATCCATACTATCAGATTCACTCTGATCGCTTAGAGTCACTCCAAAAACAGTTTTTGCTTTTTGCTTTAAGAAATTTGCCTTGGGATTCTGGTTACAATCTTCCACCGTATACTAGCCGTTTAAAACTCCTTAATCTTCCGACTCTTGCAAGTCGACGAGAAATATTAGGGGTAATATTTATCGTTAAGCTCTTGAATGGCTTCAGTGGCGCACACAGAAAAATATTTTGGGGGGGGTTTTCAAAAAAAAAAAAAAAAAAAGTTTGTATAAATAAGTGTATTTTGATGTTCGCTAGATTTCAAGTTTGAGTGCTAATAAATGCGGATAACTATGGAAACGCAAAAAAGAGGTATGTTTCATGATTTAGCGAAAGAAAACAGTGAGAACAATTTATTTTTAGCAAAATACAAGATGAAGAAATCTTAGTTTTTCTATGAGCGTAATTTTCAAGCATTAGCATTTTAATTTAAACTTCTAACAACTAAGGACCACTCTGGACCAGGTGTTATAAGCAGATTTGAGTTGTTTCAAGTCTTCTCCTGAAAAGGCTGTTTATACATTTTCCCTTTTTTCCCTTTTTCTTAAAATATCATATTAAATGTAGTTAGTCTATAAAAAATATTTTTGCCCAAGATGCTCCTTTTACGTATTTTTGTACATATGTACGTCGACCGCTGTGGTACAGTGGGTAGAGTGCTCGCCTGCTATACCAGAGGTCTCGGGTTCAAACCACGGTCCGAGTAAACACCAAAAACAAATTTTCTAATTAGTAAAAATCCAATTATTGGATTTTTTAAGAGCAGCGGTCACCTCTCGGCAGTGGACGGCATACCCTCCGAGAGTATTTCTGCCATGAAAAAGCTTCTCACAAAAAATGAATTCGCCGTTCGGAGCCGGCATAAAACTGTAGGTCCACCCAATTACTGGAAAAAAACAAAAGGAGCACACCGCGAAATATCGCGGAAATATTTTTTTTTAATTGTAACTTTGTTATTTGACATCGGATTTTTAAAATTCAAATGTCATTAGTTTAGTCTTTGGAAGCTCTATATATCCTTCTAATGTTCTTTTGACCTATGAAGTCATTTTCACATAGTTAAGTCACCTAGTCACCTAACCAAGTTTTTCATCCAAAATATCCTTTTTGTTTCACAACAAAAAATATCGCTAAAAATAAAGTATTCATCGGATCTCTCTGATATTACGCTTAAAGTCTTTGCAATTAAATGGGCAAATTTTAAAAGAATAAAACCTTCCTGAATTTTACAACTTCTCGTAAAAAACTTACATTGAAAATCAAAATTTTTTCAAAAAATGCACAAAATTTTGACCAGCTATCCCTCAGCGAGTTTTTATTAGCCTACTACAAGTTGTATGTCATTTGAAGCGTATTTTAATTGCCTTTCGAACTAGATACTGCTTGTGTTTATCGCATTTGTAACTCCAGCGAAAATAATTTTTGAATGAAGTGATAACAAAAAAAAAAACACAAAATTATCGTTATCTCAAAAACCTAACCATACAAAAAATTAAAAAAAAAAATAGTTCCAAGCCCAGCAGGTCAATTTTAAATTAAAACAAACCTCAGCTAATATCCACAGCATATTTTAGGGAAATGTCTCCACACCGCTTGTTTATAAACATAATCAGTAGATGTTGACAAACATTGGCAATATATATCCACGAATTTTCATAGATTTTACAACATGTATTTACACAAATATTTATTTATTTTATAAATTTATTTTTTTTATGGTGTGCTGTTAAATTTAAGTATCAAAAAGTATAAAAAGCACAACCGTGGTTTTACAAATTTTCATTTGAAAAGCAAATAATAAGTAAAGTTGTGTATCTAATTCAGACCAGTTTTTTCTGGTTAAGACACTCAAGTATTTTTTTGCAAATAGCATATTTTTTTTAAATTTAAATTTATTTCACAATAGTTTGCTCATGGCACGAAAACTGAAAGTCATAATAAATGAGTTTTTATTTTTCCTGTATTATGATTAACAATAAACTCTAAAAAAATAATAGAAACCTTATTGGTGACTTTTGAGTTCAGAACTAATTTTCAGTCCATTTTCGACTCACAATTCCCCTTAAATCTAAAAAAATCAGTTCAGCAGCCACAGAGTTATAAGGCAAACTCATTACTTTGAAGCACATTAAAAAAATGTATCTGTCCAGTTTATATTTTTCTGGGTTTTTTAATTGGCCTACATTCCCACAACTTTTTAATACTATCCAGATACAATAGGTTTGTTTTTAGTTTAACATTTTCATAGTTTCAAAAAATTAAATTCTATCAGCAGAAAAGTATCAAAAGAGGCCGTTTGTGAACAAGAAAATATCAAATCACAAAATTTAGAAAAAAAGTATCAAAAAAGATACAATTGTATTAAAACGGCAACGCTGTTAGTGACTAATGTATTCATTTATTTTACATATTCATACATCGTCGGCATAAAGATTGCTTTGAAAACAACAAATTACAATTTTTCAAATGACTATGTAGAATTAAATTCTATTATTTAAAAATTCAATTACTTTGGGGGGTTTTAACACCCCAAACCCCCCTGCGTTCGCCCCTGTCAGTGGCGCACACAGAAAAAAATTTTGGGGGGGGGGCGGTTTTCAATATCCAACGGAAAATTAAAAAAAAAAATACTTAAAACTCGTCCAGACAATTTTTACTTAAATTTATGTTTGGGGAGTGGACCTACGTATGCACACATTAAACAAAGGCACCTTTTAAATCTCAATTCATTGCATTTTATCTGTATTTAAACTAAACCTAACAAGTAACGAAGCCTAAGTTCGAGTGGAATCGAACATTAGATACTCAGCTGTATGCTTTCATTGTTTGTTTGCGTTTGATGGAAACACGGTGTATTTTATATGAATCGAGTGCCGCATAAAGTGGGCGCAGCCACGCCCATTTTCAAAATTTTTATCATTCATTCAACTAATCATATAAATATTATTGTTAGTGCAAATTTGCAACCCTTTATGACTTCTAATTATAAAGATATCACGTTACAAATTCCCAAAGGGTTTTCCAGAAATGTCTTTGTTAAAAAATAGGCGTGGTCATAAACCGATTGCGCTAAATTTTTGAGCATGTATTACCACAAGTTATTAAAGTGCACAAACTGATTTTCATCATAACATCTCAATTATTTGTAGATTTATGGGTTCCGAAATCTCGTAGATTCCTTTGTCTGAAAAGAGGCGGTGCCCATTTTCCAAAATTTTTCTACACAAAATTTCAATGACATATCTTTATATTTGACAAAGATATCGCTTAAAATGTTTTTATTTGGCCCCGTAATAGTTCTCATATATATAAATTTGGGCGTGGTCGTCAACCGATTTTGGCAATTTTTCGTCCAAACATTTTCCTTAGTAAGTAAATTTCATCGATATATATGCTACGGTTTCTGAAATATGGCTTATAAACCTTTCAATGTTTGCCCATTAATATGTGGGCGTGGCACCGCCTATTTTCCAAAATTTCATCAAATTTCTTCATGAGAGCCTGATCCCAATACGTGGTTAAAATTTTATCGCTCTAGCTATATTAGTGGCTGAGATACTAAATTTCCGATTTTTTCTATATAGGAAAAGAAGGCGTGGTATCTCAATTTTTGCGCGAGTTAGAGTGTTTACAGACGGACGGACGGGCGGACGGACATCGCTCAATCGATTTCTCTTTTCACTCATGATCATTTTGATATATATAAGTCTATATCTATCTCGATTATTTCATTCTGTTACAATCCACCGTTATGTGATGAAAACTATAATACTCTGTGTACTAGTACAGCTGAGTATAACAAACCCCCCCCCCCCCCCCCCCTTGTGTGCGCCAATGGTTGGTGTTATGATTTTTTAATCTTTTTATACTCAGCTGTACTAGTACACAGAGTATTATAGTTTTGATTTCATAACGGTGGATTGTAACATAATGAAATAATCGAGATAGATATGGACTTATATATATCAAAATGATCAGGGTGAAAAGAGAAATCAATTTAGCCATGTCCGTCCGTCCGTCCGTCCGTCTGTCCGTCCGTCCGTCCGTCCGTCCGTCTGTAAACACTCTAACTCGCGGAAAAATTGAGATATTTTGATGAAATTTTAAATACAAGTTGGTATCGAGACTGGGACGGTTGGTATTGAAAATGGGCGAAATCGGACCATGACCACGCCCACTTTTCCTATATAGAAATAATCGGAAATTTGGTATCTCAGTCACTAATATAGCTAGAGCGATGAAATTTTACCCACGTGTTGAGCTCAGGCCCCTAGGAAGAAATTTGATGAAATTTTGGAAAATGGGCGGTGCCACGCCCACTTATTAAGGGTCAAACCTTGAAAGTTTTATATGTCATAACTCAGAAACCATTGAAGATATATCGACAAAATTTGGTACGCGTGATTTACTTACTTAGGCATACGTTTGGATGGAAAATAGTTAAAATCGGTTGACGGCCACGCCCACTTTTATATATGTATATTACAAAGTGACCTAATAAAAACATTTTAAGCGATATCTCTGTCAAATATAAAGATCTGTCATTGAAATTTTGTCGCGTGAGTCCAACTGCGGACATAAAACGAAAAACACAAAAATTTTGGAAAATGGGCGGTGCCACGCCCACTTATTAAGGGGCAAACATTGAAAGTTTTATGAGTCATAAATCAGAAACCGTTGAAGATATATCGATGAAATTTGGTACGCGTGATATACTTACTTAGTCAAATATTTGGACGAAAAATTTCCGAAATCGGTTGAGGGCCACGCCCACTTTTATATATGGGTCTTATAAAGTGACCTACTAAAAAAATTTTAAGCGATATCTCTGTCAAATATAAAGATATATCATTGAAATTTTATGGAAGGTGTCCAACTATGGACGTAAAACAAAAAATACAAAAATTTTGGAAAATGGGCTAAACTTTGTTCTAATTTATAGGGTATTTTAGGTGGCCTTTTGGCTCTGTGTATGCAGCCTTGAAATTTATTTAGTCTCTAACTTCGAAACGTCACATTTCACGGCTATGAAATTTTGAAAGTTGATGCGTGTGATAATAAATTATTGACTTCCATGAAAAATCTAAAAACTATAATTTTGTTGGTTACACTTTTTTTGCGGTTAGGGCTGGATATGTACATATGCATACATATGTAAGTTAATACCAAACATTTAAAGTAACAAGTAAGGAAGCCTAAGTTCGAGTGGAATCGAACATTAGATACTCAGCTGTATGCTTCCATTGTTTGTTTGCGTCTGATAGAATCACGGTGTATTTTATATAAAGCCAGTGCTGCATAAAGTGGGCGTAGCCACGCCCATTTTCAACATTTGGTGGTCATAACCGATTTCAATAAATTTTTGCGTGTCTGTTGACACAAGTTATAAAATTGTATAAACCAAGTTTCGTCATAATATCTCAATTATTTGTCGAGTTATGGGCTCCGAAATCTCGTAGATTCCTTTGTGTAAAAATGGGCGGTGCCACGCCCATTTTACGAAATTTTTCTATTTTTTGTTTCCGGTCTATTGTAGAACTCATGCCACAAAATTTCAATGAATTATCTTTATATTTGACAGAGATATCGCTTAAAATGTTTTTATTAGCTCCCTTTATAATACCCATATTAAAAGTGGGCGTGGTCGTCAACCGATTTCGCTAAAATTCTGAGCGTGTATTACTACAAGTAATGAAAGTGTATACACAAAGTTTCGTTATAATATCTATATATTAATAGGCTAACATTTTTCCCATACAAACAATTACCAGGCTGTTTTGCACATTTAACATACTCATATCCACATAAAATTGATATGGATGTGTTCGTATGAGTCAGGAGCAGTGCATAGGCATATCATTTTTTCTATAAATTATTTAATTTCTTTATAATTAATAAATAAAATTTTTAGTTAAGATAAATAGATATCGTAAACGTGTTTACAAATATCGTAAACACAGTTGAAGAGTCGCTTTAATTTAAAATCGCTCACCACCGGGCCTACCTTCCTAGATCTGCCTTGATTTTGACCATGATTTCGCGTCGGACCGTGATCAAAAGGGCAAATCAGTGTTGCGGTACAACTGGAATTTGGAAAGTGTTGCTTATCTCCGCGAAAAGGAATAATTTTTGTACCAATACAAAGTTGAAAAAATAAATTGCATGGTCGAATTTCGACCACCGGCGATACTAGTATCAATTATTTGTCGAGTTATAGGCTAAGAAATCTCATATATTCTTGCTTCTAAAAGGAGGCGGTGCCACGCCCATTTTCCAAAATTTTTGTGTTTTTTGTTTTATGTCCATAGTTGGACTCCTGCCATAAAATTTCAATGATATATCTTTATATTTGACAGATATATCGCTTAAAATGTTTTTTTTGGGACACTTTATAATACCCATATATGAAAGTGGGCGTGGTCGTCAACCGATTTCGACAATTTTTCGTCCAAACATTTTCCTGAGTAAGTAAATCATGCATACCAAATTTCATTGACATATCTGCTACGGTTTCTGAGTTATGGCTTATACAACTTTCAATGTTTGGCCGTTAATAAGTGGGCGTGGCACCGCCCATTTTTCAAAATTTCACCAAATTTCTTCATAAGGGCCTGAGCTCTACACGTGGGTGAAATTTTGTCATCGCAGCTCCATTAGTGACTGAGATACCAAATTTCCGATTTTTACTATATAGGGGAGGTGGGCGTGGTCATGGTCCGATTTCGCCCATTTTCAATACCATCCGTTCCTGTCTTGATACCAACTTGCGTTCCAAATTTCATCAAAATATTTCAATTTTTGCGCGAGTTATCGTGCGCAAAGACGGACAGACGGACAGACGGACGGACATGGCTCAATCGATTTCTCTTTTCACCCTGATCATTTTGATATATATAAGTCTATATCTATCTCGATTATTTCGTTCTGTTACAATCCACCGTTAGGAAATCAAAACTATAATACTCTGTTTACTAGTACAGCTGAGTATAAAAAATACATACATACTACATATATCATAAGAATTAGTGGTCCATGTATGCATTTTACATATTTAAATAATAAATTTTCGAATTTTGTACTTGCAACAATAAAAAATGTTGTTCAATATGAAAGTTGTTTTGGAATATTTCATTTAAACCAAAGTAGCTTGGGTAAAAAAAGCTCGATTTCGATCAAATAAACTTTTCTGAAAACTGCATTAATTTGTGCAGAATCTTGTATATTTTGATTAAAAAGAAATTTAAGGTATCTTGAAAATACCAGGGTCCAAACTTGAAAATCCGTGACTAAAAAAAATAAAATTCCACTTTAGGCGATCTTGGTACCTTCCCTATGGCTCGCACTAAAAAACTGATTAAGCCGTTAATTTTACATGAGAATATGTATCTTTTGTTTTTTTATTTTTAATTCTGTGGTTTTTTTTCATATATAAATCTAAACCTATCATGGAATTTAAAAAAAAATCGCTGTTTTTGGAGTAGCCCTCTCAGTTTTTTGTCTAAAAAAAGAACAAAAATCAGCTTAGTTATCCTACAACATCCTATTTTCATATTCTGTGGCCGGAGGGAAGATCTGAGAAGCTTTGCCGAAAAAAAACGCATCTAATATACATATGTAAATATATACATTTAGGTACATACATACATATGTACATACATACATACATAGAATTTTTCCTTTTTGAAATTTACTATTAGATACTGAATTTTAATAAGTGACATGGCAGCGAATCAGTTTTGTAGGCAAATGACAACTTAGTAAAAAATTACTGAAAACAATATGTATGTATGTACATTGGGCCGTCTCGCCTTATGTATATGGACCAAAAAAAAGTCCACCGTACGCCCCCCACATGATTTATTTTTCGAAAATATTTCTGCAAAAGAAATTTATTTGATTTTTGGACGCCGCAAGATGTCGCTTAAATTATTTTTTTTATATCTTCGGTATTTATGGTCCGATGCCTAACGCCAATAAAGGTTTATTTTAGTATTTTTAAGCTCGCTAGAGGGTTAAAATGTTCTAGAAAATTATTCGCTATAAAATTTCATTAGGGGTCCCCTCAGAAGAAATTTTTGTAAAATGAGTCTAAAAGACCACTCGAAGCATATATTCCTTGGAATGTTGAACGTGATTTATTTCGGGTTCTAATGAAGCTATAGAAATACATACTTCTTTTGCAAAATATTAATGACTTTTGACTTCTCTTAACATACAGGCATAAAGAAGGTACATTTGGGTGGTATGAACTAAGTAATGGGTGGTAGTGACCCCACTGGCACACATAGGGCTAATAATATTACATAGTATAAACCGCCCTTTCAAGCCAAAGACAGTGATGTATTAAACAGAGATCGGACTATAAATACCGAAGATATGAAAAAAATGTATTTGAGCGACATCTAGCGGCGTCCAAAAAAAAAGTAAACAATATTTGCGGAAATGTTTTCCAAAAAGACATCATATGGGGGCCGTACGGTGGACTTATTTTTAGGTCTCTCTAAAACCAGCCACACATGACGGCAGAAAACGCGCAGAATTTGGGCAGAAAGCCATAAAAACGCGCGTCTTCATGCGTGCACATTGACAGAAATACAAGGAAATCGAGGGTTTTTGTAAACCGGCGTTTTCTGCCTGCCCAAGTTCTGCGCGTTTTCTGCCGTCATGTGTGGCTGGTCTAAGGCAAAACGGCCTAATGTACATATGTATGTATGTACGTAAATAAAAAAAAATAAAAATACACCAAATGTAGATTGGTGGATTTGTGCGTTGATATGCATACACTGGTGGTTTTGTTGTTGTAAGTTATAATTTATGTATCTATGCGTTAAATATGAATAGCTAACGCTTCACTATGATATAATTTTCGACAAAATCCGCAGCTGCATATTTTCTTTTAATCTCTAAGTATGTAAGTTATGACCATTTTAATTACAATGGAAGTCTTAAATAGTTTTTTTTTTTTTGCGGATCTTATTATGGATAGCTGCCGCTATGATGTAGTGGGTAGAGTTAATTTATAAAAGAGTCATCGGTTTCACAGTCATTTTGGTAATTTTAATGACTCCCTTTAGTTGACAGAACGGCGTAAATCAATTCTTTTTTCTCATTTAAGCGCCAAAAGATGCTCATTTATGAGGAAAGTGTGTATTTTTTAGCTGCTAATATATGTATGTAGTATGTAGTTTAATTTTTGTTGTTTGTTTTTCCGACAGGTTTTGGCGATGTGCCATCTTCAGTATTTTTTTTTCTAATACTACTACTACTCTTTTTTCTATTAATATATGTATAATATTTTAACGTTGTTTTGGTTAGCTGGGCAATTACACACACACATACTTCAAATTATGTCCGTGAATATCTATTTTTAGAACAATCCTAAAAAGTACTAGTTTTTGATTCACTTGAATTAATTTGACCTCAAATTATGCAAACCTGCCTGCAGCTACATACATACATACATATATACATACATACATACACATTTTGTATAATAAAGAACTTCAAGGCACGTTTCATTAAGTTGCCTCCACTTCTTCTTCTTCCTTTTTATTTAAGCTCTAGTGCACGAACTGATAACAATAGTGCTAATCGAATGAACAAATAAGGAAATAATATATAAAAATTCTGCGGACGTGTGCATAGTATGTATGCTTTATGTATTTTTAATTCACTTGTTTATTTTATAAACCAGAGATGTGGAATAATTATTTTTCATTTTGAAATTATAAAAGTCTTAAAAATTTTCTTCAGAATCATAAAGATCTTTTGATAATAATTTTTTCCTGATGAAAATGATAAAAATCTTCTATAATTATTATTCAGAAACTTATATTTTAAAAATCTTTCCATAATATGTAGTTATTTGAAATATATTTTTTTAAGCCTTTTTTTCTCATTTGTCTCAATAAAAAAGTCTTTGAAGATATAATGGGGTCTATACACAGTGCGTCTGACTCGCGAGTCATCTGTGTACGTGTTGACTCGCCGTGTCACAGCAAAATATCAAACTAATTTTGATTTTCTTGAGTCAATGCTACATGACTCTCTAGGTGTAACTACTACATGCAAATTTTCACTCATAGCTGGGGAATAATGATTAATAATCCTAATGATTACTAATCGGATTAGAAACTTTTTTTTTAATCCTAATTGATTAATTAGGATTAGATGGCTATTCTAATCGACTACTTTTTGATTAGATTAGAACTAATCAAAAATCTAATCACGATTAGTGACGATTGGCATATCTAATCAAAACTAATCAAAACTAATCAAAAATAAAATCGATTAGATTTCTCGACTAGTTTTGATTAGATTTGATTAGATCAACTATTTTGAAATATTTGTAATCGTGAAATTACTACAGTACAAAGTGAAATTGAATAAGCTTTCCGATGAGCTGAATCTGTCTCCTTTTACATCAAGTGATTTTCGATATTTGGAGTCGTACAAGCTGCTAATGGAGCCTATTGCCCAAACTTTGGACTTTCTCCAAGGTGAAGCCAATGTGAAATTTTGGGCAATGTTAGCTCAACAGCAGTACAACTAGAACATCAATTGAGAGAACGGTTTAAACCATATTTTACATTGGCTCCTGAGGGCTTTTTTAAGATCAGCGATCACCTCTCGGCAGTGGGCGGCATACCCTTCGAGTGTATTTCTGCCATGAAAAAGCTTCTCACAAAAAATTCATTCGCCGTTCGGAGCCGGCATAAAACTGTAGATCCACCCAATTAGTAGGAAAACACTAAAGGAGCACACCTCGAATTGGGAGAGAAGCTCGACCATAAAACTCGTCAGAGTTATTATGTATTATATATTATACTTTATGAATTAAATGACAAAAAAAAATATTTCAAAACAGTTGATATAATCAAATTTAATCAAAACTAATCGAGAAATCCAATTGATTTTTATTTTTATTAGTTTTGATTAGTTTTGATTAAATATGCTAATCGTCGCTAATCGCCAATAGATTTTTGATTAGCTCTAATCTAATAAATTAGTAATCAAAATATAAAGAATCAAAAAAAATATAATGATTAGATTACTTAATTTTTCTAATCGTAATGATTTCTAATTCTAATCGAAGTTCCACAGCTATGTTTTCACTAATACACCTAAACTGACTCTTGATTCAGACTCATCGTGTATAGACCCTATAAAACAAAATTTCTCATTCATAATCAGGGACTTGTAACGCGTTTCGGTTTCGGTTTCTGTTACACAGCTAAGTAACGAAACTGAAACAGAAACAAAACTCCTTTGTAACAAAAGTCGTAACAAAACTCCGAAACGTTTCCAGCAGAAACAAAATCTGTAACGAAACTAAATTAATTTTGTTCCTTGTAACAGAAACAGAAACAGAAACAAAACTCCTTTGTAACAAAAGTCATAACAAAACTCCGAAACGTTTCCCGCAGAAACAAAACCTGTAACGAAACTAAATTAATTTTGTTCCTTGTAACAAAATCCGTAACGAAACTAAATTAATTTTGTTTCTCAGTATCAGAAACAAAATTAATTTTGTTCCTTGCAACAAAAACAAAACCAGAAACAAAATTAATTTTGTTTCTCAGTAGAAAAACTATATTTGCAGAACATTAGGATGGACTTGTTATTTTAAGGTATATAATATACATACATATATATGTATGTCTGTGGCAACCAACTAAAGTATGGAATAAGACACTTATATTTTTTAAATATTATCGTAAGGGACATTTATTCAAATACGCTCAAAGTTGACTTTTACCCAGTATCATATTAAATTTAATACACTATTGGTAACAAAAATTGGCTATAATAAATAACAAACGAAGCTCGCCCTATGCGAGTGAAAATTCTTTGGCATTTGGAAATGTTTATATAATTTGAAATTTCACAGCTTTTGCATGTCTACATCTACTTCCACACTTACCTCTACCTTCTAATCTACCTCTACCACGGAACCAACTAAAAGAACTTAACTCGACCTCTGTTCAAATCCAAAAATATCTTAAGTGAAGTTAAAAATGTGTATGAGGTGCAGTGCGTAGAGTGCTCGCCTGCTATACCAGAGGTCTCGGGTTCTAACCCAGTCCGGACAAACACCACAACAAATTTTTCTAATTGATTAATTATATAGCACTGGCAACTCAGGCCTTCGGCTAGTTGTTATTGTTATCTTTATATATATTACGCTAAGCGATTTTTTGTACGAACCATAACTTTTACACCGTTATACCGATTTTAGAAAATGTGGTGTCAAATGAAAGGTCTTGACCTGTAGATATGCAGGAAGGTTTAATTTTTTTGAAAAGGGTTGCCAGCTGTTTGAAAATTTAATTTTCCTGTATAGTTGATTTTAAAATTTGAGGTGTCGTATGCAAGGGCTTGACCTGAGGTTGAGTAATTTAATAAAAATTTTACAAAACAGGTTGCCACCTGTTCAAAAATTCAGTTTTACGATATAGTTTGTTTGATTTTTAAATTTGAGGTGTCATATGAAAGGTCTTGACCTGATATTGAGTAATTTAATAAAAATTTTACAAAAAGGGTTGCCACCTGTTCAAAAATTCAGTTTTACGCTATAGTTTGTTTGACTTTTAAATTTGAGGTGTCATATGAAAGGACTTGGCATGGAAATGAGTAATTCATTAAAATTTTTACAAAAAGGGTGCCAACTGTTCAAAAATCCATGTTTACGCTACAGTTTATCTCATTTTTAAATTTGGAGTGTGATTTTTACAAAAAGGGTACACTGAAGATGGGTAATAAAAGGAAAGGGAAGAGGAAAATGAAAGGGACGGATATGCCGCAGGAAAGGAAGCGAAAGAGGAAACAACACGGAAAATAAAATGGATAAAGGGAAAAGAAAGCGCAAATAAGGGCCTGGGAAGAGAAAGAGAACTATAAAGAAAAATAGGAGCGCGCCAAATGGCCTTTTGGAGGTCGCTTTAAGGTTACTATAGTCTAGAAAAATATTCGACAAAAAACTTCACTATGGGGCTCCTCGGACAAAATCTGTGTATAAAAAATCTAGGTCCACAGAAAATAAAAATAACCAGTAACTATGAAGGTATACTTATCAAAAAATTTTGAAATGTGGCAATAAGTGGTCTTCCACCCTCAAATTATAGCACAGTGTAATTGAAAGCCACAGCATCGCGTGGCCGGGTTTACTAGTTAAACTTTAATCGTGTAGCCTTTTACAAGGTATGGATCCTGGTAACATGGAGGAAGAAGACTTTCTAAATATGGATTATAGTAGCGACGACTCAATTAAGGACTCATTTTTTAACGATAGTCAGTCGGACACGGGGTCAGATAGTGCTAATTAGCCTATGCCTTCCTACAACTTTTTGCGATCTTCTGGATATTTTTATAAACGCCTTATACACTTTTTATTTAACTGTACATGACTGTGTTTCCGGACAACCTACGTGTTATATGTGTCATGAGACCTTTGCAAATCGTGGTGGCAATGGAATAGCATCGTTCTTATTCAAACACTTAAATAGTTTACCATTCAATATTAAACATGTCGTCTTTTATAGCGATTGCTGTCCTGCCCAAAACCAAAACTCTTTTATTAGTACTATGTTTTAAATCTTCATGCAAGGTGATACTAACATTGAGAAAATTTATCACAAGTTTTTGGTTCCTGGTCATACGCATATGGAGTGTGCTGTAGACATGCCTTAATTGAACGAAAAAAAAACAAACGAATATACAGATTAATCACTGGGTTTATAAACATATGTATTTTGCACATGACTCTATATCGACGGCTGAGAATAAGATCGCCCTATTTCAAAAATTGTTTCAAAAACGCTCTATTCCAAAAATTGTTTGAATAACGTCCTATTTCAGATTTTGCTTCAAGAACACCCTATTTCAGAAATTGTTTCAATAACGTCCTATTTCAGACAAGTATTCAAAAACGCCCTATTTCAGAGAAATAGGACGTTATTGAAACAAATTCTGAAATAGGGCGTTCTTGAAGCAAAATCTGAAATAGGACGTTATTGAAACATTTTTTCAAATAGGGCGTTCTTGAAACAATTTTTGAAATAGGGCGATCTTATTCTCAGCCGTCGGTATGTCGATTCCATCACAATTACCAGCTCTTTTCTATCAAATAGCAGTGCTACCACGCCCCTTTTTTCGTCGGTTCCAGCTGTTATAGCTTTGAACCTCTCGCTTGGGAGATTTCCCTAGTACCATGCCTTTTTCAGTATTCGGTAAAATAAAACGCAAATTCAATTCGGGTTGAAAACGATCCGCCGCGTAGGATTATGGATTATATTTTTCAGGCCCAAACAACAATGTTAAGCGAAACGATTATTTATTTTATTTCATTCATTTCAAACAAAAATTAAAAGTCAAAAACTCTAAGACTTCTAATTCCACTACTTACTTAGTTATATCCACTTAAATGGTCATTTCGGGTCGTTTTCGACCCGAACGTAGGTCTACGCTTAAAAACGCTTAACTCGAGTTAAATGGAAATAAAAACCTTATTGGGAAGAATTCAACACAATAAAAGAACTTAACTGGAGTTAATTCTGCTTTTCGTAGAAATTGCATCCAATAAAAGCACTTAAGTTATTAAAGTAAATTTTTTGCCATTAACTTTGCTTTAAGATTTCTGGTCCACAACTATTCCTTCTCTAACACTACAAATACATTATTTCCCCTTTTAAAAATCCGAATTGGTCCAATGGTTTGAATTTTGACAAAAAATTGAGTTTTCTCCGTTCACCATATTTTGAGTTAGGCTACTTTAATTTGCGGGCACAGATATGTAAATGAAAATTATCTATTATTCGAATAATTTGGTTTCTGAATAAACAAAATTATTTATTATTCAAATAAAGATAAAAAAAAAATTATTCATCTTTATTCGTTATTCGAATAAATTTTGCCCAACTCTGAGAAATAACTATTATGGAAAGACTTTTAAAATATATTTCTTTCAATAATAATTATTTTTTTATTTTTATTTTTTCTCTTATAATAATTACAACTCTGGTTAAAAAGCAATCTACATAGAAACAGAGAGAATGTGAAGAAAATGCCACAACGAACGCAAAAAAATAGATAAACACAAACATTTCCTAATTATTTAGGTATTTGTTTTGCTAGGGTTACTTTTTGTTGCTGTTTCTTTTTCTTGCATTTACTCATAATTTGTAAAAATTTGTTCACAAAGTACATATGTATGTATTTCTTTAATTTTTGGGCTTTGTACTACGCCGACACTGACGGTTTAGTAAGCAAATTTTATAGCCTTTTGATGTATGTAAGACAAGGTGAGCGTGTTACTCATACGCACTGTCATTCATTTAATGAGACCAGTATCAAATATAATTTTACCCTTAAGCCTAGTACTGAGTTCACAGCCGTGAAATTTCACCAGCAACATGCATTTATTTTGCTGTGAAATGTTTCAAGAAATTTTTTTTTGTCAAATGAGAATAAATGCCAAAACGAAAACTGAGCAAATGAAAAAAGGAAAATTTGGAGCATCGCCTCAGAACCAACTTTCAAATTTTGGCCAATAAAAAAATTTTATACAAAATATAAATTTCAATTTCAACAAATGTCACCCTTCACTCGAAAATAAATAGCATTGTATATTTTAATTGTCGTGAAAAAATGTTGCTGGCATGATGTTGCTAGCATGTTGCGCAACGTTTTCACGGCAGGAACTCAGTACAACTTTGTCGTGAAATATCTGTGAAATTTCACACATGTTTCACAACCAGTTTTTTTGTATGGATTTTGACAGCAGTTTCACGTGAAACTCGAACTCAGTACTATGCTTTAGGGTTTATCGTATCTGGTCTGTTTCGACATAAAAACACGGTGTATTTTATATAAAGCGAGTGCCACATAATGTGGGCGTAGCCACGCCCATTTTTAAAATTTGCATCAACCATCCCACTAAGCATATAAATATTATTGTTAATGTGTGCAAAATTTCATTCCTTTATGACTTCTACTTACAAAGATGTTACGTTACAAATCGCCAAAAGGTGTTCCAGATCTTTGTTAAAAAGTAGACGTGTTCATAAACTAATTTGGTTAGATTTTTGCATGTCTTTTACCGCTGTGGTGTAGTAGGTAGAGTGCTCGCCTAGTATTCCAGAGGTCTCGGGTTCTAGCCCCAGTCCGCACAAACACAAAAAAAAAATTTATTTTCTAATTAATTAAAATCGAATAATTGGGTTTTTGTAAATAGCGGTCACCTCTCGGCAGTGGGCGGCATACCCTCCGAGTGTATTTCTGCTATCAAAAAGCTTCTCAAAAAAGCATTCGTCGCACAGTGGGCGATTCGCTTTCGCTATCGGCGGAAAACTAATAACTTCCAAAGCATATTCAAGCGGTTTTTTTATGATGTAAGAAAAACATCAAGGAATTAAACAATGGTTTTCTTATTTAAACATTTTTTTTTTAATTTAAAAGAAATTAATTTTTTTTTTATTTATTTTTTGTTTGATTTATTAATCCAATTTCATTGTATAAATATTTCTAAAAAAAGTAAAAACAAAATACATATATTTGGCTAATAAAATTATTCCGAAATACTCTATCTTTCAACAAGCCTGCTATAAAAATTCGAAACATGTAGAAGCAATAGGCTAAATCTTTTTAAATCAATTCAATCTTCAACCTAATTTATTTGTTTACTCTCCGAGAAAACAAGCTGCACATACATAAGTAGATACAGAAATACAATATTAATATATTTTTATAAAAGAAACATTTTTTGTTTCAAGTCAACCCGGTATGTACAAATATACATACATATGTATGTATGTATGTATGTATGTATGTATAAATATGTATATTAAAGTATACATAGTATATTTTCAAACTACACCATTTCCAATTGTAAATGCGAAAAGGTCAACTGAAAATAAGATTAGTCAATTTTAAATGCGAAAGGATCAATTGAAAATAAGATTAATCAATTTTAAATGAGAAAGAGTCAGTTGAAAATTAGAAAAATCAAATGTAAATGGGAAAGTTTCAGTTGTAAATAAGAAATTGCAATTGAAAATGAGAAAGGGTCAATTGATAATGAGAATAGTCAGTAGAAAATCAGAAATCTTCAACTTTAATTGCGAAAGCCTCAATTGTAAATGAGAAAGAATCAATTCTAATTTCGAAAGCGTCAAATGCAAATAAGAAAGAAACAATTAAAAATAAGAATAGTAAATTGTTAATGCGAAAGTGTCAAATGAAAATGCGAACACGGCAATATATTATAGAAATTCATTTTTATTACATTTTCCCTTTAAACAAATTTTAATAAACAAGTTTTTAAGTACCAAAGGGTATTTCTTCCTTCATTAATGTAGCTGCATGAAAAGATGATGAATGTTGAACTGCTCTTGCGCAGTCACCCCCTGTAATGGTGGCCGTTGCATCATCCACGAGCTTTTCTAAATATTGGAGTCGTTGCTCACCAACATTTGGACCATTAACGCTAGGGTTTACAATATGGCCCTTAACATACATCTTAATTTTACCCCATTTACATTCGACGCTTTCGAAATTACAATTGGTTCTTTCTCATTTATAATTGAATATTCTTATTTGCAATTGATGCTTTCGAATTTTCATTTGTTTCTTTCGCAATTACAACTGACATTTTCTCATTTAAAATTGACTATTCTCATTATCAACTGAGTTTTTCACATTTTCAACTGACTAATATAAATTTCAAATAACGGTTTCGAATTTACAACTGACTATTCTTATTTTCAATTGACATTTTCTTGCTTACAATTGACTATTCCCATTTTCAATTGAATGTTTCTCATTTACAATTGACTAATCTTATATTCAACTGACGCCTTCGTATTTAAGTTTGACGCTTTCTCATTTACAATTGGAAATGGTGTAGAATATTCTGCAATATCGCACCATGTCGAACACCAATTAAAATAAAGCAAATACATATGTATATGCACACATGCACATATGTACATATGTATATATGTCAGTGCAGCGTAATTTGTAGCCAAGCTGTCTCATACGACAAAAATCTGCATTTCCACAAAAGAAGAAAATAAAACAAAAGACTTAACCAAGAAAATAATAAAAGAAATGCTTGTGTATTTTTAATTTACTTTTCTTTCTGTGCCAAATTTATTGTACATGTGTATGTACATATGTATGCATGTATGTATGCAATTATTTGTTTTTCTTTTTTATTAATTTCTTTGTGAGTAAGAGGAAAAATAAAAAGCGCCGAACAGCACGACTTACTCACCACACACATGTTGACATTATGACTGACACACAGTGGGGGCACCTCCATACAAACGCGGCCAAAAATAGTAATTGAGCTAGAATCTTGAAACTCGGAACTTAAGCTTTTTTGGTTGAAATTAGTAAACTGTGAAAATTTGAACAAAATCCACCCACAAATACGCCCACCTCCCATATAACGGTATTTTTGAAATTTCAGCATTTTCCTAACTATTATAGCTAAAATGCTTAATTTTGATTAGTGTATACATTTTTTAAATATAAATCAAATGCAGTAATCATTTTGGAAAAGGGGTAAAGCACTTCACCGTTTTTAAATTGAAAATATATGCACTTTTAAATATTTTATAAGCATTTATCATAAAATTTTCATACAAAAAAATCGCATTTCAAAAAAATTTTATACCAGAAATGAAATTATACTTTTCGAAAGGATTTCAGTGTGCTAAACCTGAATCTGGAGTCGGATTTTCCAAATTGGTTCTAGTTTCTGAGATATTCATGCCCAAATAGGCAAAAAACACGTTTTTTGGCTCTATTCCCTGCTTAATATCTTTTATGTAATTACTTTCCACTCAAATTGGATTAAACCAGTTGAAAGCACAATCATTACCCTTGAAAGCAGCATTTAGTTTCTTCGAATATCTTAATTAGAATTGGAAATATCGATATTTAATTTTCATAATTTTGATAAATATTCCCCATACAAAATAATTAAAACTTTTTGAAGCATACTTCTGGGCATTTTGTATGGGAAAAATGTAAGAAATCTTAAAAATACCCCCCATAAAAAAGTTCATAAAACAAAATGGAGCAAACGAATTTTTACGATTTTTTCACGTTTTTAAAAAAGACATTTAGGACTATCAAATATTAAAAAATTGAGGTCATATTTTTTGTTTTTTTTTTAATTTCATTTTAAATTTTTTACCAAGGATGGAAAATAATTATTATTTTTAAAATTTTGACCAAAAAAATCAGTATGTTCCCACTATCGCAAAATAAATTTGGATATACCACTTTATTTATCTCTGTATAATCTGCGGCTATCTGCAAAGATTTTTATTTTAAGAGTTTCATCCATAAAAATCGAAAGTAATAATTACAGCCTGAGTTTTATTTTTTCGATCGAAAGTAATTATTATTATGTAATTTTAATTTTTTTGATCACTAATAAGTATTATTCTTGGATTTTAAGTTTTTTACTCAAGCATAATTATTATTTCTTGATTTTTACTTTTTGCATCAAAAATAATTATTATACTTGATTTTATATGTAATGTTTGGCGACCTTTATTGGTTAATATTTGTTGTTTGCCGGCTCCAGGTCGTAAGAAAAACAATCAAAAATTTGTTGACAACTCCACGTCATACAGGACGGACGTGCATATAAATTGGCCCTGAGGACGATTACTGAAAGTAATAGAAATATATTGGCATGAAAAATATATAAAAAAATTTTTGATTGTTTTTCTTACGACCTGGAGCCGGCAAACAACAAATACTTGATTTTTATTTTTTCCCTCAAGGCATAATGATTATGTGTAATTTTTATTTTTTTTACTCAAAAATAAAAATTATGGTCTGATTTTTATTTTATTATTCATAAAATAAAACTCAAAACGTCATACAGCCTTAACCATTAGGATTTTTGGCTTAAAATTTTGCATGCACACACCTTCTACTCTGCTCTAACTACTTCCGAAGATAAATCGTTGGAAATTTTGTTATAAATGGTGGCGAAAAGGTGTTGAAGTATGCATGTAATTTGCTTTAAAATTCATACAAAAATGTTACGTATACGCCACGGCAATATGCTCATATATAAAACTAGCTTATATCCTTGGGTTTCACGCCTTGGGTAGATATCAATTTTTTTCTTGCACAAAATCCTAACTTTTCCATACATAAATGTAAACATATCTTGAAATTCCGGGAATTCGCGCGGTTTTTGGTGTGCGGTTTGGTGGAGAGGATCTAAAAACACGCATCAAATGTACATATGTCTGAAGATATGCATCAAGTTGCGTCCTAAACGGATTGGCCGATAAATACATCTTACACACACATTGAAATACAATAGAATTTTCTGAATACAGCTGGAAAGGGTGCATAAAAAATTTAAAGTTGTTCTTTTTTCATTTATTTTGCATATTTTATAGAAACGCGGCGTGACACCCAAGGATGTAAACTAGCGTATTGCCGTGGCGTATACGTAACATTTTTGTATGCATTTTAAAGCAAATTACATGCATACTTCTACACCTTTTTTCCACCATTTATAACAAAATTTCCAACGATTTATCTTCGAAAGTAGTTAGAGCAGAGTAGAAGGTGTGTGCAAGCAAAATTTTAAGCCAAAAATCCTAATGGTTAAGGCTGTATGACGTTTTGAGTTTTATTTTATGAATAATAAAATAAAAATCAGACCATAATTTTTATTCTTGAGTAAAAAAAAAATAAAAATTACACATAATCATTATGCCTTGAGGGAAAAAATAAAAATCAAGTATAATAATTATTTTTGATGCAAAAAGTAAAAATCAAGAAATAATAATTATGCTTGAGTAAAAAAATTAAAATCCCAGAATAATACTTATTAGTGATCAAAAAAATTAAAATTACATAATAATAATTACTTCCGATCGAAAAAAGAAAACTTACAAAATAATAATTATGTTTAATCAGAAAAATATAAATCGAAGAATAATGATTATACGGTGATTTATATTATTTCGCTTATAATGATTACCGTCTCTGATTTTTACACATTTTTTTATTTTATATTTCAAAAGAAAAAGCTGCCAAATATAAGAATTAATGCTGATAAAAAAAATTACCATTTTCTGCAAGACGATAAAGAAATATTCGATTAGTCGCAATAAATAAACGTTCTTCATAATGTCAAAACTAACATAATTAATGCGTTTACAAAAACGCAGTTTTAGGCAAATGGGAAAAAAATTACAAAAGCAAATGAAGCAAGTGGATTTTTAAAATGAAAATGCAGTTCGATTAAGTATATATTGTTTCAAAGCATAAAAAAAATTGAGGAGGTCATATTTTTGGTTTTTTTTTATTTTTTTATTCAAAGTCGAGCAACATCGACATTTTTTGTCAATATTTGAAAATTCATATAAATTCAATAGTGAACGCTATTTACAACTAGGTTATAATTTCTGAAAGAAAAAATCATTATCTATGTAATGATGTATTACTCGAGTTCGTATGTTAACAATTAAATGAGATAGAACATTTTGAATGAGGTGTGTTCATTGTGAAATAAAAGAACCTATTTTTTGCTCAACTTTGGGCACCCTGTACCGATAAACGAAAATAGACTCAAAATTTTTATATAAGCTTTTTTATTACAATTTGATATACCTGTCGATCCCTATTTAAAAAAATGGTTTTACTCATATTTTAAATTTGAATTTATTTTTGGCCGCTATCACCCATTGTGTGACAGCCCCAAATAGCTAAGTAAACATGCACTTGTTCAAATGCAAACAAATTTGTTATTGTGGTTATTGTTGCCAAGTGCATACACATATAATTTGTATCATTTTTTTTTTGCTCCTCGTTTTTCTTACTTTTGGTTATTTTTGTTTTTTTCTCTCTTATTTTGAAGCTACTTCTGTACCATTTTCTCCCGTGATTATACATACATATGTATGCTACTTAAAATTATTTACATTACACAAAAAAAAAAAAAAGAAAATAAAAAAAAAAACAGCAACAACAATCCGAATCGTGGGGTGTGGGCGAACTTAGCACAGTGAACGACCTCCAAGGTATTAATTGTTGTGTTGTTATTGTTGTTGCTGCTGGCTAGCTAGTAGCTACTTATTAAGTAGTACTTAACTAATAGACTTATTGGCTGCCCGCTGTGTGCCTTAAGGCCGCACGCTGTGCCGCTGTCTGCTGTGTGTAAATTATATTTCGTCGCCCGGATAAATTAATGTCGTATGTTGCATTTGAAGACTTTTGGGAAAACAGGTTTGAAGTTTGGAATTGTATTTCTCCAAAACTTCTGATTAGTTTTTCTCCAAAGTCTGGCAGAATACTACTAGGCCACAAAATTCTTGAATTATTTTAATTTTGTTATATATTGTTTATTATTTTGGAATTTATAAAGGATTTTCTTTAGTAAAATTTTGTCGTATGTTACCTTTAGCAACATTTTTGCAGGAAATTTGTATGACGTACGACAAAATGATTTCCCAATTTTAACTAAATTAAAGATTTTTAAAATTAGTTAAATATTGTATTTGATTTCTCATAAAAGTAAATAAATTAAATAATTGACAGCAATTAAAAGCACTTTGGAAATTAGACGAAATCGCTTGCGACCTTGCACAAACGAAAAAATTCTGCTCAATATCTCTTAAACTAAAGGAGATAGCAAAAAACGGATAACGTCATTCGAAAGATCTTGATTAGTTTAGTATAACTGTATTATTAACTCAATTCGGCCCAAAATTCACATACGACACTAATTTATCCGGGCGACGATTTGTAATTGTTACAACGATAATAAACGTAAAGCGAGGAGGAAAGAAAACCAAATGGAAAATAAGCAATAAATAAATGTTATGAAAAATTAAATACATACATACATACATACATACATACATACATATGTATGTAAATGAAAACAAGTAAGAAAGCCCACGTACCTATTCAGCTGTATGCTTTAAGCGCAATACTCTGCCGCATTGGGAGTGGGAAAGTGAGAGTATGTATTTAATATACGTTTCCTTTTCTTTTTATTTTTAAACCGATTTCGCTAAATTTTTGGTCATGTACCTATTATCGAAAATGACGAAAGGATTATTTGTCGAGTTATGGGCGCCGAAGTCTCGTGGATGTCCTTATCTAAAACGAGCGGTGCCACGCACCGATCATCCATTACCAATTTCAACCCACTGTGCCCCGATAAGAATCTCTATACCAAATTTCAACAAAAATTAAAATTTTTGTGCAAGTTAAAGTGTTTACGGACAGGCTGACGGACGGGTAGGCATGGTTCAATCCATTTCTTTTTTTACCCTAACCATTTTGATATATGTATGTATGTATAAATACCCTACAAAAAAGTTTTGCTTATTGTTGACAAATCAGGTCTAAAAAAGGAGTACGCTGGCAGCTCTGCTTCTGTTATGCACTCATTCTGTCCGCTCCTAACTTTCTAATACTTATCTAGGCCTTATTTCGCATGGCGGATAAGCCTTCGGAATAAGGTGTGCTTTCAGAGAGAGAGAGAGAGAGAGTACTCCTTATGGCCTGATGACATCAACACAGGAAAATCAGCCTTATTTTAAGCCTTACGCCACACAAATTTGCTACCCTTATAATTTTCAGGCCTTATTTCGTAAGCCTTTAAATCTGCTGTTTTAGTTCTTAAATAAGGCTTAGATTTTTTGGTGGGAACATAAACATTAAGACATTAACATTAATACCAAATAATAACGACAAAGTGTTACAATTAAGTAAATGTGACTTATCATTGGCATTGCTGGTGCTAGCGGCTGGTCGGGGTGGTGTGCCGCAGTGTTGGCGTTTAATTGGCCGTCATTTGACTCCAGTTGCTGCTGCCTTTTATGTACATACATATATAACCGTATTATACCTAATTGTTGTTGCTGCGAATTTATCTTGTTTGCTATTATTGTTGCCGCTTTGTTTATTATTAATTGCCGCAATTTCGATAAGTTGTAGATATGTAATTGTTTTTGTTTGTTTTAATTAGTGCTTTTTTGCTTCTTTTTATAAATATCTACTTTTTATTTTGCGGAATATGAAGAAGATACAGTATTGCGCTAAACGAGGCCAACAAGAGATGATATTGATTCCTAAAATAGTATTTTGGAAGCCGACTTTAGTAATTTAAATTCAGAATAACTTAAATTAAAAAATTTTCTCTTTTTTCGATGAAGATAATTGCATACTAGCACATATAGTGAATATAAGGGGAAAGCGTAAAATCACGGAAAAATAAAATTTTACATTGTCAAATATTTACTAATTTCCATTGCTAATTCGGTAGGCTATGTGGATAAAGATTACTTAGAAGTATTCTAGTAGATCAAATGAGGAAGCTATACCCCAAAAAGGCTATATCTGAAAATCGGTGGTATGGCAGCTATATGTTATAGGGTTCAATCTAATTTTCGGTCACAATATTTGGGGTAATGTGGGTACAAATAAATTTTAATCCCGATCGGAGGTGGTTAAGGGATGTCGCATAGGTGTCAAAGTTTAGAAAATGGGAATTCAAAAAATTTAATTAAATTTTGAGATTGAAGAAATATGATATACAATTTGACTACATATGTTTGGGTGTCACCCTAATGTACATATTACATATAAATTAAAATGTTGTTATAGCTTCTTTGCGCCGCTCCTGCTCAATCATTCGATTTGCTTAAGCACGCCCAGTCAAAACTTAATTGTTGAATTCTTAACTCAATTTAAGTATGTACATGCATACATATAAAGTGATATTATAAGTATACTTATATGCATACATACGTACATACATATGTATATACTTATGTGCATACATGTTTGTACATATCTACATATGTACATATATTATGTGGTTAATACAAGACCAGCCACATCATTAGCAACTATCAAATTTACACACGCGCCTGAGTAAGTAGGCGTGTGATTTTAACCCACACGAGCTGCTAAAATGTACACAATTACTCTGCAGGAAACTAAATAACTAGTGAGCAAAATTTCTAGTTCCGAACTAGCGAAAAGGTGTCAAAAGGGAACTAGATCAATTGTAGTTAGACCCTCACCAGTTCAGAAGGAGTGAATCGAGTGACCATTATAAGACACACTTTGATTTGTATGCAATTTCGAAATGACAAACATTCTATGAAAATTTTTCGTTCGTTAAATTGCCGTCGGCTTTGTATATTTCTGCAATTCTCGGATGTTTAGTGAAGCATTTTATATAAAGAGTTTTCTAGTTGCATCTTGTATGAAATGAAATGTTCCCCTAATTATGCTTTTCCGATCCCTCAGGCTTATTTTAATTTTTTTTTTTAATTTTATTACTTTTTAAATATTATTGTAAATTTTTATTAAATAAATAAATAAAAAAATATCAGTTTAAAAAAAAAAAAAAAAAAATTATCATCCAACTTGACACCGACAGGATTCGAACCCGCGCCCCTCAGATTGAAAGGCACATGCGTTAGCCAGTCGGCCATCGCGCTACTTGCACGAAGTGTGTCAAAGGCTGCACTTAAGCGGCAGATGTAAAACTGTAGAATTTGTAGGTATGCACTTGTAGCTTGTTCAGAACTATCGAAAATGTGCCAATAAACGAACTAGTGTAAACTGTAGAATTTAGTACTAGTTCGGAACTATCGAAAATGTAGTGCAGAGAGTGACAATTGACACCGCCTAGGACATCGCCGTGTTAAATTCGCCAGCTGATAACATGCAAAAGAGATTTAGCTCGCACTAGTACTGTCGAAAAATGCACTAGAAGCGACCTAGTTCGGAATTAGAGATTTTCCCTACAGGGTAGAAACATATGTACATAAAAATATTTATTTTTTAATATTAACAGCAGGTTTTCTGCGGTTAATTTGTTTGCTTAAAATGGAAGATATTATCTCGTTATGGGAAAGTAATATAATCTTTATTATAAAATTACAAAAAAACAAAAAAATTTATTATTATGATTTTACCTTGCATGCATAGTATTAAAAAAAATAGAGCACCTTTCAATGATTTTCTTTTCCTAAACAATAAATACAAATATTAGAATTTCATACTAAAACAAGTAAGGAAGCTTAAGTTCGAGTGGAATCGAACATTATATATTCAGCGTTCTGCTTTAATTGCAATACATATGTAGTATTGAGAGTGGGAAAGTGGGAGGATTTAATATCAGAATTCTATAATTTTTGCCACAGATATTTTATGTCATATGTTTTTTTTTTGAAATATTTGGATAAACTTGCGAATTATCGTTTAATGGAAACAGGGTGTATTCAAATTATTTCTTCCTCATGACACAGCCAGCAGTTACATATGAAGCTCCCGAAAATAACCTCTTCCATCCAGGGACCTTAACGGTTATGAGTTATATCCAAAAAATTGATTTTTAATCATTATTTGCTGAGTTTTATTTTCTGCTCACAAAATAAAAGTTATTTCTTGAGTTTTATTTTTCGATCAGAAAATAAAAGTTATTTTTGCCTGCAATTGTAGATTTCGCCATATAAATAGGTAAAGTAGATAAATAAATTTTTAATTTTTTTTTTATTTATAAACTTTACCTAGGTGTAAATGTAACTGAAGAAACTTTTATTCTCTGAGCAAAAAGATAAAACTCAGAAAATAACTTTTATTTTCTGATCGGAAAATAAAACTCAAAAAATAATTTTTATTTTCTGATCGAAAAATAAAACTAAAAGAATATCTTTTATTTTTTAAGCGAAAAATAAAACTCAAAAAATAATGATTAAAAATCAATTTTTTTTTATAAAAATCTAAAAAATAAAAGTTATTGCACCTAGAGGTAGCCTGCGTTGCGGTGATTACATCTGTGTACTTCTTTTGCGTTTAGCATTTCTTCTTCAGTATGATTTTTTAGTCAAAATTAAAAAATAACAATTATTTGTAATCCCTAGTTTCTAGCATTCTGCATCAAAACCTGAAAAAATCCAAAAGGTGGATTTAGCACCTTTGCGACCTAAGCCGACGATATATAACATCTTTTATGCTATAAAAGTCAAGCTGTTTACTTTGTTTTGCTTAGGTGTTTCTAATCCTAATGAAACGGAGACTTGGTATCTCCCATAGAAACTGGGATGGTCTTTTCTTATGGCACTTTTAGATTTCAGTTTTCGTCCCTTTAAATTTCTGTTATGGGCTTTTCGAGTTCTGTGCTTAGATTTATTTTCTTTGAATTTCTCTCATTTGGATTTATCGGTCTTTTAAATCCTGTCTTTTGGATTTATCAGCATTTCTGGAGCCCTGTTATCGGAATATCTGCGTTTAGATTTGTCTCAGCAAAGCTGGTCGGATAATTGCAACTATGTATATGATATATTAGAAAACTATACTTAATCTATTATAACTTTTAATTTAATTATTATTATTATGCACTTACGATTATGGCCAAATAATAACGATAATCATATGGCAGCGGTCCATCGCCATCCATTATGAAATTTTGTGTACGCAAAAAGTGATCAAGGAAACGCGGATGGTAATTAATCACTTGAGTGACTTGATCCAGCTCCAGATCCTCCATATTATAACTTTGAATGGAGCACTGAAAATGAAGGATTAAACAAAAAAAAAAAAAATTAAAAATCATATTTTAGCTGCAAAGGGCATTCTTAAACTTATGATAATACTCATTACTTCATTCGTCTGCTTAAAATGGAATATATGTATGTACATATACATAAGTACACATGCATATGTATGTAAATACATTTCCAAAATAAAATTATTCACACAAAAGTTTAATTACATACATCACTAAGTTCATAAAAAGCTCTTGAACGTTTTTTCTTTCTAATTGCAATTTCAATATTTGCATTTTGTATGATTCATTCCAAATTTTTGCTAATACAAATACCTTTAAATGAAAGTGTGTCACACATTTTAAATAAGTCTGCTTGCTAATAAATGTGTTTAACTTTTAAACCAAATTATAAAACACATTTTTTTAGAAAAAAAAAAAGAATTTTTACGGCAAAAATGTTTCTTAATCATCGAGAAAATAGCAAGGATACATACATATGTACATACTGTTTCGTTTAAATGTTGTACAAGCTAAAGCAAATATTGTGTATGTATTGAAGGATACATTTATATTTTCTTTTACTCCCTTGTATTAACAGCCAGAAAGCTCACACAGCGTAAGAATCATTTTCGAGTAGCTTGAAAATTCGTGCTAACTGTTGCAGTTCTCTGCATAGATATGCATGCACATGTGCTTATGCTCAACTAATTTATTTTAATAAATTTCATTTCTGAACCGTCCTCCCATTTAAAAAGTGTGTCTTTTATTTATTCTGTTTTCATTTTTTATTTGCACTTTTGTAGGTATTCGTTTTTTTTTTTTATTTTTTGTGTGCTTTTCGTATATTTTTTTTTTATACTAATTTGTGACTTTGTTGTATAAGTTGTTATTGTTTACATTAAGACACAATCGAGTGTGGCATTTGGTTGATATGGGAAAAGGGCGCAGCACCGACGCGGGGCGGTGCGGATCGGCACGTGTGTGGCAAAAATGCGGTGACAAATTAAAATAAATATGTTTTCAGTACAAAAATAAAATAAGTACATGCATGCACAGACTTTGCTGCCCTATGTTAATTCGTAAACACAATTCTACACATCGTGCACATTAGGGTGTTTTATTTTTAAGCGTTAATTTTTGAATCATAATGATGTTTGGAAAAACTTAAGTCAATTAAGGTCTTTCAATAATATAATACACTGGCGCGGATATATTTATGTATGTATGTATGTAAGTAACTCTAATGGTTTTAAGGCCGAGTTTCTCTCCTCCTCGATTTTTGTTTAATGCAAAAATCCCACTGTAGATTAGGTACACTCAGGGAATAAAAATTATAAAAACATATGAAAACGTGCTTAAAATGGGCAAAACCGTATTTAAAAGTGATGTAAATATCAACACCTTTATTTTAAAAATGTTCAATTGTAAAATTTTTAAATCAAGAAAAAACATTTTAAATTTAAAAATGTTTATTTTTATTTTAAGCACTCTGAGAAAAAAACAAACGCTGCAGTGTTCTCTATATCATTTTCTCTTCCGGATTCGAAATTGTATCCAACGGCATTATCTTCATCTTCTCTCAATCCGAGTCCCAACTACAAAAATATAGCCTCCGCTTGTTCTCCTCTTCTTTTCTACTTCGCCTTAACTGTTTGCTATCTTTATTTCTTATTCTCCTTATTCTCCTTTTTCTTCTTTATTCGAACCATGACATCGACCTGATATTCAATCCAACGCCATCACAGTGGAACATTAAACATTGTATTGAATTGTAGTTACCTATTTATACTTCCCTTTTCCTAAAAAAGAATCCATGAATTATTTGAATCATTGTAAAAACAAAATTAAAAAAAATCGATTCTCATTATTGTTTTTGTTGGATTTCTCACAAAAAAATATTTTCTCACAAAAAAATTTTGAACAAAGAGCGAGTTTTTGAATCAATTTTCATTTTCATTTTTAATTTAAGTATGTTTCATTTTAAATCCAAAATGCATTTCTACTTCAAAAATTTCATTCTTTATTCAAAAATTTCATTTTTAATTTAAAAGTTTTCATTGTTAAAATAAAAATGGTTTGGTTTAAAACGTGTATTATGAAAACAAAAATTTTATTTTTGATTTTAAAATGCTGTTTTTCCCTGAGTGTACTTTGTATATAAATTGTTTGCTTTTTCCGTTAAATAAATATGTACATTAGATGGGTTTTTTTTAGATATTCCCTCCGGCACACAGTGGGGGCACCTCCATACAAACGCGGCCAAAAATAGTAATAATTAAGCTAGAATCTTGAAACTCGGAACTTAAGCTTTTTTGGTTGAAGTTAGTAAACTGTGAAAATTTGAACAAAATCCACCCACAAATACGCCCACCTCCCATATAACGGTATTTTTGAAATTTCAGCATTTTCCTAACTATTATAGCTAAAATGCTCCATTTTGATTAGTGTATACATTTTTGAAATATAAATCAAATGCGGTAATCATTTTGGAAAAAGGGTAAAGCACTTCACCGTTTTTAAATTAAAAATATATGCACTTTTAAGTATGTTATAAGCATTTATCATAAAACTTTCATACAAAAAAATCGCTTTTCAAAAAAATTTTATACCGGAAATGAAATTACACTTTTCTAAAGGATTTCAGTGTGATAAACCTGAGTCTGGAGTCAGATTTTCCAAATTGTTTCTAGTTTCTGAGATATTCATGCCCAAATAGGAAAAAAACACGTTTTTTGGCTCTATTCCCTGCTTAATATCTTTTATATAATTACTTTCCACTCAAATTCGATTTAACCAGTTGAAAGCACAATCATTACCCTTGAAAACAGCGTTTAGTTTCTTCGAATATCTTAATTAGAATTGGAAATATCGATATTTAAGTTTCACCATTTTGACAAATATTCCCCATACAAAAAAATTTAAACTTTTTGAAGCATACTTCTGGGCATTTTGTATGGGAAAAATGTACCAAAACTCAAAAAACACCTTCCATAAAAATGTTCATAAAACAAAATGGAGCAAACGAATTTTTACAATTTTTTCGCCAGTTTTTAAAAGACATTCAGGAGCATCAAATATTAAAAAATTGAGGAGGTAATATTTTTTGTTTTTTTTTAATTTCATTTTAAAATTTTACAATTTTAACAATTTTTTTTTTTATATTCTAAAATATAAAAGCTGCCAAAGATAATAATTAACGCTGATAAAAAAAATTACCTCATAATTTTAAAGTATGGACCATTTGCTGAAAGACGATAGAGAAATATTCGATTAGTCGCCTAAATATACACGTTTTTCATAATGTCAAAGGTAACATAATTAATGCATTTACAAAAACACAGTTTTAGGCAGATGGGAAAAAAATTATAAAAGCAAATGGAGCAAGTGGATTTTTAAAATGAAAATGCAGTTTGATTAAGAATATATTATTTCAAAGCATAAAAAAAAATTGAGGAGGTTATATTTTTTGTTTTTTTTATTTTTTTATTCAAAGTCGAGGAAAATTTTTTTATCATCGTCATTTTTTGTGAATATTTGAAAATTCATATAAATTCAACAGTGAGCGCTATTTACAACTAAGTTATTTTTTCTGAAAGAGAAAATCATTATCTATGTAACGATGTATCATTCGTGTATGTAGGTTAACAGTTAAATGAGAAAGAGCGTTTTGTATGAGGTGTGTTCATTGAGAAATAAAAGGACCTATTTTTTGCTCAACTTTGGGCACCCTGTACGGCTAAACGAAAAGATACTCAAAAATTTTTATATAAGCTTTTTTATTACAATTTGATGTATCTGTCGATCTCTGTTTAAAAAAATTGTTTTACTCATACTTTAATTTTGAATTTATTTTTGGCCGCAATCACCCATTGTGCGGCACCGGAATATGAAAATAGGTTGTTTTAGAGCAAGTAAAATGAAAAAAAAAAATTGACTTTTCCAAAAACTGGATGGAGCTACAACGAAAATCGGGCAAATTCCCAAAATTTCAAGGTATGTTTGGATTTATGTATGAAAAAAGTTAGGATTTTGCACAAGGAAAAAATTGATATGTATCCATACGTAGAATTAACCGCTAAAGCGAATGGCGTATTCAGGTTTTTGGTACAATGCCCAGGGAAGGTAATATCGCGGCCTAAAGTGATCATTTTCTTTTTTTCTCATGAATCTTCAACTTCTTGTTCTATACTCTTCCCGAAAGTGGACATTATTGTTTAATCACACTGCTGCGTTATTTAATACCTTTAATTTGATACCAATAATACCCAATAATATTCTGGGCCATCCGGGTCCAGGTTTTGTTCTCTATCCACGGTCTCGAGCTTTCGAATTTACATTTGTGGTTATTCAACCCCATAAAACAATTACTTAGAACCCAAAAAACGCCTTCAAGAGCAAAATTGTTGAAATTTTTTAGAAATTTTCAATCAGATCAGCCCTTTTGTACCCGACTTTACTTCACTTAAACTTGACGAAGTCATCCAAATTTTATTAGATTTTTAATAGCTATACATTTCTGGAAAGCGCATTAAATAACGCAGCTTACAGTGTGATTTCATTAAAAAATAATGTCCGCTTTCGGGAAGAGTATAGTGCAAGAAGTTGAATATTCATGAGAAAATAAATAATAGCTTAAAAAAACTAAAAAACACGCTTTAATTTTAAAAATCGTACTAAAAATTGAGAAATAATTTAATGAAGGGTCAAAAAATCAAAATATTTTTTTAATTATCTAATACCCAAAATTAATACTTCTATACCCAATGATAACAAATATAAATTTTGGTTCCGATTGATGACGGTTTAGTGCAGGGCTGCTCAACGCTCTTGTATTGAAAGTACAAAGCTCAATACATCTACAAATTTTGTATATGCTCTGAAAAATTTTTTTGCTCATTTAAATTTTTTTATCAATTCCAATAAAATATTATTTTAGAATTTAGTTTCAAATGGTATCATTACATACATACAAATTTTTTTAATTTTTTTATGAAAATTTTTTGAACACAAATTTTTTACAGTGCTTTCATTTTTTTAATTTTTTTTTTCATTACACATTTGTTATTGTAAATTTCGATTTCTTACGGCAGTGCTCGAGCTCCTATACAAAGTGCTTTTGCTCTGCCCATTCAATATGAATCATAGGCACATACATATAAATTTTTTTTGATATCTGAGTGCTTATGGAAGTGCACAGAAAATTTTATTTTCATATTTCAAGTGCAAATATGTATCTGTGCCTATGATTCGGAACAAAACAAAAACAATTGTGCTTTGAGTGCCTATGAGGTGAGCAGCCCTGGTTTAGTGCTTTAATTTTGGGTATTATATACTTCAAAAAAAAATTTTAATGTTTTGACCATTCATAGAGTTTTCTGAACTTTGACCTCAATGCGCCACGCCTTAACCGCCACCAATCGGAACCAAAATTTATATGTGATATCTTTGACCATGTTACTACAGATTGAGGGGGCGATACCGTCTTTTTATGAACTTTTAAATTTTTCATACAAATTAAAAGCACCCTAATGTACATACATACACAGTTAGCCAAGTACACCTTTTCACTTATGGGTAAAGTGGGGCAAAGTCATATAATTCAAATATCGTTTATTATGGCACGCTTTTGATTGATAACAGTTTTTTTATTGTCAAGGTTTAAGTATGTCTCACAATATTTATGTATTTAACTTTTTTTTTCTAACAGACAGTTAAACAGAGACCATTTTGTGGCATTTTTTTCGTTTGGTTTTTAAATTTAGTGGTCTGCTTTCATTTCGTAAGTCGCTTAGGAAATCCATGTGGTTACAACTTTTCGCGCTGTTTGATCATATGATTAACAATACATACATACTTTCATCAAGAACTTACATTAATGATTAATACATTAGAGGGATTCACCAGTTGAAAGCGGTTCACCAACTTTAATCGGTTGCTCCATATTTAACCAGTTAAATAACCTATTCATATCGTCCATGATTTAATCTCAGTTTATCTAAGTACAGTAGAATCGCACAAAAGTTAACTCGCGAGAAAGTTAAACCTTCGGGTAAGTTAACCAAATTTGAGCGTCCACGTATGGCTCTAAAAAGTTAACTCTTGGTTCACTTTTCTGAGCTTATCGATTTTTTTTCAAATCCAATCGTTTATTTCTCAGCAAAAACAAGCTCATTCCCCTTGTTTCTATGTATTCCCGGAATTTGCATGCATTCCCCGAATTTCTGTGTAAAAAATTATTGTCGGTGTCGCGAGGTACAAATGTAGTTAGTCGTTTGAACTATTGAGTGGTGTAAACATAGTTTGTGTGTTAAAAATGGCAACAAAGCGGAATAAATCATCGGAAATTAGATTGAATTTACATCAAAAAGCTGATATTTTAAGAAAACTTGATGAAGGTATTCACGGAAACCGCTTGGCATTAGATTATAGTGTATCTAAAGTGGCCATCTCAAAAATAAAGAAAAAACGATATGAAATTTTGGAGGCAGTGGCAAGCACACAGGAATTGGCAACCAAGAAAACTTTGCACAAGTCGGAATATCCCGTTCTCGAGGCAAGGTTGTATAAATGGTTTTTGAACCAAAGGCAGCGCAATTGTGCAATTAGTGGTTCAATTTTAAAATCAAGAGCTACGCTTGAATTTGCCAAAATGTACCCTGGAAAAAATTTGTATGCAAGTGAAAATCTAAGTTTCTGCTTTGTAATGATTAAAACTGAGATATTCAAATAAATTTGATATGTTATATCCCAATAATTATGTTTATTACCGTATTCTATCAAATTTAAAAACCACCTGGAAAAGTTAATATTTCGGAAAAGTTAAATGCCCTTGGGACCATTTGGTTAACTTTTGTGCGATTCTACTGTACACATTTATGGTGGAAATTAAAAAAATATATATATTCTGGCGCCATACAGCCGATTATAGCTAATAAAAAAATATATAAAATATACATAAGACTTAAAATTAAAAATTTACTCTAAATTCGGTTGTTTAATTTAAATAAACATTTATATTTTTTTGTATCCGAATAGTTAATCATGTCTTTGTCTTCAGCTTTTACTTACTGCTACATTTTTTTTAAATATATTTTTTTTTTTGCCTTGCCTTTTTAATATTCATCGCCGGCTTATTTGGCGCCAATGCTAATGTGTGTGCTTGTTGACAGTCAAACACTTCCATATTAATTATTTTTTTGTTGTTTTTTTTTTGCTTTTGCTGGTCGTTTCACTTGTTCAGCCATACATAACTACACACAAAAACAAAATTTTCTGATGATAAATTAAAAAAACGATTTCTGCAATTTAATAGCTTTATTTATTTTATAACATTTTGTATAATTTGCTTCACTGCGTGACAGGGCGTATGAGTAATCTGTTGAGATAGTGGAAAATAATGAATGTCTTCGAGTTAAAAAAAAAAATGTGCATTAAAATAGCAAAAAAAAACTTAAAAAAAAACTCTTACCACTTTCTTTTCATTTCATTTTTGTTTATCTGCTATCTCAATAATTTTTTTTATAATTTTAACCCACTTGAGTGCCTATGAAAATTTTATGTATGTATGCCTTACTTTGATGCAGCTGAATTAAGTATAATAAATAGCACATGGATACATAAATATCTAATAAAACAAGTATGTATGTATACAAAATTATATCACAACGATAATAAAGAAATAAATAGCAACAAAAACAGCAACTCTATTGTTTGCTTACTTGCATATTTATAAGGCAGCAACGTAGGCAAGACTCGCATACGAAAATGTACAATGTACATATGTACATATGTACATACATAATAATAATAATAATAATAATAATAATAATAATAATAATGATAATAATAATAATAATAATAATAATAATAATAATAATAATAATAATAATAATAATAATAATAATAATAATAATAATAATAATAATAATAATAATAATAATAATAAAAATAATAATAATAATAATAATAATAATAATAATAATAATAATAATAATAATAATAATAATAATAATAATAATAATAATAATAATACTAATAATAATAATAATAATAATAATAATAATAATAATAATAATAATAATAATAATAATAATAATAATAATAATAATAATAATAATAATAATAATAATAATAATAATAATAATAATAATAATAATAATAATAATAATAATAATAATAATAATAATAATAATAATAATAATAATACTAATAATAATAATAATAATAATAATAATAATAATAATAATAATAATAATAATAATAATAATAATAATAATAATAATAATAATAATAATAATAATAATAATAATAATAATAATAATAATAATAATAATAATAATAATAATAATAATAATAATAATAATAATAATAATAATAATAATAATAATAATAATAATAATAATAATAATAATAATAATAATGATAATAATAATAATAATAATAATAATAATAATAATAATAATAATAATAATAATAATAATAATAATAATAATAATAATAATAATAATAATAATAATAATAATAATAATAATAATAATAATAATAATAATAATAATAATAACAATAATAATAATAATAATAATACTAATAATAATAATAATAATAATAATAATAATAATAATAATAATAATAATAATAATAATAATAATAATAATAATAATAATAATAATAATAATAATAATAATAATAACAATAATAATAATAATAATAATAATAATAATAATAATAATAATAATAATAATAATAATAATAATAATAATAATAATAATAATAATAATTCGTTTATTTATTTGCTTATAAGCATTTTAGATTGACTCCAAAATGATAAAAGCAGCAAGAGTTAAAGTAATAAGAAAAACAACATTAGTTTGGCTTTTGTTATCGTCTTTGAGTTTTGCAGAAAAAAATTTGCATAATCCAACAATTTAACGCATGCACACGTACATATGAATAAAATAAATATTTTTCAACACTTTGTGCTTGATTTATAAAAAAAGCACAAACAAAACTTCCCATTAGGCCCATTTGTGAGGTGGTGCGATTTTTTTTTTCATGCCAGGATACTTGCTTTTGTTAGATATACCGCAGGTACTCCTAAAGATGTTGAGCGGCACGTACAAATTGAGCACATATCATTTCTTCACTGGCTAAAGTAGAAGTTAAGCAGAGTAAGCCGAAACTGAAAAATGTATACCAATGAAGTAGGTATATAAAAAAGTTAGATTATAGGCAGCTGTCTATTCAGCACTACAATAAAGCTGTCATTCATGCTGAATACCTAACAAGAATATAATAACGACCTTATGAAAAAAGGATAGAGTTTGGAATGAAAGCTTTCGCTTGATTGCTTTTTTTACTATACAAAGTCATTCATGCGAAGGCGCCCATCGCCGTGGGATAGTCACGGGGCATTGTCCTGGAAGTTGTTATCTTCCCTAAAGGAAATGTATGGAGGAAAGTATTGATGATTTGTAGGTCTTTGGACCTACTGGGTATAAATATGCACGCGATTTTCGAGATTTTTTTATAATCCCGGGATCCCGGGATTTGGACTTTAATTACACAGGCCGACAAAATTTCCAAAAAATTTTCTAACTGAAATAAAATTCAACTTTTCTAAAGGATTTGATTCTGAATCTGAAGTCGGATTTTCGGTAATACGTGTAGGTTTTGAGATATTTATGTCCAAAGAGGCGAAAAATGCGATTTTTTGCTATATTCACTGCCTAATCTGTTAAATTACCTACTTACTTTCATTAAAAGATGATTGCAGCTATTGAAATAGCGATCATTTCTCTTAAAAACAGCGCTTTGCTTTTTCGGGTATCTTATTCAGATGTATACGTTGTCTTCAAAAGAAATGATCGTGTTTTCAATAGATGTAATCAGTTTTTAATGAAAGTGAGTAATTTTGAAAATATTGAGGAGTGAATATGGCCACAAACTGTGTTTTTCGCCTCCTTGGACATGAATATCTCAAAAACTATACCGAAACCCTTTTGAAACGTAGAATTTTATTTCTGTTACAAAAAATTTTCGACCAGTATTATTTTCCCACATTTGGGGTTGAAAAAAGTAAATACATTTTTAGAGAAACGCTACAACTTTAAAATGCAAAGAAAAAATAGATTTTTATTGCCATTTTTGTTATTTCATTAGTAACAAAATAAAATAGGAACGTAAAATCATGCGTATTATTTAATAATACCTAAGAGTTACTTTAAAAAGCGCAACCAACAACGAAAATTACATACATTTGGTGAACAAAACATTTGCCTTTACAGTTGGTACTTTTAGGATATTATTAAAAAGGCTTACAATCATTTGATAATTTCCATAAAAAAATTTTTTAGAATTTAATGACGCACTTTGTTTAAGCGAATAAGCTTTCCAAAAATTCAGAAAATTAATGCAACTTCTGAATAGATAAATATCGGAAGCACAAATTTTGATATGAATTCCGAGTATGCAGCTGCGTATTTAATTTTAGTACAATGTTGTAAGACTATCAAGTCTAATTAAAATTTTGTTTCCATTTTCTTCCATTATTTACTTTCCATGTGGGAAAATTCCAAAAAAAATTTCAGAAATAAATGACCAAAAATCAGGGAATAGAAATTATCAAATGAATTTTGCCACAAGCTAAAAGCTCTAAAAATACCCAACGTACGTTTCCTTACAACGCGTTTTTCAACACAAAAAAATTTAATTATTAAAAAAAATCAAAAATTTTAATCCTTACTTTGACTAATGGACTTTTTTATTCTAGCAAAAATGTCGCACTTTCTTCCGGCTGTCACATTTTTTTGTTCTCTTCCACACAGACTCAACACTTTTTTTAGGGATGTTTGTTCTATTGACAAAATATAAAACTGGCCCGACTACGGGCAACATTTTCTGCTCTTAGCACAAGTAAAGGGTTGCATTATTTTTGTTTCATTCATCATATGAAAAATGCAACACTTTAATAGGGCACAGGACACATGTTGATAATGCTGCAATGTAATAATGCAACATTTTCATTCAGAATAGGAAATGCTATTAGTATACAGATCTGAGACCAATTAAAATTATATAAAATATAACTTTTCTTTGCTATAATAGCGGAATATTCTCTCTTTAAATTATCCCGAAAATCCCGGGATAAAATTCTAGCTATCCCGGGATTTTCGGGGTGTTAAAAAGGGCGGGATCCCGGATTGTAATCCCTAGTATGTACATATAAAAATATATGCATTTGTTAAATTTCGGGGGCGAGTGCTAGTTTTGTTTTTATTATAAGTAATGACTTGACGAATTATCACTACTTTTTTGCTTGCTTGGTAAATTAGTTGATATCTATGGTCTGCAGTATTTATTGGCTCATTTTGCTTACTTAACCGTTCCTTTTTATTATGATGAAAAAAAAAATTGTCCATAACTGGGTTGTTAGTTAGTGCAAATGGATTAATGCGCTCATTGAAAACGAATTAACGGCAAAAGTGAAGATGTTAAAAATTTTAAAACTACTTTTTTTATCTATTTACGTTTGGTTTTATTTAATTTAAGCGAAACAAAGCTGACAGCGGTGGTAGCTCAATGGGATGACATTGGACTACCAATCGAAAAGACCTAAGTTCGATCCTCGGTTGAGGCCGCTGGAAGAAGTCTGATGAGGGGATGTGGTGGTCTCCGAAATGGATCCATAACTTCTACCAAAAAAAATTTTTAAATTTTTCTTAATTATAAACTGGCCAATAGCTCATATAAAATTCACTTTTTTTTATCGTTTAACTGTGATTTTACTTCAATGATTTGAATGTAATGATTGAAGATATTGATTGCTGAATGTACATATATCTCATTTGGGTGAGTGCTGAGTTAAAATTTTCAATGCCGCATTCCGAAAAAAAAAAAACCAATTGAATCATTAACAAACAAATTGACTGATTTTGAATCGCAAATGATTTGAATATTTTACAGCTTTGACTTGCCGATTGACAGTTGCCGATTGTGACGTAAGGAAAAGCTATTACTGAATCTGAGAGGAAAGGAAAAATATGTTCAAATAAAAGCAGACACAACAAATTAGATTAAGAACGAAACAAGATACTGAAGGTAGCATATAGCCGAAATCGGTTCATAACCAAATCAAACTTGACATGGGATGACCGAAATTCGCTCCTTCCAATAATTTTTACAGGGTAGTTTTAAAGCCGTTTTTCTTGCATTTTCAATTCTTTATTTTCTGTAATCTTTGTATGAGTGCAGATCAGCCGCTTTATTTTACATATCAAAAATTTAAATAAACGATTAAAAACTTTTCAAAGCGATAAAATGAAAAATCAATTTCTTTTTATTTTCATTAGTAGATACTTTTTTATTTCATTTTTAATATAAAATTAGAAAAGCTATTATATAAAAGGAAAAAATTCGTGCATACAAATTAGGCATTATTTCGTTTATTTATTCTTGTTTTCATCAATACGGTTTTATTTCATTTTTAATAGAAAATTAGAAGTTATTGTATAAAAGGAAAAAATTCGTACATACAAATTAGGCATTATTTCATTTATTTATTCTTGTTTTAATTAATGTTTTTTTATTTAATTTTTAATATTAAATTAGAAAAATTAATATATAAAAGGAGAAACTTCGTGCTTACGTATTATGTAAAATATTTTAATTTCTTAAAACTGAATTTAAAAAAAGCATATTGTCTATAAGCGTAGGAGCTAGGCGGTTGCGCTTTTCGACTATTATATTACCAGCAAGTGAAAATGTGCGCTCACTTGCTGCACTGCTATCTGGAATGGATAATATTTTAAGGGCAAAATTATAAAGAGTTGGAAACTCATTTTTATGATTTTCCCACCACTGCATGGCATCAAAATTATTTTCGAAGGCTGTTTGCCAAGCGGTAACATTTTTCTCTATGGCAAAATGAGGTAAAAATGAAAATTTTTGCCATGTTGAAAAAAAAACCTATTTTGCTGTGCCAAACGGAAGAGAAAATTTTGACAGTTACAAAGATACACATTTGGGCGAAAACGGGCAACGATACAATTTTAAACCGTAAAATGCATATAACACTGTAGGGAGGTCAAAATATCACAGCGAAACGCCGAGACACCCCAACTAAATTTTTGGCTGTAGAATACGATGGCATTTACAGAAAGTCAAAGTTAGCTCTTGTTTTCGAGATATTGAGGAAAGAAGTTTCAGAGCTCTGAAGGTAATTTTTTTTCCGTCTATAAACTTTACTCAGGCTTGGAACCCTTTACGCGCATAATAATTTTGACAGTTGCTCTTACTTAATTGGGGTATTCTAAATTCAATGCCGCCTTTAGTTTTCCCAAATTGGCTCCGGTTTTCGAGATAACGGTATTTAAAAATTACCATCAATTTGGACTTTTTTGTTAATAACTCAGTCAGTTTATGAGATAGATTGCCAAAACTTTGCACGTGACAATATTTTAGTATTTCCTTAACTATTTCTGAAAATAATTGAAATCGGGTGACTATAACATATAGCTGCCATACAACCGATGTTTCAGATGTGGACATTTATGGGTATAACTTTGCTATTTAAACAGCTAAGGACATGCAACTTTGGAGAATTTGTACTCGTATTGGCCTTAATCTATTCCCTGAAAATTGCCAAGATCGGGTCACTATAACATATAGCTCATTTTGTTTGTTTGTTTTGCACATTTATTTCCTTATAACTCCGAAAATAGTCATTCTGCGTGAAAAGGCAATATAAATACTTTCATTCAAAATTAATAGGTGAAAATTTTTCTCATATACGATTTCCACATATCTGCATCAGTTATTGCACTTTTATGCAACCAAAGTTGAAATTTCACCATAGGCATTTTTTTCAAGCCCAATAACTCATATATCGTATTAAATGAATTAGATGATATTTACATCGTCTTACAGGGAATTAAAAGAACTATTACGCAGTTTTTAAATGAAGAAAATATATGCATGTTTAAGGATTTTATATGCATTTATAGTAAAATTTTCCTACAAAACTATTGTTTGAAAACTATTGAAGCATACTTTTAGGCATTATTTGGAATAAAATTTTATGAAAAATTAACAACAAAAAATTATTCAAATGCGTATAAAATCCTCAAATATGCATATATTTTCTTCATTTAAAAACTGTATAATAGTTCTTTTAACTCTCTGTAAGACGATATAAAGATCATCTAATTCATTTAATACGATATATGAGTTATTGGGCTTGAAAAAATGCCTATGGTGAAATTTCAACTTTGGTTGCACAAAAGTGCAATAATCGTATATGAGAAAATTGTTCACCTATTAATTTTGAATGAAAGTGTTTATGTTGCTTTTTCACGCAGAATGACTATTTTCGGAGTTATAAGGAAATAAATGTGCAAAACCATATATCTGAACAATCAGTTGTATGGGAGCTATATGTTATAGTGACCCGATCTTGACAATTTTCAGAGAATAGATTAAGGTCAATACAGGTAGAAATTCTCCTAAGTTTCATGTCCTTAGCTGTTTGAATAGCGAAGCTATATCCCAAAATGTCCACATCTGAAAAATCGGTTGTATGGCAGCTATATGTTATAGTCACCCGATTTCAATTATTTTCAGAAATAGTTAAGGAAATACTAAAATATTGTCACGTGCAAAGTTTTGGCAATCTATCTCATAAACTGACTGAGTTATTAACAAAAAAGTCCAAATTGATGGTAATTTTTAAATACCGTTATCTCGAAAACCGGAGCCAATTTGGGAAAACTAAAGGCGGCATTGAATTTAGAATACCCCAATTAAGTAAGAGCAACTGTCAAAATTATTATGCGCGTAAAGGGTTCCAAGCCTGAGTAAAGTTTATAGATGGAAAAAAAATTACCTTCAGAGCTCTGAAACTTCTTTCCTAAATATCTCGAAAACAAGAGCTAACTTTGACTTTCTGTAAATGCCATCGTATTCTACAGCCAAAAATTAAGTTGACGTGTTTCGGCGTTTCTCTGTGATATTTCAAAAGTTAAAAATTTACCTACAGTGTAATTGTTGATGGCAGTATTAATGGAACAGAAGAAATGTATTCATGTAACGATTTGATGTTATTTTGTATTTAAATATTTGTGTTACTTATATGTGTATGTATTTACAAAATGTCAAAATTTTATAATTATGACGTTCAAATCCACCACGAATACTGTCAAAATTTTACTCCCTTATGTCAAAATTTCATTTTTTCTACCGATTGGCACACGGCCTAATTGTACAAATTCATTAATTTGACACCCGTTTTCGTCTTCAATTTCACAAAAAACTTCATACAGTTCACTGCGGCCTTTTCTTTTATTAGATTTTTTGTAAACACCACTTTTAAGTTTTTCGTACAGTCGAATGATCGTATAAACATGCAATGATCGCGATCGATCAACTGATCGATTGGTTCGTTATAGTATGTACATATGTATACTCGTGCGATCATACAGCGGTCGTATCGTTCAACCTGTAGGTACATATTTTTGTTTCAAACCAAACCGTTCGATCGCTGTGTTGTTTAGTATGAAAGCATACAAACGAGCTGTAGCTCGTACGTTTACGGCATAGATGCCCACGAAGCTGCTCGCGAGCACAGCGCTGTCGCAGATCCATATATGTATACTGACGTGACGTAGCAAAGCACTGCTTCAGTCGACTTTGCCGTTGGTTGTTTTTCTTCTGAATTTTAGCTCGTGGTTGCCAGCTGCGTAACCGTTATGCGCAATTATGAATGCAAGTAAATAATTTTTATTTGCGAAAATGTCCACAATGTGTGATGACGTGCACGAATTTGAGTTTTTTATTGTCAAAAACTCTAATTCCGAATACGATTGTAGCGTAATGGTGAGATATGCTGCCTACGGACCAAAGAGCGTAGGTTCGAGTCCCGAGTAGCGCATTTTTTTTTTTTTTGTTTGGCATAAATTTTTCACCTCTCGTTTACAAAACATTGTATAAAAATGTTTATTATAGAATTAGGGTTCCTTTTCGTTGATTAAATGAATTACAAATTTTATATTAAAGATTTTCGAAACGTTATGCTTACTGAAGTAAGTTTATTGTAAACTTATACAAATGTATTTTGCATATTGGGATATTTATTATATTTCCATATACGTACGTATGAATATGATTTTTACAGAAACATTGGTGTCTAATACTTTTGGGCAAGGCTGTATATTTATATTTATCATTTGAGTGTGAGATGTATTTACGTACAAGTATTTTAAATAACAAAGGTGGAAAATTATCATTAGCCTAAAATCATCATTAGCAAACAAAAAACACCTCAGTTCGGTGCCATTACAGAGAAGTGGCAACTCACGTTTCTAGCGACCAAACGCCATGCATCAACACTACGACAAAATGAGACTGTATTTGTGTGGGCATCTATGGTTTACGGTTTGCCGTACGTACACAATGAGTTGTATGCTATACCCGAACTTCAAACTGATCGACGCAGAACTCTGGTACATACAACCTATTGAGTTAACCATGGCGTATGAGCAACAAAATTGTTATCACAGAAATAGTATGTACCAAGTATGTTTGCAATTTTCTTTTTATTGCTTGCAATATGTGTGTAAGTATATGTACATACATATGTATTTGCCAGCAAAGGCACGACCTAAAATAACAGAAAGAAACAAAAGGAAAACGCCAACGAACAACAAGTGGAATTTATCAAAACAAAAACCAGACAGCCATAAAGCTAGTAAAGGAGGCAATCAACACCCTACGCATGTGTGCGTATATTTATCTCTATGTACTTACATATGTATATACAAAAAAATAAATGATAAAAATAATAATAAAGTGTAAACATTCATACATATGTATACATGCTCGTTTATATTTGTAATAAACTACATACCTAAATGGTTTGTTTTGTTTAAAAACAATGTAGTAGAATTTGTTAGTGTGAAAGCGCCGCTCAGACGCAGCGCGATAATTTACATTTTATCAGCGCCAACAGGAAAAGCAACATTCTCCGGCACCAGCAATTCAATCCAACAGTCCCAGCAGCCCACCCCAGTCTAGCAAAGCTTGTTTTCATGTCGGGCGTCGGGCGTCTGTGATTGTGTTTATTTTTTTTTTTTACATTTTTGCGCTACACTTTGTATACAGTATGGTGCAGAATGAGGTGTTTAGTGCTTTTGTGGCAATATTCGGTTTTATGTTATAAATAAAAGATGCAGATTTTTAAGAGTTTTTGTAGTTTTAATTTTTTATTTATTTAATTTTTGTTAGCTTTTAGATAATTGGGGAGGGCTGATTTGACTTCAGCATACCCAGCACTGCTCCATCAAGTACCCAGTAGTTAATAATAATTCCTAAACTGGCAAAAAGTTCCTCTACATAGGTAGACCTTTCATGGCGGAGCTCATGGAAAATCAGTTGCCTCAGCCGTACTGGCTTTGAATGCTGTTTGGCTGTCGATAAAGCTGTTCAATCAAGAGGTAAAGTTGGTTAGTTGAGCTTCTGATTTCGCCTGAAATATGCTGAAGTAATCTGCTAGTTCAAAAAGGCCGTTGTATTTCAGTTAGGTGAAGAATACTGTAACACCCTCTCCTTTGTTAATTTCTGAACCATTCGTAAAGAGGTTAAAAGCTTTCCTGATAGTTTCCCCCACGTTGAGTGTCTACGTTTGTTTATTGTCCAATATGACTTTCACATAAACCTTGTCCGCTTTTAAAATTATTTTAGTTTTTACAAGCTTTTGTTTAACTTAACTTTTTGTATGGGTGTATGTCGTGGAAGTTTGCAACGAATATTTAAGATACTTCCAGTTGAGCTAGGTACTTGAAACTTGGAACATTGTTCAGGACCCGAAGACAATGCATTGTGGAGGAAAAAAATCCGATAGATGGCGCTGGTATCGAGATATTTGTAAAATTCGTATTTGCCGACCGAATTTGTTCATATCCATTCGGTATATATATTGCCTATGAGAAAGTAAATACATACATCCGTGGAAAAAAATCGCCGCTAGGTGACGCTATTGTCAAGATATTTACAAAATTTTTTATTTATGAACGAATTTTGTTCCTGTTTTGAACACGTATTATCTACAAAAAATAGAGAAAATCCGTAATAAAATTTTGCTGATAAATGACGCAGATGTCGACATATTAAAGCAAATTTTGTGAATAACGGAACAGTAGCAGGAAAAACTATAAACACGGAAAAATTCCGACAATCTTGAAATATTGGAAGCGTTAGCAGTAAACAAAGTTATAAGGCCGGTCTATTGATTAAGAGTAATCCGCGAAAGTAAAAAAACTAACAAGAGAGATTCTGAAACACTGATACAACGCCAACATACATATGTACATATGTAGGTAAGATTGCACGAAGTAATCTATTCACAAAAGAGTATAGTAAAACCATTTAAAAGAGTCCACAGGAATTGGATAATCAAAAAAAAAGGAACCATTATAATGTTAAACATAATGCACTTGATATTAAAAACTGTTGGACTATATTGATAGTAGGAGTTTTGACAAATATTAGTGCCCATTAGATATTCATGTTATAAAACAGTATTGGTGAAATGGAAGGAAGCGATAAAAACTTTAAATTCCAATTACGTAAGATATGCATTACGTAAAGAGCACCCACGCTTTTATTTATGTTGATACATACATATACAGAAATGCTTTGAAGAAATACGTTAAAGGTATGCTTATATTGAAATTAAGATACAAATGAACTAAGGACTAATATAAATCTTGTTCAAAAATATTAAAAATTTATTTTTTTCCTTTTTAATAAATTTTTATATTAATATTAAATAAAAGCTTTTTTAAAAATTTTTGTTTACCTTGTTTTATTTAATCTTTTGGTTCAAAGTTCGTTAAATTGAAAACTCGTGTTTGCTTTGAGTCAAATCACTGCCGTCCACTGTATTTTTACATTTGTGATATAAAGTGTTATTTACGTATTTATATACCTACATATAGATGATATTATGTGTGTATGTAAGTATGTATCTACCAGAGGCGGTCGCTTCATACAAGCCGAGAAGCCCGGCTTGCGTACACATTTTCATTCATTTCATACGAAATTCTTTAAAATCTGGTTATTTTACGTTTTAAATGTGTTTACTGTTTAAGTTCTCAAAAATATAGCCCCTACTGTAACATGCCCCTAAAAGCCTGCTAAGAAAATAGCGCAAATACACCACCAATCCACCTCACAATGTGTATTTTGTTTGTACAGCCAATCACAGCACAGTGAGCATGCTTCAACGTTTCCACACATTAGCTTTTACGTGGCTTCCAAAACAGAATAACATAGCTTGTTTTCTCGCTTTCGCTAAGGAGAAACCAATTGCTTATTTTCAGACTTAAATTGAAAAAAAAACTAGCAAAGCACTTTTTTTATTTTTCAAATTTGTGTATGCGAATATGAAGCTGGCTTCGGCATTCAAAAGTTCAGTATTCACAGCCATATGCATATTTGATTTGATTTTCGTTTGCATGTAGGTACATACTTATGCACATAATTTCTTATATCTGCATGTGCATGCAAACATAAATATCAAATACCAGATTATAAAAGGGTTGATTGTGATTTTTGGCGACTATTGGCACAATATCAAGATAATTTTAAAAAGCGGTGGAAATCAAATTGGACCTCAGTTTTTCAAACACTAAAGCACCCATTTTTTAGGCAATAAGCAAATACACTTGCTACTGCTGAAATTTCCGTCGGTATAAGGAAACTAAAAATACCTCTGCGCTTTCGTGTAAGATTTCCCTAGCGCAGGTTTTTATATTTAAGAATTATGTAAATACGAAATTTTTTATTTTAAAAATGTTCAGAGTAAAATTGCAAAAACAAGAAAAAACAATTTTAATTTAAAAATGTTTATTTTTATTTTAAGCACTATGAGATCTTGAAGGAAAAACTTTCGTTTTTATTCCATTAATTTTAATTTTTAATTTAAACATGTTTCTTTTTAAATCCTAAATACATTTTAATTTAAAAAATTTAATTTTTAATTTAAAAATTTTCATTTATAAAATAAAAATGACTTTGTTTAAAAAGTGCATTATAAAAATAAAAATTTTATTTTTGATTCCTTTTCTCTGAGTATACAAACAAAAAAATGTGTATCAGGAAAACAAAAATAAAAAATACATATGAAAAAAACAAAAAAAAAAAATAAACGAGAAAAAACGATCTTCAAATACCCGAATTGTTCAAATGCCCGTACAAACATACGCGTAATAAACAAACGAGCGTTCGAGCATTGAACAGCATTTATTCGGGCCACTCGAAAATGTTAAAAAGAAATCGAGAACTCCAAATCAAAGTCAACGACGGAACTTTTAAATAATACAGCAAAGGAAATTACATAAATGGCTAATGGTTATGCTTCACACATAGGCGTTCCCAGGCAATTTATGCTAGGTCCGCCACTGGTATCTACATATTTTTTAGACTGAGCAGTCAGGTCAGCTTTAAGTCAATTTTTTTCGTTGTTTTGCTTTTCCAGCTGGCTTAATTGTCGTGTATTGAGACACTTAACAGCTGTTGGCTTTTGCTTTCACACACATGTGAGCAATTAATTATTAATATAATGTGTATACCCTGCAGCGAAATAGCTAACTAGTATGCCAAAATTGTAGTATATTAACTGGTATTCGTATCACAATACCATACCAGTTTATTTTGTCTAGTATTATACCAGTTAAATGCAGTTGAACCACAAACTAGTTATCAAAATGCTAGTTTATCAACTGGTATCCAAAAGGCAGCATCATACCAGTATATCTTATCCAGTATAAAGAAATTTGATGAAGTCCAGCTAGGAAAAGCATGGCAATTGAACAAAAAGGGGTATTTTCAAACAAAAAAAAATAAGCAAAGGAATTGAAAAAACAGAGTGCCTGAATTTTTATACAATGAGTTTTTTTTTTTTTTTAATTACTGAATATGTGGCTTAAGTTTTTTGTTTTTAAACTGAAATGGTACCTTATTAGTTATTTAATTTAAGAAATACTTTTAGGATTTCTGAGTGTCTGAATTTGTATACAATGTGCTGTTTTTGTTTTTTAATTACTGAATATCTTACGTTTTATTTTTGCTTAAAAAACTGAACTGCCACCTATGTACCTATATCTAAAAATATTTATTTTTATTGAATGAATGAATATAATGAATTACATATGAAATAAATAGACTTCACAATTTATTTGTTTTTGCATACCTAAACTGGTATTTGCTGATATAGATGCTACTAGTATTTTTCTGACCCATACAAACAAGTATTTAACTGGTATGAGCTTATGCAGAGGAAGACAATTGCCATTTCGTAGGACATTAACACACGAAAAATACCAGATGTTTACATGGGATATTTACAGTAAGGCAAGTAGTTGACTGTACCCTGCAAACTGGTATAATCCTAGTTTGCAACTGGTTACTTTCGCTGCAGGGTAAATGTGCGTATATACATATGTATGTATGTACGTAATCGCATGTTGATACTTTTATCAATTTTTGGAACATGAACGGTAGATACATTCATAGATTAGCGAAATAGAAGAATAAATACATATCGACGGCTGAGAATAAGATCGCCCTATTTCAAAAATTGTTTCATAAACGCCCTATTTCAGAGAAAATTCCATATATATTTCTCTGAAATAGGGCGTTTTTGAATAATTGTCTGAAATAGGACGTTATTGAAACAGTTTTTCAAATAGGGCGTTCTTGAAGCAAAATCTGAAATAGGACGTTATTCAAACAATTTTTGGAATAGGGCGATCTTATTCTCAGCCGTCGATATACAACTCATGTTTTAGGACCATTGCAAATCCACTTCACACTTTTCCTTCAGCTTCTCTTAAAATGTTTTAGTGGGTCTGTGATGCCCTCCTCTGGTGTTTTCAAGAATCATGTTTTGACACTAATAGCATTGACAGACTGCTGCGATAATCCGGAATATCTAGCTGATTCGGAGTTAACTTGAGTATTAACTGGAGGTAATCCGGAATATCTCTTGAGTTAGTCCTCAAAATTTTAGCGGATTAGAGCATTTTGTAATGACATCTCTGGCGAAAAATCTCTATTGTGAATGAAAGTGAAGAAAAAGAAGAATCCAAAGCAGATCTAGGAAGGTGGGCGCATAGGCGAATTTAGAAATTTCCAATGTAATTTGTTGTTGTAATTGGTAGAGTGGTGTAATGTCAAAACGATATTTCGCCTTGGTTGAAATCTGCATTCGCTTTGGGCTCGCCCATTTCAATTGACCACGATGTGAATTCGCTTTGATTTTTAGCTACATTACACATTTGGAAATGAAAAAAATGAAGTTTTTGAATTCGCCGCTGCGTCTACCTTCCTTTAGATGTTTTGTTAATTTGAATGGAATTAAGTATTGTGGTAATCGGGATTATCGCTGCCGTCTGTCAAGCCTATAAGTTATAATACCATTTCATGTTCATGAATGGTATATGAACGAAGGTAATGCAAATGCAATGATCTTTGTATTTAAATTTTCTTTTTTTTCCTTTTAAGTAAAATACATATTACTAAAATTAGTAAATTTTAGTAACTAAAATATTTTTTTTACAATAATCAAATCCAAAATTAACTTACTTCAATTCCAAGGCCCGGACAGTCGCTGATATTATCGAAAACAGCGGATGATTTTAAACTTGTTGTATTTGTCATAACACTTAATAAAAACTTAATTTTCCAACTGGTTTTTATTTATATTGCCTCGTAATCGAGCATTTATACGTTGTAACTGTGTTTTTTTTTTGTACACGCACACTAAAATCACAGTTTTTTTTTTCGATTTTTACACTCAACTTATATGCTAGTTGTATTATTAATTTTTATTATAAATATTTGATTTCATTTATTTATTTCAAAAAGACTATTTCAAAATTGGCACAGCCTTACTGAACAGGAACTAGGAATTAAAAAAAAACTACATTATTTTCATAATTTTTCAATGTATTCTTATTTTTAGCAAATCGCAATAAAAAAAAAACTTTGTAATTTTTTAATATTATGAAATCATTTTAAATTTATTTATCTAACTCGGTTTATAGCTTTCGTGAACTTGAAATTTTTTTGCTTATGTATAACTTTGGTCCAAAACACCAAAAGGAGAGTTGATAGACCAACAAAAGTACAAGGCGATATGATGAAAAACAAAAATTAAGGAGCACGCGCGAATGGACGGAGAAGCTCGGCCTTTATAAGACTTTTCTAGCAAAACGAAACTGAAAATATTTACATATTTTTGCAGGAATAACCGTTGACAATGCAAAAACAACAATTGAAAAAAAAGCATTTTTTTTGTTTTTGGCTGCAAAAATTTTAAAATTTTCCACAAATTTATTGATTTGGTTGATCACAAATATTTACACTTGTATATGAAAAAAAGACATACATTATCAATATACATATGTACATACATAGGTATGTACGTATGTAGATTGTACTCATATCCCTGCAAAAAATGCGATTAATCCGGGACGTGTCCGGGATCAATCGTAAGAGAGCATGCGACTAATACAATTTTACATCCCTTTATATGGAGTGAATTGATCGCATTTGTTCGAGCATGTCCTATGAAGAGACTAATTGTTCAATTTGTATACCCGAACGGGTACAAATGTAGATCAATCGCTTTCATCTGCACGTCATGTAGATGCGCCCCTCGCGCGATAGGGCGGGAGGAGGGTAACCGTTGGATTTATTGTTATTATTATCCAACGGTTATAAATGTAGATTAATCGCTTTCATCACGAACGGGTACAAATGTAGATATTTCAAAGTTGTTAGCCAAGGCTATTTTTTATAACAATTTTTAAAAAATTGTAAATGTTCATGCATATTTAATTAAAAATATGTTTTACTTTTGTAAGAAAATCTCAAAAAATAAATTAAAAAAATTTAAGTTTTGAGTATGCATTATGTGGGCGTAATGTAAAGAATTTTTCAAAGGATATTTTAGGTAACATTTTGTTAAAATTATTATTCATCAATTACCCGTTCGGGATGAATGCGATTAATCTACTTTTATACCCATTCGGGAACAATTGGTCTGCAATTAGTCTCAATTTATACACGTACGCGAACAATCGGGGACTAATTGTAAACCGATTGTTCCCGAAAGAGATAAATCCGGCACAAATCTCTTTCGGGATTAATCGGTAATTTTTTTGCAGGGATTACGCACTTATATGCATATGTATGTATTTTATTATCAAAGTCCCTGCAAAAATCATTGGATTATATGGTCCATTTGTGGTAGGTTGGAGTACTTTCAAAGCGATCATTAAAATAGCCCAAACTACCGATTCATGTATCTGCACCGGCTCGTAGTTAGTCGAGCATAATAACGAAAACCAAATGTTTATCGCGATGACGACGGATCACGTGTACTCGTATACATACATATGTACCTACTCCATCAATTAATCCAATGTAGGTACTCAATGGATTAATTTGATTGTTATGCGAGACTGGAGTATATACTCCATTGCAATGACATGCAATGTTAATTGGACCATATTTTTTTGTATGAAATGTGGCAAGTTATGGAGTACGTACTCGGTTGGTCCATAGCGAGCACTCCATGGATTAGCGAATGGAGTACTCGGAATTTTTGCAGGGGTTTCACGGTTCCCAAAAACACAAACATTTTTTTTTTCTGTTGGATCTGTTGTACGATTTGGTTTGCTTTAGACATTTAGTTAATAAATACATAAATCGTCTCAATGCGCTCAATTTAATTTCTTTTGTTAATGGTTTTTTTTTTTTATTTTTTTTTTACGTTGATGTATTAACAGGGTTGGCTTCGATATAATGCGCTCGCAGAACTTATTTGCAAACCACTAAGAATTTTTCTATAAAACTTTCTGTTCTGTGGGTGTTAATTTTAAGACTCCCGACTACGTAAAAATGCTGTGGATCGCTCCACAAATATAAATCCAGAAAGAGAATCCTGCCGGCTGAGGCAGGGCCGTAGCTAGACTTAAATTTAAGGTAGGGCAGCGTTGGTTTAAGGTAGGGCGGAAGTAAATAATGTATCACAATTAGTCTTACATCGCACATAGGTAGATTTTCAACTTTTATGCGGCCAAAATTGAATTTTGTAAAGTTGTTACAATTGCAGAAAAAAATATACCCACATATTGGAAATAGACTGGGGAACAATAATTCATCGCTTTTTTCCGACCCCATACTCTGCGCTTGCTTCCAGATGGTCGAAACTTAGCATATCTAAAGTAAATTTTTTAGTTTTTTTACATAATTTTAAGTGCTAGTTTCAACGTGAATATTTATTATTTAAAGCATGTCATTTAAGTAATTGTGATGGATCCTAAAGCTTCAGGTAATTATTAACACTTTTCAATAATATCCTCGATTTCCAATAATTCTAAGTTTATAGTTTTAAGCTTTTAAAGTTGGGATATTTCAAAAAATTATCACTCTTTTTAACACGCTTTTATTAGCTTCACCTGTATGTATGTATGTATGTATGTATGTATGTATGTATCAGGCGCGGATCCAGGATTTCGGCAAGGGGGGGGTTTTGAAAATTTATTTTTTTGGAAGATGTTTTTTAAGGGCAGACGCTGCACATAGGTAGATTTTACGAATTTATGCGGCCAAAATTGAAAATTTTAAAATTGGTGCAAATACAAAATCCAAAATCGCTCTACGTTTATAATAGACCGGGCGATAATAAACCGGTTTTCTCGGCTTTTATAGACAACGGGGGTGTCCCTGCCGCTAGTCGTACTTATTATTCTCCCACTTTTCGATTTTTTATTTTTTACGTATTTTAAGTAACCCATTTTTAAACGTCAATATTTTCAGTTTTAAGACAGTTATCAAAGTAAACATGATGGATTCGAGTGCTTCAGGTAAATATCATTATTTATTGAAGAAATCGTCAACCTAGCATAATAAAAGACCCACCATTTTGAAGCTTTTTAGCATATTGGCCTTTCTTGAAAAAATATTGTTAATTTTTTAATTCAAAAGCATTTTAGTTATATTATCGCCTCCGGTCGATTACCCGTCAATTTCTATACGGAAAAATGCAAAGCTAGAAATTATCAACAATGGATTAAAAATGGCCTATTTGGAAAATTACCTGCTTTCGTATTTTTAGTATTTCCAATTTTTCAAAGTCAAGAAAATACTTATCATAAAAAGGGGCTAAGAATCCTAAAGCTACATTTTTTAGAAGAGTTTTGAGTATGCAATTTTGCAGCTCTTTCAATTTTAATATAACAATATGCAACATTCAACTTTTTGAAAATTTTCATTGGCTTTTCCGAAATTTTAATTGGAACGGTCTCACCCTACACCCTACAGAAAAAAACTTCTAAAATTGACGGAATTTTTCACAGCATTGAGAATTTCACTTTTTACACTAAAATTGGTTGGCTACATAACAGTACACTTAGAAATCTCCTCAAAATCTTCTATAAATTATGGCCTTGCTTTGAAATTTTTAATCCACTTTCAGAAATTTCTACGATTTTTCAGATTTTTTCCATAAGCTCAGAAATCCTGCTTAAAACGATTGTTATTGAAAAATTTTCTGTATTTTTAAACTAAAATAAGAAAGTAAAATTTTCGACAGAACTCTTTGAAATAAATTTAAAAACTTTGTCATATGATTTTTTTTTGAGTCACTGTATATATTTTTCAATAAAATCGACTTTTAACTCAAAATATTAAAATTTTGCATTAAACAAGCAATTTGGAATATATTTAAACAATAAAATATTTTTGGCCGCATAAAACTTGAAAATCTACCTATGTGCGCTGGTGAAAATATGGACTAATACCACCTACTATTATTATTCTATATACTAATTGCGCCATTTCCCGCACCTTAAAAACACCAAACTCAAAACCCTCCAAATTAACAATATGTATGTCATCACATAAAGTGCAGGAGATTTCAATTGAAGTTCTAAATAACATGTATAACGTATGTATGTATATTTTTGCATTGGTACGTGCGAATGAGTATCGTATGGTATTGGTGGCAAATTGATCATCAATTTCACTTACCCTTGCATTTAAAGCCAAAATAAATGGCAATTTGCGAATAGCATTTTACAAATTTGATTTTATGCACGTGCGTCCAAAGGTACCTACATGAACTTTTTTCGCATGTAGGTACATATTTTGGATGTTATGTGGTCCAACCATTGCCTTTGGAATGATAGAGTTTTCCTTGATCAGTTTGGGAAATTTGGGCGCAGAATCTATAAAGGCATTAATTTGGGATCTATTATAAACCACAAGGGGGGGGTTTGAACCCCCAAACCCCCCCGTGGATCCGCCACTGGTATGTATGTATGTATGTAACTTCATCCCATCCTAAAAGTTGCAACATTTAACTAAATTATTATATCTTTCAAACATTCACTTTTTTGTGTTCTCTCTATTTTATATTTCTATTCTTCTCCGGATTCGAAACATGACATCAACAGCCCAACGGCATCATATAGTAGGACATTCAACATTATATTTTGTGCTTCATTGCGGCTTTTATGTTACCTTTCTTCAAAATAGCCTCTATGAATTTCAATTCACTCCCGTATACAAGCCAATAAGTAACAAGCTTGCAGGGTACGGAAAAACTCACTCACGAACGCTCAAAAATACATTCTTCTTAAATCACAAACAAATGTTCAAAGAAAAACGTATAACCACTCAAATAGCGAGCGAACTAACGCACAACAGCCAGCGATCGCTCATAGCGATAAACTCAATGCATAAATTCACTCAAAAATAACGCTTGAAGCTTTCTGTTTTGGGTTTGTTGTATTTGCAATGAAATCATAGTGCAACTCTAATGAACCGTATGCAGATGCGTATGCGTGTGCGTGTCACTGACAGCCGTGTTGCATACCTGTGTTTAAATGAGGCAAACTCCAGTGGCACGGATGTAAATGCACCACACGCATAGAAAATTCGAAGATGATTTCGAACACGCATTCGAATGCAGCTAAGTTGAAAATTTTCTACTTCTATGCGTTTTCTATGCGTTTCGCAGCCAATATTAATTTTGTTGCTATATCGGTATACATATTTAATCGTAAAAACTTCGTTAAATTGATTTAAAGTGAAGTAGTGAAAATTTGTTTGCCAGCAGAAATGTTAATTAAAAGGTGTTTTAAATATATTTAGAAATGGTTAATATTAATTATATGTTAATTACTATCTGCATATCCATGTACATAGTACATGAATTTAAATTACATATACATATGTAGTTACCCGTGTAAAAATACATAATTGAAACTTAAATAAGTTTAACTGTGAAAAAATATTTAAGTGAAATGAGTACTCTTTTGAATAGGGAGTTTTCGCCTTGGTATAACAGAACACCAGATTTCAGAGGTTGTGCATATATGTACATACATATTTGTATTAACCAATTGTCTAATTAATTAAAAACCCACTAATTAATTAAAAACCAATTATTGGCTTTTTAGAAATACCGGTAACCTTTCGGCAGTGGGCGGCTTACCCTCCGAGTGTATTTCTTCCATGAAAAAGCTTCTCACAAAAAATGCATTCGCCGTTCAGAGCCGGCATAAAACTGTAGGTCCACCCAATTAGCAAAAACAAAAGGAGCACTTCTCGAATTGGTAGAGAAGCTCGGTCATTAAACTCGTCACAGTTATAATAGCGCCAGTGTATTATATTATTATTAATTTGGAACTGATCCACTTCACGGGTTTTCATCAAATTAAAGAAACACTAACTCCCCTTTCCAAAAACAAATCACGTACTCGAATGTTACTTTTTTTTTTTTAATAATTTTAAAGTATTCCTTATATACGGCAATAACACTTCCTAACATAATTAATATCAATTCTAAATCGGCATCCATTATACATTTTATTAAATCTTTCGCGAATTGGTAAAATATGTATTTTCAAAAATAACAATGGCGGGAATTGTATATATGTATGTAGTGTAATTGATAGACGCAACCATGCGCATACACTGGAGCAGCCAGGGCCGCACGCAAGAAAACGTTTAGATGCGCATACGCACACGCATTCGCATACGGTGCATTAGAGTTGGACTATCAACCGCATGTACAATGTACATACATACATACGTATGCAGAGCAAGAACTGGTTTTGTGTTTTGTGTAACAAGCTTTCTGTTTTGTCGTTGTTATGTTTGCAATAAAATCAACCGCATGTACAATGTACATACATACGTATGCAAAGCAAGAACTGGTTTTGTTTGTAATTCATTTAATAGTAAGTGCTGAATCAACGAAAAGGAACCCTAATAACATATTTATACAATGTTTTGTAAACGTGAGGTGAAAAAAATTTCTCTAAAAATAAAAAAAAAAAACAAAAACAAAATGCGCCACTCGGGACTCGAACCTGAGCTCCTTGTTCCGTAGGCAGCATACCTCACCATTACGCTACAAACGTATTCGGAGCTTTATTGTCTAAATTCGAATTTATTCAATCAGGTTTATTTTTTTTTGTTCTTTTCAAATGTTTCACCTCAACTTCACTTTCTGATTGTAAAATATAACAAAACGTTTGGGAAATTTTGTATTTCCAAACTAGTTTGGAAAACCTTGAATAAAAGGGTTTGGAAAATATTGCATAATAAGCTAGTTTACTTCACTGCATATTGGGATTTTTGGTAGAAGTTATAAATACATATGTATGTAGATCTATTTCGGAGAACACCACATCCCATCAGACTTCTTTTTACTTTTATTCTTGCGTCCGCATAAAACATCCTTTAATTAAAAATTTCACTAAAAAGTTAAAAATAAATAATAGCTTAAAAAAACTAAAAAACACGCTTTAATCTTAAAAATCGTACTAAAAATTGAGAAATAATTTAATTAGAAACAAAATGATGAACGAAAATATAAGTAATTAAGGAAAAGCGTGGGGGTGCTCAATAATATTTGAACATGAAAATATTCTATTCGTACAACTAGTACAAAAATATACCTAGTTGCGAAATTAAAGAGTACGATATATGAAATCTCAAAAAAGTCAAAATAAAATTACACTGGATCACAAAATGAAATTTTTTGTCTGTACTTTGGACGTGACCATCCTATCTATATGTAAAATCGGTCGCTGATTCCGAAAATCGGGCTCATTTTTAATTCTATGGGAAGGTTTTTGAGATATCGGCAATTTACCGTTATTTGGCCACTGGCTCCACTTAATCCTGTATACCTTTTTAACGCAGTGAGCTATCTTCCTTGGAGTGACACTCAACGAAAGAAAATTAAATTTCCTTTTCATCGCTGCTATAACATTTTTCTGTAACTCTTATAGTTTCTGAAATATTGACGATTCAATTTGAATTTTTTCGATTTTTTACGATTTTTTGAAGAAAAAATTGAATTTGTCAGGCAATATCTTTTAAACCAATGTCTTCACCTTCGGTTTTACTCCTTTACATGAAGCTCCATTCTATTGGGAAAAATATAAGCTATCAACGAAGAAAATCCATGGTAAAATGGAAAAGTTATAGGCGATCAAGTAAATACATCCAAGTCGCGCAATGCCTCTGCACGGGTATATTCTATGCATGTTATACCCGTAAATGGGCTTTTATCTACTGCGCTGCCAATGTGCTGCTACTGCAGATGTGTAGGTATTGGTATAACATGCATAGAATATACCCGTGCAGAGGCATTGCGCGACTTGGATGTATTTACTTGATCGCCTATAACTTTTCTATTTTACCATGGATTTTCTTCGTTGATAGCTTATCTTTTTCCCAATAGAATGGAGCTTCACGTAAAGGAGTAAAACCGAAGGTGAAGACATTGGTTTAAAAGATATTGCCTGACAAAGTCAATTTTTTCTTCAAAAAATCGTAAAAAATCGAAAAAATTCAAATTGAATCGTCAATATTTCAGAAACTATAAGAGTTACAGAAAAATGTTGTAGCAGCGATGAAAAGGAAATTTAATTTTCTTTCGTTGAGTGTCACTCCAAGGAAGATAGCTCACTGCGTTAAAGAGGTATACAGGATTAAGTGGAGCCATTGGCCAAATAACGGTAAATTGCCGATATCTCAAAAACCTTCCCATAGAATTAAAAATGAGCCCGATTTTCGGAATCAGCGACCGATTTTACATATAAATAGGATGGTCGCGTTCAGAGTATTTTTTGGCTGTAGAGCAGTGTTATTAGTAAAAAAACACCGATTTTAAATATTTTTTGACATACTGAGCACCCCACGCTTTTCCTTAAATACTTATATTTTCGTTCATCATTTTGTCTCTAATTAAATTATATCTCAATTTTTAGTACGATTTTTAAGATTAAAGCGTGTTTTTTAGTTTTTTTAAGCTATTATTTATTCGTGTTCAAAATTGATTTTGTTATGTTGCTCTGTCAGACTCAGTCACATTAACCCTTGGACATGATATCTAGTACAATTAATATTTTGCCGACAAAAAATTACGTCGCACAAAGCCGCACTTCACTACTAGATACAGGGTTTTTCATATGTATGTACCTATAATAAAATTCTTTTTTGTGTTTTATATTTGATTTTAATGTTTATATTTCTAACGCATATCTTGGTTAATATAGGTGATGCTCGAAAGTAGCCGAGATATTTATCAGCGATTATTGTTAACTTCTTAGGCAGTATTTTTAGTATTTCCAATTTTTCAAAGTCAAGGAAATACCTATCATAAAAAGGGGCTAAGAATTCTGAAGCTACATTTTTTTAGAAGATTTTTGAGTATGCAGTTTTGCAGCTCATTCAATTTTAATATCATAATATGCAACATTCAACTTTTAAAAAATTTTCATTGGCCTTTCGCAATTTTAATTGGAACTGTCTCACATACATATATGGCAAGCACCCTACAGAAAAAAATTTCTAAAATCGACAGAATTTTCACAGCATTGGGAATTGCACATTTTACACTAAAGTTGGTTGGCTACAAAACAGCACACTTAAAAATCTCCTCAAAGTCTTCTATAAATTCTGGCCTCGCTTTGAAATTTTTAATCCACTTTTAGAAATTTCAACGATTTTTCGAATTTTTTCCATAAGCTTACAAATCCTGCTTAAAACGATTTTTATTTAAAAATTGTCTACATTTTTAAACGAAATAAGAAAGTAAAATTTTCGACAGAATTCTTTGAAATAAATTTAAATACTATGTTGTATGATTTTTTTTTTGAGTCACTGTATATATTTTTCAATAAAATCGACTTTTAACACAAATTATTAAAACTTTACATTAAACAAGCAATTTTGAATAGATGTAGACAATAAAATATTTATTTTATTTATATTTTAAAACTTGAAAATCTACCTATGTGCATCGAGGCATGGCTTCCAAAATCAGTCAGCATAAATATCACTTTTCTCTAGGTCAGTGACGTATATTGGCTCAGATTTCCATCTGTCTACCGAAAGGGACGGCTTTACATTAAGGAACCACGGTCCGAGAAAAATGACTTTCGAAGAAAAAAGATGTTCTACACGCATATATACATACATATGTGCATGTTTTTATAAGTGCCTTTCCTCGGTAATCGTACTCAGTTTTGGGGGTTTGTTTGGTAAATTTTACAACTTACCAACATCTCCGGTCGACGGGACTTTTGGATTTAGAATCAGGAGGACCTCCTCTACAACCCCCAATGACTTTTTTTCAACGCATGGTAGACTGTTGGAAAATTTTCCCCGTACTTTTAATACCTATTTGTTGACACATAATTATTGTGACAGTACATAAGCAATACTCATTGAGAATAAGCCAACAAGATGGTACAGCTTCCAATTTAGATGTGGAGATGTGGAGTAGAGGCATTGCGCGACTTGGATGTATTTACTTGATCGCCTATAACTTTTCTATTTTACCATGGATTTTCTTCGTTGATAGCTTATCTTTTTCCCAATAGAATGGAGCTTCACGTAAAGGAGTAAAACCGAAGGTGAAGACATTGGTTTAAAAGATATTGCCTGACAAAGTCAATTTTTTCTTCAAAAAATCGTAAAAAATCGAAAAAATTCAAATTGAATCGTCAATATTTCAGAAACTATAAGAGTTACAGAAAAATGTTGTAGCAGCGATGAAAAGGAAATTTAATTTTCTTTCGTTGAGTGTCACTCCAAGGAAGATAGCTCACTGCGTTAAAGAGGTATACAGGATTAAGTGGAGCCATTGGCCAAATAACGGTAAATTGCCGATATCTCAAAAACCTTCCCATAGAATTAAAAATGAGCCCGATTTTCGGAATCAGCGACCGATTTTACATATAAATAGGATGGTCGCGTTCAGAGTATTTTTTGGCTGTAGAGCAGTGTTATTAGTAAAAAAACACCGATTTTAAATATTTTTTGACATACTGAGCACCCCACGCTTTTCCTTAAATACTTATATTTTCGTTCATCATTTTGTCTCTAATTAAATTATATCTCAATTTTTAGTACGATTTTTAAGATTAAAGCGTGTTTTTTAGTTTTTTTAAGCTATTATTTATTCGTGTTCAAAATTGATTTTGTTATGTTGCTCTGTCAGACTCAGTCACATTAACCCTTGGACATGATATCTAGTACAATTAATATTTTGCCGACAAAAAATTACGTCGCACAAAGCCGCACTTCACTACTAGATACAGGGTTTTTCATATGTATGTACCTATAATAAAATTCTTTTTTGTGTTTTATATTTGATTTTAATGTTTATATTTCTAACGCATATCTTGGTTAATATAGGTGATGCTCGAAAGTAGCCGAGATATTTATCAGCGATTATTGTTAACTTCTTAGGCAGTATTTTTAGTATTTCCAATTTTTCAAAGTCAAGGAAATACCTATCATAAAAAGGGGCTAAGAATTCTGAAGCTACATTTTTTTAGAAGATTTTTGAGTATGCAGTTTTGCAGCTCATTCAATTTTAATATCATAATATGCAACATTCAACTTTTAAAAAATTTTCATTGGCCTTTCGCAATTTTAATTGGAACTGTCTCACATACATATATGGCAAGCACCCTACAGAAAAAAATTTCTAAAATCGACAGAATTTTCACAGCATTGGGAATTGCACATTTTACACTAAAGTTGGTTGGCTACAAAACAGCACACTTAAAAATCTCCTCAAAGTCTTCTATAAATTCTGGCCTCGCTTTGAAATTTTTAATCCACTTTTAGAAATTTCAACGATTTTTCGAATTTTTTCCATAAGCTTACAAATCCTGCTTAAAACGATTTTTATTTAAAAATTGTCTACATTTTTAAACGAAATAAGAAAGTAAAATTTTCGACAGAATTCTTTGAAATAAATTTAAATACTATGTTGTATGATTTTTTTTTTGAGTCACTGTATATATTTTTCAATAAAATCGACTTTTAACACAAATTATTAAAACTTTACATTAAACAAGCAATTTTGAATAGATGTAGACAATAAAATATTTATTTTATTTATATTTTAAAACTTGAAAATCTACCTATGTGCATCGAGGCATGGCTTCCAAAATCAGTCAGCATAAATATCACTTTTCTCTAGGTCAGTGACGTATATTGGCTCAGATTTCCATCTGTCTACCGAAAGGGACGGCTTTACATTAAGGAACCACGGTCCGAGAAAAATGACTTTCGAAGAAAAAAGATGTTCTACACGCATATATACATACATATGTGCATGTTTTTATAAGTGCCTTTCCTCGGTAATCGTACTCAGTTTTGGGGGTTTGTTTGGTAAATTTTACAACTTACCAACATCTCCGGTCGACGGGACTTTTGGATTTAGAATCAGGAGGACCTCCTCTACAACCCCCAATGACTTTTTTTCAACGCATGGTAGACTGTTGGAAAATTTTCCCCGTACTTTTAATACCTATTTGTTGACACATAATTATTGTGACAGTACATAAGCAATACTCATTGAGAATAAGCCAACAAGATGGTACAGCTTCCAATTTAGATGTGGAGATGTGGAGTAGACATATACGCCGACAGTGATTCCGGCGGCGGCGGCGCTATTCCAAAAACATTTCGGCGGCGGCGGCGACGCCGGCGTGCTTTTTCGCGCCGGCGCGCCTGCCCCAAATCTACAAATCACAATCCTTATTCAAATATTAATTTTATTTAGTTACCTTAATATCGCTGGCTGAATGGAATAAATAAACTAATTTCCACCTTAAATTGTTGAAACTTTTTTATTAACAGCAAAAAACAATTGTTACATAAACTAAAATATAAAATAAATAAAATAAATATTAAAGAATATACACAAATCCATATGTAAGGGTAAATTTAAATTCATTTGCTTATTTTGTATAATAATAAACATGCATACATATATTTACATATGTACATATTTATATATCGCTAGCTTAGAGTGCAAATTGTGTAAGTCCTTTTTTCAAACTTTGTAGGAGAGACAAAAAACAAAAAATAAAAAAATTTCGAAATGAAAAAAAAATTTTCTGTTCATGTAAAATTTTGGACTTACACAATTTTCTTCGATTTTTGGACTTACACAATTTGCGTCTCACAGAATAACAACGAGTAGAAATATGACAAGCATCAGAGACTTGTTTACCGTGGTGCGTGTTTGATTTTTCTAGCGTTCCACATAAAAATACACTTTTCCATAAAAATGGACTTACACAGTTTGCACTCTAAGCTAGCGATATATATAAGGCACTTTAAAATAAATATATGTATATACAGTGTTGGAAAAAATAATAGGGACACAATTTTGCAATTCTCCATTTATTTAATTTTAAGACCAAATAATAATTACCATATATTGATGCTTACACGGAGAGGACATGCTTCAATGACTCTGGGGTGGTTTTTGTATAATAATTCAATTTTTATGAATAAAAATAATGAAATGTATAATTTAAGTTGGAAATAATAATAGGGACAAACTTTAAATTCGATTTTTTTTTTCAAATAAACTACAATATTACTGCTGCAGCTAGATTTATTTTTTATAACTTCCTTACTTCTTCGTGGCATAGGGTTGACCAAATCAGCGCAATTTGTAACTGGTATTAAGTACCAAGCTTCTTTAATTTTTTTTCCATAACTCTTGCTTGTTTTCCATTTTTGATCCCCCATCGTCTTCTTTAATATTCCCTGTAGGGCTGAGGTTCGACAACTGTGAGGGCTACTCAAAAACAGCAACTTTCTTACGTTCAAACTATGAGTTTTCGATTCTGGAGGCATGTTTGGGATCATTTTCGGCATCTAATGATATCAAGGAGGGTTGAAATGTTGCAGTTTTGAGTAGAACAATTAGCAACAGACCTCGATAAGTAGGACTAAATGGAAGAGATCCCAGAAAAGTTTCGTATCTGAGAAAAAATTATGTAAGCCAACGAACTGAAATTTTCCAGTAGCTTAAATTCTTTAGGACTGAGGCTAGTAAAGTAGGGAACAGCCAAAGTTGTTGTTAATAACTTTTAACCGGCAAAAAATAAAACATTTCCGCATTCAGCTTCGTGTTCCTGAGGTCAAAACACGTCGATTGGTTCCTTTTTTTAATTTTGAAGAACTTTAGCAGTTAGAAAAAATAGGAAAATATGTACACATCTCGCTCCATATGGGTATGGCGCGCCAGCGCACGCCGCCGCGCCGATACGCGATTTCACGGATTATGGCGGCGGCGGCCGATTATGAAGGTAATCGGCGCGGCGGCGTCAATCGGCGGCGTATATGTCTAATGTGGAGATCTTTAAATTTGGTATGTGGGTCGCCTGTAGGTATACACGCAAGTCAAGGTGAGAAAAAAACTCTCGAAAATGATTAAACGATAACCATAGAAAATTTAGACACCTGATTTTACCATCGAGTAAAATGTTTTAGATTAGCACACAGCTTTAGAAATCGATTCCGCGCTTCTGGTGTTGTTCGCTCACAGTGAGATTAGTTTTTGTCAGAAAAGTGCCGGAATGAACCATTCCTTTAACCAAACTACAAAAATTCGATGGTCTTATTTAATTACATATGTGATGCAGGGTGGATTCTCCATATCATACATTGAAACCGCAATAATTTTTTATCTCAAACTATGACAAAAAATTTAATTATAATAATTCATCTCACTTGTTGGCCTTTTTAAGGTAGGGCATTCTAATTTTAAGGTAGGGCATTGCCCCACAATGCCCCCCCCCCCTTGCTACGGGCCTGGGTTGAGGGTTATTTTTTTAAAGCGTGGCCGAAGGTCTGCAACGCAGATGGATGTTCTATGCAAAAATACTGTATTATTAATAAACTATAAGCCACCGCAAGATTTCATTTGCATTTTTATGATCTACATGTATGTATGTATATAAAATATACATGAAAATCGTTTTGAACAACAATAAAATGACAACAATTTATGAAGAGCGATGCGTGAGTGCCCACAATTGAACTGTTGCCAAGTGGCACACGCACCATAAACGAACAAAAACACAAAACGCACACACGCGCAAATTAACACATTCGTGCATGATATGCAAGTAAATTTACAGCGTTGCATTGAACGTGAACGTAGTTTCAACTTGATGCATTTGCCCAGAAAAAAAAATCAATCACAAAAGTAAAATTTATAATAATCGTCTTTTATCGCAACAACGATCGGTGAGAACACTTCCACAATTGTACCTATTTACATTTGTTTTTTTTTTTAACTAACGCGCTCTTACACTTTATTCTTCTTCCTCTTCCACTTGTTGTATCTAATAAATACGTTTAACAAGTTGCCCGTTTGGTCGGTCAGCTGAGCTGAATAAATGAGTACTTTACCGCATGCGGTCCAAAACAAGAATGCCCAACCAAACTAAAAATTTTCGAAAAACAAATGTGCGCCGAAAAAAAAAATACAAATAAAAAAAAAATTAAAAAGAATACTATGTACATAGAACACCGAAACACACCGCCAAGAACGATGGCGCACACACACAGCTTAACTCCTACATATGTATGGACATATTTACATCTATTCGTAATCGAAGCATCGAATATATCTACATATACCCTGTAACAAAATCTCTATTTCACAACAAGTTCCCTAGGAGTGCATTTTTCGACATTACTAGTACACGTTCATACTCTTTTTCATACAACCAAATGGCGCATTAAACACGGCGATGTTCTAGGCGGTGTCAATTATTTTCGATACTTCCGAACTAGAACTAAATTCTACAGTTTGCCCTGGTGCGTTTATTGGCACAATGTCAATGGTTCTAAACTAGCTACAAGTTTCTACAAAATCTTCAGTTCATATCTGTCATTTAAGTGCCGCCTCTGACGCACTTCATGCAGGTGGCTCGATAGCACAGTGGCCAAACGCATCTGATTTAGAATCGGGCGACCGCGCTTCGATCCCTGTTTAGGCGACTGTTACTTTTTGTTGCAAATTGTTAGGTGAGGATGCCGCAATGGTATAGTGGATAGAGTGTTCGCCTGTTATATCAGAGGTCTCAGGTTCAAACCCCAGTCCCGACAAAAACCAAAAATTAATTTTCGCCGTTCGGAGCCGGCATAAAAATGTAGGTCCACCCAATTAGTAGGAAAAGCAAAAGGAGCACACCTTGAATTGGGAGAGAAGCTCGGCCATAAAACTCGTCAGGGTTATAATAGCGCCATTGTATTATTATTATTATAATTTTCTATTGAATTAAACCCCAACTATTGGGTTTTCAAAAATAACGGTCAGCCCTCGGCAGTGAGCGGCATACCCTCCGAGTGTTTTTCTGCCATGAAAAAGCTTCGGAGCTGGCATAAAATTGTAAGTACACGCAATTAGTAGGAAAAACAAAAATTTAGGAGCACGCCTCCAATTGGCAGAGAAACGGCCTTAAAACTCGTTAGATATAGTATATCCGTGTCAGTGTATTATTATTACTCGTATATAGGTGAAGATGCAAATAGAATACTCTTTATGCAAAATGCTTCACTAATCATGTGAGAATTGCAGAAATATGCAACGTCCACGACAACTAAACGGACGAAAATTTTTCATAGAATTTTTGTCACTTGGAAATTGCCTGCAATGTTCACTTAATTAACTCCTTCTAAACTAGCGAGATTAGCCACAATTGAACTAGTGCCTTTTTGATACCTTTTCACTAGTTCGGAACTAGAAATTTTGCGCGCTGGTGATTGGTTTACTTGCGGGGTAGCTACACTTGTTTATATGTATATACATATGTATGTGTGGATGCGTGCATGTAGTTGCTCACCAGCCGGCAGCGACTTTTGTGTATGCGCGCGATTATCTAACCCGGCGTCTCCTCAAAACAGAATTCTGTCATCACAAGCACCATTATAACATAGATTTCAAATGGAGACCGCCTCTGTCTTCTGGTATAACAGAGATGCCAAGGCAATTGCTTTAACAAGATTGCCTTAACATGAGCTGTCAGTTTGAAGATTTGACAGCTAATTTTTCATTTCAACGAAAAATTCACAGTGGCAACATCTCCACATTGAACGTGAAATTTCGCATGGCGTCCATTTGCCTTGAGTGTTTGGGCTTAAAAAATAAATAAAAAGAACATTAAGTGCATATATACAGTTTGCCAATATATATGAAAAGTAAGGGGGGTAAAAGGGGGGACCCCCGCAACGAGGGTGTTATGGAACCCACATAAAATGTATATCAGATTAAAGGGAATTAAAATACCTATTGAACGGCATAAAAACATTCGAAATCGGTTGAGTAGTTTTTAAGTAATTGCAATTTAAAAAATGCATAATATAAACTTTGACCATTAATAACTTTTGTTGTTGTTGTTTCAAGAAAAAATAAATTCACTTTAATACTCAGCTTAGCCATCTTTATCAATCCTCATACTTCGTTTTTTGATTTTATAATTTTAGAAATTTTACATTTGTACCAGATCGTGCTATTTTTTTCAAATTTGTGGGGCTGGGGGCACCTCTAAACATGCGAGTAGGTCAATAAAATTTTAGAGGCTTATTTCTGGGCTACAAGGGTGCCGTTCTGGCTTTGGAACAAATTGAATTTCCAAAAAAACATTTTCACTCCACCTTAATATTCATATTATATTGAATTTATGCTTGAAATGGGTACGAAATAAATGCGAAACAGATGTTGCTTTGTAACAAGAGAAAGAGTGATGTATTTTAAGAAAATCGCGCTCTCTCATTTAAATTTCGAGAATGGGCTAGATTTCGAATTTAAGTATAACGTGTAAAAATGCGTCGAGCGATGAAAGTTCTGTTTTACTATTTGGAATTTTAGTAAATTTAAATTCGACTATGGACCATTGTCTTGTGGACCAATGTCTGTCATCCAAATTATTTTTCACCAAACTGTAAGCATAGCCATATGTACCTACATACATATGTTCTATGTACCCAGTAAACAGACTCGTAAGCGTAAGCTGAAACTAAGTTGTTAAACTGGAATATGCTGGCAGCGCTGCTGCTGCTTGCACTCACTCTTTCTGCTCCAAACGTTTTATTTTCACATATCCCAAACAGAGAGACGGGGAATTTAGTTTTTATGAGCAAAGTACCTACACTGTGTGGCGAGCGTAAGAATTGTGAATTGTCGCCTCAGTCCTAGGGACACGATATCGAATCAAAAGCATCGATCTGGTACTCATTTAAAATATCGGTTAAAAAGAATTGCGAACCCGATAATATCGAAACTAAACTACTCGATACTCAAAGTATCGGTATCGAAAGCGGTAATTTTCTAGAAGGTGCAACCTTAAACTTTCGACGCGTTCTGACCTCTAGATTATGAATTCGAAAGCGGAGATAAAAGATTTTTCCACATTTAAAAGATATTTATTAAAACGGTTTAAAGTTTCACCGTCTTCTCGAAAGTTACCAAAAACGCAAGAAAACTGCATACTTGGGCATACGCATATCGATCTATTAGTGCTAGTTCCATGGCATAGTATGCCATGGCTGGTTCCAAAGTTTTGATTTTGACGTAAATCCTTTTCCAACTCATAAGAATAGTTCAAGCTGATTAAAAAAATTATAGAAGCTTATTAAGTTCTTGAAAACATTTTTTACAAACCAACAGCTTTTACAAAACAACAGGTGTATTTAATGCAATCACAGTTGTAAAAGATATTTGCAAAATATTTAGTATTTTGAAAAATAAACATCTTAAATAACATTAACAATTCATTTTCATTGAGATTATATGTATCCATCATTGATTTTTTTTGGAAATTTGAATTTAAATCAGGGATGGGCACACAAACACATTCAAACAATCTCCGAAAATTAGTGTGTATTGGTGCGCCTACTGTAGGCCAAAGTGGAAAACGACAAACAATAATCAGTCTGCATGAAGATGTTGAGCGAGCAGGGTCATGCTGTGCACGCCTTGCGAAATTATGAAACAACGTACGTATACAAATACATACGTATGTATGTTATATGCAAAATCTTGATAGTTTATACTGCATACTTGGGCATACGCATATCGATCTATTAGTGCTAGTTCCATGGCATAGTATGCCATGGCTGGTTCCAAAGTTTTGATTTTGACGTAAATCCTTTTCCAACTCATAAGAATAGTTCAAGCTGATTAAAAAAATTATAGAAGCTTATTAAGTTCTTGAAAACATTTTTTACAAACCAACAGCTTTTACAAAACAACAGGTGTATTTAATGCAATCACAGTTGTAAAAGATATTTGCAAAATATTTAGTATTTTGAAAAATAAACATCTTAAATAACATTAACAATTCATTTTCATTGAGATTATATGTATCCATCATTGATTTTTTTTTGGAAATATGAATTTAAATCAGGGATGGGCACACAAACACATTCAAACAATCTCCGAAAATTAGTGTGTATTGGTGCGCCTACTGTAGGCCAAAGTGGAAAACGACAAACAATAATCAGTCTGCATGAAGATGTTGAGCGAGCAGGGTCATGCTGTGCACGCCTTGCGAAATTATGAAACAACGTACGTATACAAATACATACGTATGTATGTTATATGCAAAATCTTGATAGTTTTGTTTGTTGTCTGGCTTCTGCAAATAAAACAAAAGAATTTCAAGCGACGACCACTTGCTTTCACGACAGTCGAATTAAAATTCTTTTTGCTAAGCGACGATCGCCTGGCCCCATCGTAAGCGCTCGTTTTACGCTCTTTATTTGTCTGATTAGTGACAATCGGTGAGTATACGTGTGAATCGCAAACAGCTGGTCTGCCCGCGGGCAAGAGGCTGCGCATCGCTGATTTAAATTATCAAAAAAAAAAAAAAAATGAAACTCAAGTGGAAGAATAGCTGTACATTCCATGTTATAAAGAGAAGCCATTGCGCAGTATGATTTTTCTACCGGACTTCTTCTTTCCCCTTACGGCCAAAGCAGAAGCTTACAAGAGGCAAATTTAAAATTTGTATTTACATATATTTTATATTTTAAAAATAATTTATTTTATAGCTGTCAAATTCAAATAGCTGTCAAATTCAAACAAGAAGAAAGTGCCGAATATCAAAAAACCTATCGAAATACAAGCTGGCTCATTGGTTTTTAACCGCCTAGATGGTATTTCGTTGTTTTTTTTTTCCAACATAGCTTACTCCCTTGCACCAACACAAAACTGTATTTGACCACCTCTTCCACACAAAAAACCTTGTAGAATACAAGGAAAAAACGTAGTGTCATATGGGCATTAATGGAAAACAGACCCTTTTTTGTTTATACCGTGTTTTTAGTAAAGTGAGAAAGAAAAAAGATATTGACGATTTTTTCGCTGACACGACGATTTTTTATTTGCAAACGTCAAATTATCGTATGAAAATGAAAAATATATAATCCTATATTTCCAGTTATCATTATTTCTATCGCATGGTAATTGCAAATTGTTAGCAAGTTTCAGTGGTAAATGTACGCCTCGTTTGTGAAAATCAATAAACAGATTTCGGTAACTTCATACAACTTCATACAAAAAACATTTCGAAGTGGTCCAAACCTGCAATTATTTCAGCACGTGGATCAGACCTATTTTTCGATATGTACCAGTGATGGAAAATTACTCGTGCTTGTGCATTTTTCGGCCCTTTAGATACAAGAAATATGACATAATTTTAATTTTCCATCACTGAATGTACTCATTTGTTCGATACTCTGGTTGAAGTACTCGATACCAAAAAATATCGTTGCAAAAGAATCGAGTAAAAAGTATCGGTATCAAATGCAAAAAATATCGATTTGGTATCGTATCGTATCGAAATTCGTGTCCCTACTCAGTCCATTTTCAACTGACATGCAATTAAGTGTACGGTAATGTACGCATGTAATATACATATATGTATGTAATATAAATGCATGAATAATAATGTTTCAATCCTATCAGAATATATTATTTATTATTAATCCTAATCACCGAATTTTAAAAAGTTACGTAAAACCGAAAGTCAGACTCTGAGGCTCACATATGGGGAAAATTTTTAACACATTATTTTGCTATTGGTGTTTTACTTTATTTATGCAGTAATGAATTAAGAAGCATTTTTGTATATTCTTATAACGTTTTAGGACAATTTTTTTTAGTATATAAAGATAAAAAGTAATTTCATAAAGTAGGGTATATTAATGAACTGCAATTTTCAAACATTTTTGTAGTTGTTGAATGTTATATCATGTTCAGACATAAAAATTAATTAAGTCAATTGGGGTTGATTGAACATCTTTAGATTTGGTGTTCAGACATATTTAATTTACTTGGCCCATTTAACAGGTCGGCTCAAGATACATACCCACATACACGCCGTGAGCTGAATATCAAACTCTCGTGACCTAAATGTCAAAATTGCAAAGAGGACGAAATAATTTGACATTCATCTCACAATTTTTACCAATCGTAAACACGAATGCATGTATAAAATAAGCAGAAATAAAAACAAATTTGATAGGTGATGAAGAAGAACAAGAATGCAGCTGATCTGACGAACCAACCTGTTTAGTGGACACTGACGCTAATCACATTTCTCTTTTCATGACATTTCATTTTACTTATGAAGCAAGCCTTTTAACAGGGTTGCATGCAGAACTGTTCTTCATTAACAACTCATTAATTTCTAATGAAGCATTAACTTGGTAAATTTTTGTATGGTAAATTGAGAATCATTGGGCTTGAAAATTGAATGAAGGCTCTTAATGTTCAATTAAGGTTGTGTCTGAACATAACATTAATTACAAATGTTTTTATTTCATCTGTTATAAATTTGGGTTTGTGCACACAATGAGAAAAACTACTACTATGAATAAATTTTTCATATAATGCCCCTAATATTTGTATATTTTCCGCAATCAAATTTCAAATTCTTAAAACGCGACGTTTGTGGTGAAATTATTTACGCATAAAACCAGCTTATCGTTCGTTTCTCAATCTGAACGCATCTTTTCCGTAATTTAGCAGCTCAGTAAACAGAAAAATTACAAGATTTTAATCGTTTTAAATTTGCTGACCCTAACGGTCTCCTTATTTTTATTACATCCTATGATCTAAAGATCTATGGTGAAATACGAAGAATTCACCAAAATCCGGGGAAGTATGGTGAGTTCACCATGTAAAAACGTCAGTGCATAAACCTTGCAAACAACGGATTCAAAAGTTAGTTGAATACTAGAAATGGAAACTTATTACGATAAAGATACTCAATGTGAGTCTTTGGGGCTCACTTTTGGCTTTTCGTTATAATTGTATACGATTGCAAAAAAATGGTTAACATAAATAAATAGCCCAAATATCATAATTATTTCCTAATTTATGAACACAAATGAAGGAATACCTAAAATTTCAGAAAAAATCTTTTATGGTTTAGGAATAATTCGCTTTTCAACTTTAAAGTGAGACTGAGAGGCTCACTTTAGAGGATTAGGCTTTCTGGAATAGTATCTATAGACCTATCCACATTACTTTTGCATTGAAAAGAGTTCCTCTTAAAACACAACCAATATGAGATTTAATAATAAAAATAATAAAATAAACACCTTTCTCCATTGGCGGCTTTCGTCCGCGCTTTAAAAAAATAAACCTCAGCCGGCAGACTTCTCTTTCTGGAATAGTATCTATGGACCGATCCACAGTACTTCTGCATGGACGCGCTCTCCCAATTTCCACCTCCTCTACCATATTTTTCAACACTTGACAATGTCAACTCATTCTTTTGGCAGTTTGTAACCGTAACAATTACACTGTTATGGCGTTATTTCCACTTTGGTTACTAAACGATTATGGTGATATTGCACTTGGATGTATGCAATAAAGCCATAAGGTTTCCAATCTCATTCCATTCAGAAATAAGGCCATATGCAGTGATGGGCGAGTCCGAGCTGTTTAGACAATCGAGAGAATCGCCATCGTTGCAAAATCACAATCGAGTCAAAAGTTGACTCGCTCCTCGACTACACAATCGAGATGTTTTTGCGATTGTTCCGAGTCGGCGAGTCGGAGGTTGTTTCGATGACATCTCGACTACACAAGCGAGATGTTTTTGCGATTGTTCCGAGTCGGCGGGCCGGCTGTTGTTTTGATGATATGTTTTAGTTGATAAAATAAACTGAATGAGGTTTGTTGATAAAGAAAGTAGGATTTTTAATGGAAGTGAGGCAAATACATAAATAAATTAACCAAATTGAAAAATATGCTATACATAGACGCTGCATTATTGCAATCACAACTAAGCAGTGTCGTGCATAATAATAATAATTAATTATTTAAACATTAATAAATTTTCTGAAGTGAGACGCTTATGAAACAAATGAATTTTACGAGTAGCAACAACGGCAATAGATTTGTACCACTCTGTATGTTTTGTAAAGCAATTTTAATATTCAAGCGGCAACAACAATTATTATGTATTTTTTGCAGCGAGTCCGAGATGTTGTAGGGTTGCTTTGAAAACAAGAGGAATCGTTGGCGAGTCCGAGATGTTTTAGCGATTGTTTCGACTGACGACTTGACTCGAATACGAATGAAAAATATAGAGAGCATTCGAGATGTTTCAACAATCGAGAGAATCGAATAAAACATCTCGGACTCGCCCATCACTAGCCATATGGCTTTATTACTTATGGCTTTATAACACTGGACCTTTAAATCTACTGTAATAATTCTTATCTAAGGCGTAGATTTTTTGCCTATACATTGTTATCTATTTTGTGTTTTATTTTTATTGTTGTTTTCGTTATTGTTCTTTATATATATATATATGTATGTAAGTAGGTACATATATACATATTTATGTACTAATATGTATGTATAGCTCCGCATACATGAATGACCTACCCGCACAAATTTCGCTTTTAATAGCGGCGTTTTTTTCGGTTGTTTTGCTCGTGAGATTTTTTTTACTTTGAATATTATTTTATATACTTTTCTTATTTTCTAAATATTTATTTTTTTCGCTCTTCTTTAGTTTTAGTTTTAATTTTTGTGTTTTATTATTTGTTTTTATTTATATTTTTCGGTGTGCAACAACAACTCGTAGAGCGAGTCTTCATTAGTTCACTTGCCGTGAAGATATGAACATACATGTGTACGTATATGTAACAGATATATATGCATATAAATACATAAATACATACATTGTATATACATATATAATAATTACTAACACCACGTGGGGAAAATCATTGGTTCAGAACTAGTACGCTTCTAGTGCCTTTTTGAAAACTATCAGAGCACGTTCATACGCTTTTCCATACAACCAACTGACGAAATAAGCTCCCTGAGAAGAGGGAAATGTCGGACTCCATGGGTGTACTTACGGGACACTGTCTCATTGAGAAGCATGCGGAAAGGATTGCAGCGCTCTATCACAGATGCTGCAGAAGCTTTAAGGACGATAAGGAGGAGAAGACGATGAAACATCTCATTTGCAACTGACAGGCACTTAGTGGCGCCGGGCGGCGCTTTCTATAGCCTCCCTTTCTGGATGGCTGACAGAAAGTCGTAAAAATCGATGTCATACGAATTTAGCACGACGATGTCTTAGGCGGCATCAATCTTCACCCTTTGCACTGCGTGTTCGATAGTTCCGAACTAGTAGGTACTAAATTCACGAGCTAACACTAAAGCGCAGCATTTTTCTTACTTCATACAAGTGCACGATAGTTCAGCTGCTAAGGCTTTCGCCTTGTAATCTGGTGTCTTCGGTTCGTTCCCCAGCAAAAGTGATGCAATTTTAATTATTGTTTTATTTTTTCTTTTTTTACTTTTTATCAAACAACATTTGTTTCGTGAATCCTTTTGGTCTGGTGATGCTCTGACTACAATTGAACTAGTAATTTTTAACACCTTTTCGCTAGGCATTTTGGACACTACATAGCTGTTGACTTCTCTCTAGGGTACCTATGTACATATGTATGTACATTAGATGCGTTTTTTTTCGGCAAAGTTTCTCAGATCTTCCCTCCGGCCACAGAATATGAAAATAGGATGTTGTAGGATAACTAAGCTGATTTTTGTTTTTTTTTTAGACAAAAAACTGAGTGGGCTACTCCAAAAACAGCGATTTTTTTTAAATTCCATGATAGGTTTAGATTCATATATGAAAAAAACCACAGAATTAAAAACAAAAAAAAAAAACAAAAGATACATATATATTCTCATGTAAAATTAACGGCTTAATCGAATGGTGTACTCAGTTTTTTAGTGCGAGCCATAGGGAAGGTACCAAGATCGCCTAAAGTGGAATTTTATTTTTTTAGTCACGAATTTTCAAGTTTGGACCCTGGTATTTCCAAGATACCTTAAATCAAAATATACAGGAATCTGCGCAAATTAATACAGTTTTCAGAAAAGTTTGTTTGATCGAAATCGAGCTTTTTTTGTCCAAGCTACTTTGGTTCAATTGAAATATTCCAAAATCACTTTCATATTGAACAACATTTTTTATTGTTGCAAGCACAAAATTCGAATTTTTATTATTTACATATCGCACGTTTTATGCAATCGGGATTTAACTCAAAAAAAATTTTTTTTGGGAAAACGCAAATAAACTTTTATAATTTCAAATAGTTTCCTTCTACGGCTAACTACAAAATCACCTTTATTTCCGTTATTTTTATCTTATTGAGTATTTTATAAGACTAGACTCGAAGGCACGACCCAGTTATTGAAATATATGGCAAAATCCCAGAAATCGAAAATTTCGAGTTAAATCCCTATTGCATAAAACGGGCGATATATGTAAAAAAAATGTTGTTCAATATGAAAAAGATTTTGGCATGTTTCATTTAAACCAAAGTAGCTTGGATAAAAAAAAGCTCGATTTCGATCAAATAAACTTTTCTGAAAACTGCATTAATTTGCGCAGATTCCTGTATATTTTGATTAAAAAGAAATTTAAGATATCTTGAAAATGCCAGGGTCCAAACTTGAAAATCCGTGACTAAAAAAATAAAATTCCACTTTAGGCGGACTTGGTACCTTCCCGCACTAAAAACCTGAGTACACCATTAGATTAAGCCGTTAATTTTACATGAGAATATGTATTTTTGTTTTTTTGTTTTTAATTCTGTGGTTTTTTTCATATATGAATCTAAACCTATCATGGAATTTAAAAAAAATCGCTGTTTTTGGAGTAGCCCACTCAGTTTTTTGTCTAAAAAAAAAACAAAAATCAGCTTAGTTATCCTACAACATCCTATTTTCATATTCTGTGGCCGGAGGGGTATGTTAGATCAAAAAAACGCATCTAATGTACATATGTACATATGTAAGTATGTTCATGTACATTGAAACACCAACCATATAGGGACGCGTCAAAAGGGTGTAAGACTCAATTTAAAAATTGATGGGCTACGCCCTGAGAATCAACAAAAGTGAAATGAATAGAATTATTTATATCCTAAAATCTTTGCGTGTACAATTACATACATATGTACATACATACATACCTAAATTCATACATCGTCGCCCGGATAAATTAATGTCGTGTGTTGCATTTGAAGACTTTTGGGAAAACAGGTTTGAAGTTTGGAATTGTATTTCTCCAAAACTTCTGATTAGTTTTTCTCCAAAGTGTGGCAGAATACTACTAGGCCACAAAATTCTTAAATTATTTTAATTTTGTTATATATTGTTTATTATTTTTGAATTTAGCCGTAGCTAGTTTAAAAAGTAATCTCTTGTAGGTGGTTTGCAAAGTAGCTACGTCAAGTTAGTTTTTAAACTAGTTTGATGCGTTCGAGCGATGGACCGTGTGGTCCTGCGCTAGGACATTGCAATGTTAATTGGACCACTATTTTTATATGGAATGTGGCAGGTTTTGGGCTAGTTGATTGCCACAAGCGGCTGGTTCGTACATGCATGTATGGACTAGTTCCGTTTTCTGCAGGGATACATACATACATACATACATTTTAGGTATTATGGCTAAAAAATTTACGCCTTGTTTAAGAATGATTACAGAAGATTTAAAAGCTTACGAAATAGGTACAAAAATCAATCAAATTGAATGGAAATTGTATGCTGAATCTAGATATGAAACGGAGAAGTTATACCCCAAAATGGCTATATCTTAACAAACAATTGTATGACAGCTATGTATACATATGTTATAATGGTTCAATTTTGACAATTTTCGGTAACGTTGTTCAACTTATCAGCTTCCCTTAAAAAGACATCCACGTACCAAATTTCAAGCAGCTATCTTAAAAACTAAGGGAGCAGTTTGCAACAATAAAATGTTCAACTCCTAGATAAGAAAATTACTCATACGCCACCTGGGGCCACTTATATATGTATATGAGGACGCTCAAAATTCTGAAATCAACTTTTTTACATCAGAATCGCTTTATCTGCACTAAAGCTGTTAATCTATAGCATCTTAACCCATTGACGGCCATGAGTTAACCCGTTGGTGACCTATGTTTTTTATTTTAGTTTCGAGTTTAATTTTCTTGAATCAGAATCCGTATATCGATACTAAAATAGTAAATCCCAAGAATTTTAACCCCTTAACGACCACGCATTAACCCATTTTTAACCAAATTTTTTCACTTAATTCTTAGATCAAAATATTTAAATCGTATTAGTTGTATCTACACTAAAACCAGTAATCTTTGGAATCTTAACCCATTAACGGTCATGAATTAACCTATTGGTGACCAGTTTTTGATGTGTAAACATCTTTGCTGTAGCTACGAGTAATTTCGAAAAACAGGTAAAGTTTACACGTAAACATGTAAATGCGTAAACCGTAAATGACCTTGGCATTGTCAGTGGTAGGTAGGTAGCTAGGCATGTACTTACAAATGCTTGCATGCATAGTCGTGTAAATGCAAATATCAGCAACAACAGCAACGAAGCGAAGCGAAGTTGTTGTTGTTGTTGTTTTCTGCAACAATGCGACAATTAGGCAAAATAAAAAGTGCCAACCTGTTTGAACATGTATGGATATGCATCTGAGCAATATTGGTATCAAATGAAAGGTTTTGAGCAGGACTTCGATATGAAGCTCTTTTCATTGTGACTCCTAGGCCGGTTTTCCAGATATGGGTCAAAACGAGGACCCGGATGATCCTTGAATGTTTCTGAGCAAAATTGGTATGAAATGAAAGGTTCTGAGCAGGGATTCTACAGGGAGCTCTACTAGGGCTGATGATTTGACCCGGGTAATGAGATACCCGGGTACCCGGGTAGTGAATGAAGCCCTACCCGGGTACCCGGGTTTTTTATTACCCGGGCAGGCCCGTTCGGCCCGGGTAGCCGGGCATCGAAAAATTACCCGGGTACCCGGGCGGCCTCGAAACTGTTAGAAATGAAATTTTAAAGACTCCGTATGTATAGAAAGATCGTACAATATGAGTATCAAACGAAAGGAGATGGCTTCTGGTTTCATTTGGACTTCGATATGTTTCGATAAATTAATCGATAACTGAGTTATCGGTCAAAATGTGATTGCACAAAAACCTTAATATTACCTTACAATATGGGTATCAAACGAAAGGGGATGGCCCCAGGTTTCATTTGAACTTCGATATATTTCGATAAATTTGTCGATAACTGAGTTATCGGTCAAAATCTGATTGCACAAAAACCTTAACATTACCCCACAATATGGGTATCAAACGAAAGGGGATGGCCCCAGGTTTCATTTGAACTTCGATATATTTCGATAAATTTATCGATAACTGAGTTATCGGTCAAAATCTGATTGCACAAAAACCTTCACATTACCCTACAATATGGGTATCAAACGAAAGGGGATGGCCCCAGGTTTCATTTTAACTTCGATATATTTCGATAAATTTATCGATAACTGAGTTATCGGTCAAAATCTGATTGCACAAAAACCTTAACATTACCCTACAATATGGGTATCAAACGAAAGGGGATGGCCCCAGGTTTCATTTGAACTTGGATATATTTCGATAAATTTATCGATAACTGAGTTATCGGTCAAAATCTGATTGCACAAAAACCTTAACATTACCTTACAATATGGGTGCCAAACGAAAGGGGATGGCCCCAGGTTTCATTTTAACTTCGATATATTTCGATAAATTTATCGATAACTGAGTTATCGGTCAAAATGCGATTGCACAAAAACCTTAATATTACCTTAAAATATGGGTATCAAACGAAAGGGGATGGCCCCAGGTTTCATTTGAACTTCGATATATTTCGATAAATTTATCGATAACTGAGTTATCGGTCAAAATGCGATTGCACAAAAACCTTAATATTACCTTAAAATATGGGTATCAAACGAAAGGGGATGGCCCCAGGTTTCATTTGAACTTGGATATATTTCGATAAATTTATCGATAACTGAGTTATCGGTCAAAATCTGATTGCACAAAAACCTTAACATTACCTTACAATATGGGTGCCAAACGAAAGGGGATGGCCCCAGGTTTCATTTTAACTTCGATATATTTCGATAAATTTATCGATAACTGAGTTATCGGTCAAAATGCGATTGCACAAAAACCTTAATATTACCTTAAAATATGGGTATCAAACGAAAGGGGATGGCCCCAGGTTTCATTTTAACTTGGATATATTTCGATAAATTTATCGATAACTGAGTTATCGGTCAAAATCTGATTGCACAAAAACCTTAACATTACCCTACAATATGGGTATCAAACGAAAGGGGATGGCCCCAGGTTTCATTTCAACTTGGATATATTTCGATAAATTTATCGATAACTGAGTTATCGGTCAAAATCTGATTGCACAAAAACCTTAACATTACCTTACAATATGGGTGTCAAACGAAAGGGGATGGCCCCAGGTTTCATTTTAACTTCGATATATTTCGATAAATTTATCGATAACTGAGTTATCGATCAAAATGCGATTGCACAAAAACCTTAATATTACCTTACAATATGGGTATCAAACAAAAGGGGATGGCCCCAGGTTTCATTTTAACTTCGATATATTTCGATAAATTTATCGATAACTGAGTTATCGGTCAAAATCTGATTGCACAAAAACCTTAACATTACCTTACAATATGGGTGTCAAACGAAAGGGGATGGCCCCAGGTTTCATTTTAACTTCGATATATTTCGATAAATTTATCGATAACTGAGTTATCGATCAAAATGCGATTGCACAAAAACCTTAATATTACCTTACAATATGGGTATCAAACGAAAGGGGATGGCCCCAGGTTTCATTTGAACTTCGATATATTTCGATAAATTTATCGATAACTGAGTTATCGGTCAAAGACCTAATTTTGTACGATATATCGACCAAATTTTTTGTGTCACTTTATATACTTTTGTTGTAGAAACTAAGCACATTTTATGCCAAAAAAGCAGTCCTATATTAATTTGAACTCTTTCCTATATAATACAGCCAGAAATATCATAATCTTTGTAAATATGTTCTGAGAAAAAAACCCGCATGTAGCACAGTACACGTGATGGAAGTTAACTTATTACATTAAGACCAGCCACAAATGACAGCAGAAAACGCGCAGAACTTGGGCAGGCAGAAAACGCCGGTTTACAAAAACCCTCGATTTCCTTGTACTTCTGCCAATGGGCACACATGAAGACGCGCGTTTCTATGGCTTTCTGCCCAAGTTCTGCGCGTTTTCCCCTTTCGTTTGATACCCATATTGTAAGGTAATATTAAGGTTTTTGTGCATTCACATTTTGACCGATAACTCAGTTATCGATAAATTTATCGAAATATATCGAAGTTCAAATGAAACCTGGGGCCATCCCCTTTCGTTTGATACCCATATTGTAAGGTAATATTAAGGTTTTTTTGCAATCACATTTTGACCGATAACTCAGTTATCGATAAATTTATCGAAATATATCGAGGTCAAAATGAAACCTGGGGTCATCCCCTTTCGTTTGATACCCATATTGTAGGGTAATATTAAGGTTTTTGTGCAATCAGATTTTGACCGATAACTCAGTTATCGATAAATTTATCGAAATATATCGAAGTTCAAATGAAACCTGGGGCCATCCCCTTTCGTTTGATACCCATATTGTAAGGTAATATTAAGGTTTTTTTGCAATCACATTTTGACCGATAACTCAGTTATCGATAAATTTATCGAAATATATCGAGGTCAAAATGAAACCTGGGGTCATCCCCTTTCGTTTGATACCCATATTGTAGGGTAATATTAAGGTTTTTGTGCAATCAGATTTTGACCGATAACTCAGTTATCGATAAATTTATCGAAATATATCGAAGTTCAAATGAAACCTGGGGCCATCCCCTTTCGTTTGATACCCATATTGTAAGGTAATAGTAAGGTTTTTGTGCAATCACATTTTGACCGATAACTCAGTTATCGATAAATTTATCGAAATATATCCAAGTTCAAATGAAACCTGGGGCCATCCCCTTTCGTTTGATACCCATATTGTAGGGTAATGTTAAGGTTTTTGTGCAATCAGATTTTGACCGATAACTCAGTTATCGATAAATTTATCGAAATATATCGAAGTTAAAATGAAACCTGGGGCCATCCCCTTTCGTTTGATACCCATATTGTAGGGTAATATTAAAGTTTTTGTGCAATCACATTTTGACCGATAACTCAGTTATCGATAAATTTATCGAAATATATCGAAGTTCAAATGAAACCTGGGGCCATCCCCTTTTGTTTGATACCCATATTGTAGGGTAATGTTAAGGTTTTTGTGCAATCAGATTTTGACCGATAACTCAGTTATCGATAAATTTATCGAAATATATCGAAGTTCAAATGAAACCTGGGGCCATCCCCTTTCGTTTGATACCCATATTGTGGGGTAATGTTAAGGTTTTTGTGCAATCAGATTTTGACCGATAACTCAGTTATCGATAAATTTATCGAAATATATCGAAGTTCAAATGAAACCTGGGGCCATCCCCTTTCGTTTGATACCCATATTGTAGGGTAATGTTAAGGTTTTTGTGCAATCAGATTTTGACCGATAACTCAGTTATCGATAAATTTATCGAAATATATCGAAGTTCAAATGAAACCTGGGGCCATCCCCTTTCGTTTGATACCCATATTGTAGGGTAATGTTAAGGTTTTTGTGCAATCAGATTTTGACCGATAACTCAGTTATCGATAAATTTATCGAAATATATCGAAGTTCAAATGAAACCTGCGGCCATCCCCTTTCGTTTGATACCCATATTGTAGGGTAATGTTAAGGTTTTTGTGCAATCAGATTTTGACCGATAACTCAGTTATCGATAAATTTATCGAAATATATCGAAGTTCAAATGAAACCTGGGGCCATCCCCTTTCGTTTGATACCCATATTGTAGGGTAATGTTAAGGTTTTTGTGCAATCAGATTTTGACCGATAACTCAGTTATCGATAAATTTATCGAAATATATCGAAGTTCAAATGAAACCTGGGGCCATCCCCTTTCGTTTGATACCCATATTGTAGGGTAATGTTAAGGTTTTTGTGCAATCAGATTTTGACCGATAACTCAGTTATCGATAAATTTATCGAAATATATCGAAGTTCAAATGAAACCTGGGGCCATCCCCTTTCGTTTGATACCCATATTGTAGGGTAATGTTAAGGTTTTTGTGCAATCAGATTTTGACCGATAACTCAGTTATCGATAAATTTATCGAAATATATCGAAGTTCAAATGAAACCTGGGGCCATCCCCTTTCGTTTGATACCCATATTGTAGGGTAATATTAAGGTTTTTGTGCAATCGCATTTTGACCGATAACTCAGTTATCGATAAATTTATCGAAATATATCCAAGTTGAAATGAAACCTGGGGCCATCCCCTTTCGTTTGATACCCATATTGTAGGGTAATGTTAAGGTTTTTGTGCAATCAGGTTTTGACCGATAACTCAGTTATCGATAAATTTATCGAAATATATCGAAGTTCAAATGAAACCTGGGGCCATCCCCTTTCGTTTGATACCCATATTGTAGGGTAATATTAAGGTTTTTGTGCAATCGCATTTTGACCGATAACTCAGTTATCGATAAATTTATCGAAATATGTCGAAGTTCAAATGAAACCTGGGGCCATCCCCTTTCGTTTGATACCCATATTGTAAGGTAATATTAAGGTTTTTGTGCAATCGCATTTTGACCGATAACTCAGTTATCGATAAATTTATCGAAATATATCGAAGTTCAAATGAAACCTGGGGCCATCCCCTTTCGTTTGATACCCATATTGTAAGGTAATGTTAAGGTTTTTGTGCAATCAGATTTTGACCGATAACTCAGTTATCGATTAATTCTCGTTTTTGAGGAACAAAAGCAAACGTCTGAACATCCAAACATCGCTACATATGTACATTTCTCGTTCATCCATAAACGAGCGGCCTATTGTGGTAAGCAGCGTTTGTCGCATTAGCCGGCATCAACAAGAATGCCCGGGTACCCGGGTACCCGGGCATTACCCGGCTGCCCGGGTAGTAAATGGGCCGGGTACCCGGGCACCCGGACAATACCCGGGTACCCGGGCAATACCCGAAAAACCCGGGTACCCGGGCATTACCCGGGTACCCGGGTACACGGGTATCATCAGCTCTAAGCTCTACTCTTTATGAGTCCTAGTTCGGGTTCCGCGATATGGGCCAAAACGATGACCCTGATGATCCTTGAATGTCTCTGAACAATATTGGTATCAGATGAAAGGTTTTAAGCAGGACTTCGATATGAAGCTCTTTTAATTGTGACCCCTAGGCCGGGTCTCCAGATATGGGTCAAAACGAGGACCCGGATGATCTTGCATGGTTCTGAGCAACATTGGTATCAAATGAAAGGTTTTGAGCAGGCCTTCTACATGGAGCTCTATTCTTTATGATTCCTAGGACGGGTCCGGAGATATGGGTCAAAACGAGTACCCGGATTATCTTGCATGTTTCTGAGCAACATTGGTATCAAATGAAAGGTTTTGAGCTGGCCTTCTACAGGAGCTCTATTCTTTATGATTCCTAGGTCGGGTCCCGAGATATGGGTCAAATCGAGGATCCGGATGATCTTGCATGTTTCTGAGCAATATTGGTATCTAATGAAAGGTTTTGAGCAGGTCTTCTACAGGGAGCTCTATTCTTTATGGTTCCTAGGTCGGGTCCGGTGATATGGGTCAAAACGAGGACCCGGATGATCTTGCATGTTTCTGAGCAATATTGGTATCAAATTAAAGGTTTTGAGAAGGACTTCGATATGAAGCTCTTTTAATTGTGACCCCTAGGCCGAGTTTCCAGATATGGGTCAAAACGAGGACCCGAATGATCCTTGAATGTTTCAGAGCAATATTGGTATCAAATGAAAGGTGTTGAGTGGGGCTTCCATATAGAGCTCTAATCTTTATGATTCCTAGGCCGGGTCTCAGGATGATCCTTGAAATTTCTGAGCAATATTGGTATCAAATGAAAGGTTTTGAGCAGGACTTCAATACGGAGTCCCGAGATATGGGTCAAACGTGGACCCGAATGATTTTGCATGTTTCTGAGCAAAACAAATCAAAATCAGAAATCAAAAATCAAAAACCAAACAACAAAACAAACAAAGTCGCATTTTAAGTAAAGGAACAAGGGAAAGGGAATAAAAATCCGATTTCGAAACTGTTTACACATCAATGTTCATGAGTACTCGTTACTCACGCTTTCTTTTTTTTAACTAAAATTGGAATGCAATTTTTAAACTCACTTTTTTTTAAATGCGCACTTTGCTTTTGGTTCTGAACTTGGATTCTTTGTTACAAAGGACCATATTTTACTGCTGCATTTTTACATTTGCTACGTTTTTGCGCAAATTAAAAAAAAATCCATTTTGAAAAAAAAATATTTAAAAAAAAGAGGTACGTTTAGTTTTATACTAAAAAACACTCATCGATTACGTAAGCTTCGCTTAATGTTATGGAAAAAGCAGAATAATAAAATTTTATATCCTTCTCTTACACCAACTATTTCAAATACACATTAAAATTTCTCACTTTGAAAAAAAAATATTTTTTTGGAAAATTTGCCATGTTTGTGTATGGATAACTCTCAACTGAAAAACGATAGAAAGCTGAAAATTGGGCCAGAAGTGTAGAATTTTACAGGGAAAAATACTGCGTTTTTATTTTTTTGAAAAACTCATTATTTAAAAACTGAATTTTGAGCACGCTCGGCCCAGTGTGAACCGGTACCACTTGAATAAAAAAAGTTCAAATAGCATAGGTCTACGTTTTGGGCTATAAATTAAAAATTTTGCAGCTAAAATTCTGAAATTTTGGATTTGAAGCATTTATTTTACACAAAGCGCTGTCAGCGAAAATCATCAATATCGGATGACTATCGGATAACATAGCGATCCCATACCGCGGTTTTCAGCTAAAGCAAAAAGAGTGCATTCTAGTTCTCTTTTACCGAATGATTAATATTTTGAAGTATTGTTCCTATATTGTATTGTATGCGCTGAGAGGAATCCCAATTTCGATGACACGATATCGATTAATTTCCCTCTATACAAATCGCCCTGGTCTAATATACTTACATATGTAAATACACTTTTATTTATAACTTTCACTTTTCATGGTCACTTTAATTAACAAGATACTCTCGAAGCTTTGATTCTCAAAAATGTATGTATCTAGGTATATGCCCTTTAACATTTGCGTATTCGTAATGGAATTTTAGCAATTAGGTTTGTAGGTATGTACATATGTACATACCCACCAAAAAATCTAAGCCTTATTTAAGAATTAAAACCGCAGATTTAAAGGCTTCCGAAATAAGGCCTGAAAATTATAAGATCAGTAAATTTGTATGGCGTAAGGCTTAAATGTCATCAGGCCATAAGGAGTACTCTCTCTCTCTCTCTCTGAGAACACACCTTATTCCAAAGGCTAAGGCCTACCTAGATAAGTAAGAGAGAATTAGAGAGCTTTCACATTACTCGGTGCGGTATCGGATCGACATTTTTGGTTTTACCGAAAGTATACCGAAACCTTACCGATCACATGTATTTCAATTGGCACTTTCACATTAGTGTTGCATACATGAAATCGGATCGGAAGACCGGTCAGTAAAATTTGAGGAATTACTGCAGACATTTTTGCGGCGTAATAAAAGAAGAAGAACAAAAAATCAGTAAAAAACTCGTTTCGGCTATAAATGTAGCAAGTTATAATGTCTTCGTCTTCGCTAGAAGACATTATCTATATATTAATAGGCTAACATTTTTCCCATACAAACAATTGCCAGGCTGTTTTGCACATTTAACATACTCATATCCACAAAAAATTGATATGGATGTGTTCGTATGAGTGAGGAGCAGTGCATAGGCATATAATTTTTTCTATAAATTAAATTTTTAGTTAAGAGAAATAGATATCGTAAACGTATTTACAAATATCGTAAACACAGTTGAAGAGTCGCTGTAATTTAAAAGCGCTCTCTTTATTTTATATGCATTGGCCCAGTTTACGCTCGGATCAAAATCAACGCGGCCAAATATCTCCTATTGCTTTTCCATTAAGGCGAAAAATGAGAGAGAGGGCGGGAGAGCACACTGAGTAATTTTAATTTTGACCAAGGCATATCTAACAGGTAGGCTCGGCGGCGAATTGAAATACTTCTTTCTTTATTTACAAAGGTAGAGTGTAATGTCAAAATCAAAGCGAATTCACATCATGGCCAATAGGAATGGACGAGCCCCAAGCGAATTCAGATTTTAACCACGGCGAAATATCATTTTGACATTACACTCTACCAATTACAATAACAAAATACATGGGAAATTTCTGAATTCACCACCGGGCCTACCTTCCTAGATCTGCATTGATTTTGACCATGATTTCGCGTCGGACCGTGATCAAAAGGGCAAATCAGCGTTGCGGTACAACTGGAATTTGGAAAGTGTTGTTTATCTCCGCGAAAAGGAATAATTTTTGTACCAATACAAAGTTGAAAAATAAATTGCATGGTCGAATTTCGAGCACCGGCGATACTAGTTGTTATTATTGAGTGATTTGTTGAAGTTAAAAATTTTGTTTTGCAAATTTCGATGTTTGTTTTCCTATTTTCTGCCGATTACGCACCGAAAGTATTCCCACAAGTGTGAAAAACACAGCAACGCTGAATCGTTTAGGTAAGCTGAAAATACCGAGCAAAAAATGTCGATCCGATGTCGTACCGAGTAATGTGAAAAGGCCCTTAGAAGCAGACAGAGTGAGTGCATAACAGAAGCAGAGCTGCCAGCGTACTCCTGACCTGTAGTGAGTTTCTGTAAGAAATCGAGTGGATTTGTCTATTTTGATGACGTCACGTCGATTCTATCAAAACTTCTCTATTGATCGATAGCGAGTGTTTCTACAAGCATTAATCGATAAAATTCGGAACAGTGATGGAAATGAAACGCCAATCGAGAACTTAAACGCCAAAATAAATGTAATGCTCTAAGCACATTCGAACCGGCGAGCGAAAAGCAGTCAGCTGTCAAAAGTAAAATGCACACGTTCTTATGGGCGCACACATTTTAACGCCAGCACGACTTCACGGCAGAAGGGTTGCATTTGTCGCTGCCGCAAATATAGACCTATTTCTAATTTGACAAGCGACAATGCGCATGTACAGGCAGAAACGTGTGTATGTGTGCATTTTGGGAGTACAAAGACGCTCCTTAAGAGACTCTACAAATCCTTTAAATATATATTAAATATATTTAAATGTATATTCATTAATATATAGTATGTACATATATACATAAATAATTTGTTTTAATTAAAATATACTTACATTCTGGCTGAATTCGGCTGTTTTGTCCATTTTTTCGACCGGTGAAAGCTTTCTCACCGTTTAAAAAGTTGGCGAGTATATTGATAGATAATATATCGACTATTTTGCTTACAGAAACACCTTTAATCGATCATTCCTACTGAATTGGATTGGAACATATCAGCTGATTTGTCAGTTCTATCGATCCATTCGACTCATTTTCATACAGAAACGTATGCATCGAGAATGACGTCATGATGACGTCAAATCGAATATTTCAGTAGAGAACATTGATCGATATGAGTTACAGAAACTCACTACTGATTTGTCAACAAAAAGCAAAACTTTTTTGCCGGGTATGTATACATGTATGTATACGAGTACTAGGGAGGGGCGATTTACTAACCTATATCGCGCCTTTGAAATTGGGATTCCTCTCTTCTTAGTAGAAAACTCTTCCACGACATTTGTCTAAAATTAATTTTGATGTTCCGGAATTTGGTTTTATTTATGGACCAAGACGAATTTTTGAAAATAAAAATTGGCCAAAAATCGACAAAAAATTTATTCAGGACAATATGCACATCGAAGCAGAATTTTATGCTGAATCCAGATATGAAATCCAAATTAAAATCGGATGATCCGTTTTCGAGATATAGCCTGATTTCCGGTTATAGAGGCTAAATGCCCGATTATCTCTTGTTGTGTACAATAATCTTTTTTTGAAAATTCTTAAAGATAAGTCAATACAATATATCGTCGTACCATACGAAAACTAACATCATATTTTTTGTGGCTGACGAAAATTAACAAGTTCGACTTTTGGCTGACGAAAAATAACAAGTTTGACTTTTGGCCGACGAAAAATAACAAAATCGACTTTTGGCTGACGAAAAGTAACAAGTTCGACTTTTGGCTGACGAAAACTATCAATTTCGTTTAAACAACAACAATTTTAATGTAAAAACAGTATAACTTATTACAACGAACTTATTATTTTTCGTCAGCCAAAAGTCGATTTTGTTATTTTTCGTCAGCCAAAAGTCGAACTTGTTACTTTTCGTACAGAATTTTTCTATTGATAGCTTTCGCCAGAAATTTTAAATATGTTAGTTTTCGTATGGTACGACGATATGAACGATATTTTAAAATATTAATTTATCTTCCGGTATAGGAAAACTAGAATGCACTCTTTTTTCCTTGGCCCAAAATCTCGGTATGGGTTCTATATGTTATAGTCATCCGATACCGATGATTTTCGCCGACAGCGCTCTGTGTAAAATAAATGCTCCAAATCAAAAATCTCAGAATTTTAGCTGCAAAAATTGAAGAGTTATTCCCTAAGGGCCATTTTCACAGTGACGAGTTAACTATCGAATGCCAGTTAACTCGTCACTGTGAAAATGGCCCTAAAACTTAGACTTATGCTTCTGAAATTTGTTTTTTGCTTCCAGTCATATATATAGTACTCCTATATTCGTAATACCTACGAGTTCCATCAGCCAACATTACAGTACAGACATATAAAAAAAGAAAGAGAAAACCGAGCAATCAAATTTGAAAAATGACATACGAATTCAAAATAAACCGCAGTGACGGCACATAAAAAAAATTATAGGGAATTTACATATTTATTATTTAATCCTCGTATTAAAAAATTAAAAAATGTCGAAGCGGTGCTATATTTCTGACAATAAAAGGGATAAAATAAATAAAATATCTTTACATACGTAATAGATAAATAGATAGATTTCTTACATAAATATGTATGTATACATATATACTTTTAAAAATCATATAATAATACAAATAAAATTTTAATTCTAGTATTTTAGCTTTCTGGTATTTTTGCCTTTATAGTCATCATCGGGTTCGATGCATGCCGTGTACGCCTGACTTTGCACCAGTCCCATCTTGAGATGCCTGATTGCCCTGTTAGTATGTGACCGCCAGTCTGCTCCAGGAAAAAAACACTGCAGCTCCCACCCGTCCACCTTTTATCCGCTGTAAATATGTGGAACATATAGCGATCAGTTCGTTGTCCTTTCTTTCATCCGTCTTGTTATATTATTACCTGTAGTCCCCTGTTGAGGTCGGTTTGGAGAGCAACGTAGTCTGAACTTTGGTCCTCATATGTTGCTGTGTCCAAAAGTTCGTTGTCTAAATTTTCCTGTTATTCAGTTTAGAAATTCGCAGTACTTTTGCTTAGATCACCGTGCTGGCGGCCTTCGAACGTACATACTTTACAAACATAACCCTCAAACGCCAAAATTCTACTTTTTGATATAATGCCCATGGATCGGACCACAGTATTTTAACATGGAACGCTTTCCGCCGCGATTCATAAAAATATGAGTGCATAGAAAATAGATTTTTCTGGAACATTTCCACTAATTTTCATAAAAAAATTCACAAAAGTTTGCATCTCAAAATAAATGTGGCAAATTTCTTATATTAATTATAAACAAATTCAAAAACTAAAATCAAAGGGGTATAAGTCCCCTAGAACACAATGATGCCTTTCAATTTTTTTTTTTTTTTTCAAATGCCTCTGAACTCAATTGAATGTATTTGTCACACATATTCACAGATGACATTAAATGTAATTGAGGCGCATGCGCAGAACTGCCAGTTGCACAAAATTTTTGGATGAATTCATACACATTGCATAGATAGAATACTATCAATATAGAAGTACTGGAAGCATATACCAGTAGTACGCTATGGCGTATGAGTCACCTTGAGTTTTTTTAGAGCTGAGTAAAGTAAAAAAAACCAGGGACTGTAACGGTTACGAGTTATATCCAAAAAGTTGATTTTTAATCATTATTTGCTGAGTTTTATTTTTCCCTCAGAAAATAAAAATTATTTCTTGAGTTTTATTTTTCCATCAGAAAATAAAAGTTATTTTTTGAGTTTTATTTTTCGATCAGAAAATAAAGGTTATTTTTTGAGTTTTATTTTGCGATCAGAAAATAAAAGTTATTTTTTGAGTTTTATTTTTCCCTCAGAAAATAGAAGTTATTTTTTGAGTTTTATTTTTCGATCAGAAAATAAAAGTTATTTTCTGAGTTTTATTTTTTTGCTCAGAAAATAAAAGTTATTTTTTGAGTTTTATTTTTCGATCAGAAAATAAAAGTTATTTTCTGAGTTATATTTTTTTGCTCAGAAAATAAAAGTTTTTCAGTTTAATTTTGGCTGCAATTGTAGATTTTGCCATATAAATAGGTAAAGTAGATAAATAAATTTTTATTTTTTTTATTTATAAACTTTACCTACGTGTTAATGTGGAAAAATCGACAGCTGCAGCTAAAATTAAACTGAAGAAACTTTTATTTTCTGATTGAAAAATAAAGGAAACGTTATTAGTATACAGATCTGAGACCAATAATAAAAATTATATAAAATACAGTTTTTCTTTGATATAATAGGGAGATATTCTCACTTTATTTTATACCGAAAATCCCGGGATGAAATTCTAGCAATCCTGGGATTTCCGGGGTGTCAAAAAGGGCGGGCTCCCGGGATCCCGGGATTGGAATCCCTAGTAGATATGTATGTACTCATCAGACCTGGGCATCCTCAATTACATTTTTTTTCAATTACAATTACATTAATTGGTAATTGAAATTTTTCAATTACAATTACATGTAATTGTAATTGAGGTTTTTCAATTACAATTACATGTAATTGGTAATTGATATTTTTCAATTACAATTACATGTAATTGTAATTGAAAATTTTCAATTACAATTACTTGCAAATGTAATTGAAAATCTCCGATTACAAGTAATTGTAATGGAATCACTCCAATTACATTTTTCTTAGGTTTGAGAAAATTTAGTTATACAATTTGTTTTTGTTTCTATTCTTGTTCTTTTTATTGTTTGTTTTTGTTTTTGCTTTTGCTTTCGTTTTTGTTTTTGCTTTTGTTTTTGTTTTTGCTTTTGCTTTTGTTTTTGTTTTTTTTTTGTGTTTGCTTTTGTTTTTCTTTTTGTTTTTGCCTGTTTTCTTTTGTTTTTTTGCCTGTTTTGTTATTGTTTTTTCCTCAAATATATATGTATATATGTATATGTAAATATTTATATACAAGTGTTAAAATTTAAAGTGTAGTTTCATACCTGTAGCTCTTCAAATAACAAAGATATCGAAACGAGAAGTTCACTTGTTGATTTCACTGTTCCAGTCATCGGATATTAATGAAATATGAAACAGTCCTTCCTTAAGAGGACATTGGGCCTAATGCATAAAAATCGGGCTTTAGCTCATACTCAGATTTTCGTAAAATGTGGATTTTGTATGCATAAAAATTATTAAAATTGCTTAAAATAAATTTGGTTTATCTCATAGAAAAATTTAAAAATTATAAAACCCCATCCAATAAATTTAAATTATTTGGTTACATATGTCTCGAAATTAAGTTTGAGTTTGGTCTCATGAGAAAGAGCTCATTTTTTATGCATTATCTCTGCCAATTTCCATGTCTCTAGCTATTCAAATAACGACATATAGACAAAAACATATTCGACCATTCATTTCATTATGTTATATACATATTTTTTACATTTGTTTATGTACATATAATGCATGTATAATAAAATGTATTTCAAATCCAATTTTATTCAAATTTTTTATTAGCCTTTAGCAAGACCAACTTTTCAAAATTTCCGTCGTCTAGACTGGCGCGTCGAGGTGTTAAAACGATGCCGGCAAAAGAAAATAACCGTTCTACCGATGCCGAAGATGTAGTCGGAGTGTTCGATCGCTCAAATATTTTCTGAATTGTCGGATACTTTTTTAAGCTGCCTATTGTCGTGTCGCTATCGCACAAAAATTTACGATATTCCATTAATATTCCTGTTGACCAAAGGTGGGCAAAACCTTAGCACCTGCTAAATGAGAGTAAGCGCCCGTGTACGTATACACACCGATTGTCACTACTACAGCCAAATAAAGAGCGTAAAACGAGCGCTTACGATGGGACTTGGCGATCGTCCTTTAGGAAAAATAATCAGTTTGCCTTCGACTGGCGTGAAAGCAAGTGGTCGCTAGGTGATCGTCGCTTGAAATTCTTTTATTCTATTTGCAGATGCCAAACAACAAGCATATGTATGTATATATGTATGTGTATACGTACGTTGTTTCATAATTTCGCGAAGCGTCCGCGCATGACCCTGCTCGCTCAACATCTGCATGCAGACTGATTATTTTTAGTAATTTTTCACTTTATCCTACAGTAGGCGCACCAAGTTTCTAGAATTCGAATTCATTCGCAAAAGAAAAGATATAGAGAGGGCATCAAATTTCTTTAACCGCACGCCAAATGCATTTTCATGCTGTTTAGAAAAACAGATTAAATAAATGATTAATAACTTTATTTCGTTTGTTTTTCTATTGTCGCCTACAATTCCATCTGTGCTTTCAATGGCCTCGCTAGAATCTGTGTTTAAGTAAATTAATTTTGAAGATACATATTTTAAAAAGGTTTACTTCATTTCATTTACCTTGGCTGCTATCGTCGCGAAAATCAAACACATTCTGTAAGCTTGAAGTGGCAGGGCTTTCCACAATATTTGAGGGTTCGTAAAAATTGTACCTCATGGCGTACTCAGATAAAATTTGGCACATGTCCTGCTCTGTTCGTCCAGTCAATGAAGTAATTGGCTTTAGCCACTTCAACTTAAAATGGGGATGTGTCATAGCAGCGACTACAGCTTCATGCGACTCCTCGCCAATAGCAAAAAAATCCTGAAAGCGTCGAAGTAAACTATCTTGGATAGCTGACAGAGCTTTAGATAAAAATTGGAATTCTTCCTGCTTGAGTTTGTCAGTCTTTACTTTCAAAGTAGTTAATGATGGCATTAACATACCGAAGTAATTGTTAATATCACCTTGAATTAAAATTAAATTATATATATATAAATATATATATTTAAAATATACATATACATTGTACATATATTTCTAAACCATAAAGTTCCTAGTAAATTCGGATTCACAATTTAAAAGTGCGATGTCTCAGAGAAGAAACACTGGTTGGCTTTGGTGGTAATTCGATAATCGACTCTCGTCGGCTCGATATTTCAATTCGATATCGAACGAGCGACGATACCGTTTTGCTTTCTGCATTTCGATAGGAAAACTTTTCTTATAATATTTTAAAAAGTGCATAAAAGGCCTTTATTATCTTTCAAAAGTTGCGTTCTCACTTGTAAACAAATAAGAAATGATTTAAACCCACAAAAATATTAAAATTTTAAAGTTATATTTTTCTGCGGTTGCCATATTCGATAAGGCAAAACGATAGCTAAGGTGGTGTCGAATTGTTTCTGACGATATTTGTGTTTACGGAAAGCAAAAACGATGCTTCGATATCGAATTTCGCTCGATATCTATTGACGGAAAGCCACCCCTGTATTTTAGAAAACTCAACGGGATTTAAAAGTTTGAAATCTATACTTTAGGGTGATATTCTTCACTTATTGCTTGAAAGAAGAAAGTTGATGATACACTACGTCAAAATTAGGGAAAAAACAGCAATTTTTGCATACTATGTTTTCTAAGTGAGGCAATTTTCCGTTCAAACATTTGCGTACCAAATTTCATCGATATATCTGCTACGGTTTCTGAGTTAAGACTTATAAAACTTTAAATATTTGTCCTTTAATAAGGCGTGGCACCGCCCATTTTCCAAAATTTCACTATTTTTTTCATAAGAGCCTGAGCTCAATATGTAGGTGAAATTTTATCACTACAGCTATATTATTGACTGAGATACCAAATTTCCGATTTTTACTATATAGGGAAAGTGGGCGTGGTCATGTTCAAAATATTTAAATTTTTGCGTGAGTTAGTGTTTACGGACGGACGGACGGACGGATATGGCTCAATCGATTTCTCTTTTCATCCTGATCATTGTGATATATATGAGTCTATATCTGTCTGGACTATTTCATGGCGTTGCAATCCACCGTTATGAAATCGAAATTAAAATACTCTGTGTAGAAGAACAGCTGAGTATAAAAATTTGTTTGCTTTTAAATCGATAACGGCACACTTTTCAGCTAGTACATTTTGGGAGAGAATGCGAGTGATAAAAAATTAGCAATTTTCATTAAAAAGTGAAAACTTGAAATAACGATTCATACGCTTTTTCAGCACACATAATTCGATATTATTGTATACATACATATGTACTTAAATAAACAACTAACAAGTAAGACCGTGGCCGATTCCGGCCGAATACACCATACATTTCACCAATGAGATTATATTTCTTGAACAGATCATTGCAAGTATTCAAGTATGTAATTTGCTGTTTATATGAAGTCATATCAATATCTCTAAGACCCTATACAGCATACAAAGAAACAGATGAATATTATGAATAACAACGAGTAGAAATATGATAAATATGGCATACCTGCTTCGCGAAGTGCATATTTAGCGCTCTACATAAAAATATAATTTTTCGTAAAAGTGGACTTAGCCACTTTGCACTCTAGCGATATATATTTTTAGGTATATACTATGTATAATATGTATGTACATACATATGTATGTATGTATACACATATCATACCTACATACATACATAAGTACATATGTATAAACTTTCATAATAAGATAAGTATGACTACCAGAACATTGAAATCAACAAGCGAACTTTTCTTGTCTTTACCTTCGTTATTTGAAAAGCTAGAGGTATGAAACTGCACTACAATTTAACTAGGTATTTATTTGAGGGAAAAAAAACCAAACCAAAGCCAACAACAAAAACAAAACCAAAAACAAAAGCAAAAGCAAAATAAAAAAAAACCAAAAACAAAAACAAAAGCAAAAGCAAAAAAAAAAAAAAAAAAAAAAGAAAAAGCAAAAACAAAAACAAAAACAAAAACAAAAACAAAAACAAAAGCAAAAACAAAAACAAAAACAAAAGCAAAAACAAAAACAAAAACAAAAGCAAAAACAAAAACAAAAACAAAAGCAAAAACAAAAACAAAAACAAAAGCAAAAACAAAAACAAAAACAAAAACAAAAACTAAAGCAAAAACAAAGACAAAAGCAAAAACAAAAACAAAAACAAAAGCAAAAGCAAAAACAAAAACAAAAGAAAAAACAGAAACAAAAACAAAAGCAAAAACAATAATAAAAAGAGGAACAATAGAAAAAACAAATTGTATAACTAAATTTTCTCAAACCCAAGAAAAATGTAATTGATGCCATTCCATTACAATTACTTGTAATTGGAGATTTTCAATTACATTGACAAGTAATTGTAATTGAAATTCTTCAATTACAATTACAATTACATGTAATTGTAATTGAAGGTGTAATCAATTACAAAATGTAATTGAGGGTGCCCAGGTCTGGTACTCATGTATGTAGGTATTTGTGTAGCGAAAATGCACTTAAAATAACGGTAATCAATATATACATATATATATATCTTTTTTCTGCGATGTGCGATGTTATAAATAAAGCTGCAAAAGTCGATGATTGATATTTGTTTATTTATGATTATAAGTCACTCCTTATCGCATATATAAAAAAAGTAACAATTGTGTATATAGAGTATGTACCCATACCATTGTGTGTATGACCATACATATGTATGTACATATGTAGGTACATTATGATTATTGTAGAAATTTGTATGAAAAAAAGTCATAAACAACTTTACTTCATTGTTTTTTGAGTGTTGTTAATTGATTAATAAGTGGGTGCAAAGTCAATAACCTCAAAAACGGCAAAAAAAAGAGAAATATCTAAAAAACCAACACAAATAAAAATTTACAAAAAAAAAATGTAAGAATTTATTAAATATGAACACAAAATACTTAAGAAAAATGTATTGCTAAATGAACAAAAAAATATATTTAAGGCAATAAATATTATTAATAACTATAATTAATGCTTACTAAGTACCTACACTGTAAAAGTGTCTTGCGCTATTAGATCATCTCGACTAAATAGGCTAAAAAATGTAGGTATGTATGTATAGATAGTAATACATATATTTAATCTACAATAACAACTGCACACCCTTCACGGGCAATTGCACTTAAGCATTAATAAGCATGAACATTTGCATTTGAGTAAATAAGATTTTTTTTTCAATTTTTTTATCATTAGACTTACGTAGGTCTGTATGTATTTACCTACATATACATAAATATGCATATATGTATGTGAATATGTAAATATGTACTAACAAGTTAACCTAAACAATCGAGTGCATGTGTGGGTGTTAATTAAATATTTGTATTGTTTTCATCAAATGGTATAAATTGCAAATTAACAGACAAGCAAAAAATATATAATCAAAATTGGCGCACCCCCTTTTTTAGCCGATGCACACTGGGCGATTTGCCTGCGCTGGCGGCGGACAACTGATAACTTAGAAAGTAAGAAAAAAACTTAAATCAGTTTTTTTGAGCGAATTAAAAAAACTTCAAGCGATTAATATTTTTTTTTTTATTTTTATACTAGCTGACCCGCCAGACGTTGTTCTGGCTAAAATTTATTCCTATAAAGCAGGGCTGCTCAACGCTCTCGTATTGAAAGTACAAAACTCAATACATCTACAAATTTTGTATATGCACTGAAAAATATTTTCGCTCATTTAAATTTTTTTATGAATTCCAATAAAATATTATTTTAGAATTTATTTTCAAATGGTAGTATCACATACATACAAATTTTTTTTATCTTTTATATGAAAATTTTTTGAATACAAATTTTTTACAGTGCTTTAATTTTTTGAATTTTTTTTTCATTACACATTTGTTATTGTAAATTTCGATTTCTTACGGCAGTGCTCGAGCTCCTATACAAAGTGCCTTTGCTCTGCACATTCAATATGAATCATAGGCACATACATATCAAATTTTTTAATATCTAAGTGCTTATGGGAGTGCAAAGAAAATTTTATTTTCATATTTGAAGTGAAAATATGTATATGTGCCTATGATTCGGAACAAAACAAAAACAATTGTGCTTTGAGTGCCTATGAGGTGAGCAGCCCTGCTATAAAGCCTGAGGTCCTAGATTACCGTGTTGCTCACCATTATATCCCTATCCCTATCCCTATCCCCAAGGCCGTATTTAGGGGGGGGGGTTCGGTGTTTGAACCCCCCCCACGAAATTCTGGTAGATAAATATTACTACTATCATATTCAAAGCTATATGTTGAAAACTCTAGTTTACGAATAATTAATTTGAGAAAATACCAAGAATTTCAGGTATAGGGGAGGGCTGGTATGAACCTGCTGAGATCAAAACCATTTTATTATGGTTAGGGTTTTGAGATAACGTAATTTTGAGTTTTTTTGGTTACAACTTCAATCAAAAATTCTTTTCGCTGAAGTTACAAATACCCGCAAACCGTATCTACTCCGTTCGAAAGATAATTAAAGTACGCTTCTAACGACATACCACTTATAAATTAAATTATGTTACATTTCTAAAATTTTAGCATATTTCCTTATAACTTCATAAAGTCATGGCTGAAAATTCATTACTCGGGTTATATTAGTTTCTGAATTATAACATTTTGTGTGTTTCTCGAAACATCCCATATATGGGATGTGTGCGTTTTTATATGTAGTCTGATTTCACCTACATATTTTCAATACTAACTTTGGAAAGTCACCATTTTTTGATTTTTTGCGATTATTGAAAAAAATTGGTTTTTATTGGGTTTTTTATAAGAAGTTGTAAAAATCAGGAAAGTTTTATTCTTTTTAAAATTATTCTGTTTTATTGCAAACATTTTAAGCGTAATATTAAAAAGATGCGATAAATACTTTATTTTTGGCGATTTTTTTCAAGTGAAAAAAAAGATGTTTTATGGTCGAAAAACTCGGTTAGGTGACCCCACTATATGAAAACAACTTCACAGATCAAAGGACATCAGAGGGAAATATAAAGCTTCCCAAGCACTGTTTGCCAGCATAACACCAACAGTCTCAAAAAATAAGCTGTTGCTATTCTGGGAAAGTTATCATAATTTTTTGAGAACTTTTGAATTTCGATTTCCTTTGAAAATATCTTAAGTCGAAGCACAGAACAGTCGAATATATTTGTTTGTATTTTGTGCTGTTGCTTTACTGTGTAATTTCAAACAGATCAGTCGACAGTAAAACACAGATAAACAGAATTTTAGTTTTAAGTGCGACTTTTTGAAATTGGTTTTTTTTTGTACATTACAATTTCGATTGTGTTCCCATAAATTAAAAAAAAAAAAAAACAATAACAACAGTGCTGCAAAAACTCGAAATTATGTTTGCCCTTTGCTGTGCTGTACAAATTTCCACAATACAGCAACAGTCGACTATAATTTTTTGAAACTTAAGGCTGCGCAGATGCAGTACAGTAGAACTTTTTATTTTTTATACTTCTGTTGCGCTGTTAATTTTTTAATTTTCAAATGAAAATGAAATTCAATGGAAATGAAAAAAAAGTTGAAAATAATTTCAAACCCTGCTCAAAAGACTAAAATAATGACATATCTATCAATTTTAAAAATCGGATATCAAATAACAAAGTTACAAAAAAAAACAAGTTAGAGTCTCAACATAAGCTTAAAATCTTGAGGCGGACTTTTACAGCTGAAAAAAGCTGGGTAATCTAATGCGAGAGACACACATCGTAGTATAGTAATAATATTTCGATCTATACCACATATGTGTCACCCTCATATTGTAGTTTAATTGAAAATTTTCATAGCATAGCCAAATCATAATATTGATATTCTAATATTCATACCACATGTGTGTCTGAGGCATAACCGAGTTTTTCGTCCATAAAATATTATTTTTTTTACTTGGATAAAATCACCAAAAATAAAGTATTCATCGTATTTCGACGGCTGAGAATAAGATCGCCCTATTTCAAAAATAGTTTCAAAAACTCTCTATTCCAAAAATTGTTTGAATAACGTCCTATTTCAGATTTTGTTTCAAAAACGCCCTATTTCACAGAAAATTCCATATATATTTCTCTGAAATAGGACGTTGAATAGGACATTGAAACAAATTCTGAAATAGGGCGTTTTTGATGCCAAATCTGAAATTGGACGTTATTGAAATAATTTTTCAAATAGGGCGTTTTTGAAACAATTTTTGAAATAGGGCGATCTTATTCTCAGCCGTCGATTTGTAATAAAACAGTCTAATTTTTAAATGAATAAAAGTTTCCTGATTTTTAAAACTTCTTATAAAAATACTAATTTGAAAATCAAAAGTTTCGTAAAAAAATTTCTTCTAAATAGCACTTGAGAAACCAGAATTTTTTTTTAATATTTTTATTTAGTGCGCGAAATAAGTTATATATTTTTCTCAAAAAAAAAAAAAAGAATCCACAACGATGTAACCCCCCACGAAATAAATTCCTGGGTACGGCCCTGCCTATCCCTATCCCTATCCCTAATCCCTAATCCCTAATCACTAATCCCTAATCCCTAATCCCTATCCCTATATATATACCTATCCCTATCCCTATCCTTATCCCTAGCCCTATCTCTATGACTATCCTATCCCTCTACACCTTCTAGGGTCACCCCTGGTCCACATTTTGGTCGATATCTCGGAACACGGGTCGCATAGGGTCTTCAAAATCACCTCTTTTTTAAATACTCACCAACACCTTTTATTTGATACCCATTTTGTAGAAAACCCGTCTTAGGTCACACCTGGTTCATATTTCGGGAAATACCTCGAATACGGGGTCTTATATGGGACCAATAACTACACCATGTTTAAGCACTCGTCAACATCTTTCATTTGATACCCATATCGTACGAACCCGTTATAGGGTTACCCTGGTCCACATTTTGTGGAATATCTCCAAAATCTTCCCGGATTCTTACACTTTTTTTGGCCATAAACCATGTCAGGCTCAATCGAAAACTACGTGCAAAATTTCATTTAACTCAGTCCAGCCGTTCTGGAGTTATATCATCAGGGAGGAAAAAGCGACTTATTTTTATATAATAGATAATTTTTTTTTTATTTATATTTTTTTTGTTTTACTAATGATATTTCATTTTATAAATATCTTTAAAAAACCAAAAAAATTGTATAAATATTTGGAGAAGAAAATAAATTATTGGTAACTATTCCATAACATATCGTCGCTATAGAAGAAAGAAGACGCAAAGTGTTTTGTTGAGGAAGAAAGACGCAAACTTTTTTTGTTTAAAGAAAGACGTATTAAAAACATTTTTCGAAAGAAAGACTCTTAATTTTTTTGATAGCGAAGAAAGACGCTTTATTTTTTTTTTACTATAAAGAAAGACGCATTTAAATATTTTTTAGGAAAGAAAGACGTATTCGATTTTTTTTTCATCGTCAATATTATTGCTAATGCGTCTTTCTTCGTCGACATGTTTTGTAAAGCGTCTTTCTTCCCCGACATATTTTTAATGCGCCCTTTTTTTCGTCGACAAATTACTGGCATGCGTCTTTCTTCTTCCGGAGTGACGATATGTATGAAGTTTTTCAACAAGTCTATGTACTATTAAAATTTCGTAATTTTCTGCTAACTTCGATAGGAAATAAAAAGTCGCTGTAGGTATAAACATTTGAGTTTTCCGCCGCCAGCACCCTCAAATCGCCCAGTGTGTGATGGAACAAATGGCTTTGCAATGCAGTTAAGTGTCTATAATATGCACAGATGCAGTTAAATATGTATGCATGTCTGTACATACATATGTATGTGCATATGAGTGGGACGGGTTTATATTCAAACAAGTAAGATCGCGGCTGTCTTCGGCCGTACCGAAGACTTCATACCTTTCATGAATGGTAATATCGTCAATGTCAAAATATGCACTCAAAAAAAAAATTTCTCTCGATCAAAGACATAATTTTCCTTATTTTGAACACGCATCCCAATACAAAATTTTCTTCGTTTTGTGTAAATTTTCTCAAAAATGTGGAAAAAACATAAAAAAAACATTCAAACAAATTCGTTGCCATGGGGATTTGTATGGGAATTTAATTTCTCAAAATTAAAGAAATCAAGTCTTCAAAACAAGGAAAGTTGGGAATGGAATGGCGCTTAAAGAATTTTTCATTATTTTAATGTATGAATTTTTTCAAAACAAGTATATGAAACCATGGTAACGCATGTAACAACAATATTTTATAAACCTTTTAACATGTTTTAAGGAAAATTTACTCAAAACAAAGAAAGTAGTGTTCAAAATAGGTAAACAATTTCTTTGACCCCTCCATATATTTTTTTTCTCTCAGTGTGTGTAAATTAAACAAAATCAGACCTCTTCACTACAAAGTTTTATGGCCTTAGCTGTTTAAGTGCAGGTTATACACCAAAATGTCCATATCTGTACAATCGGTGGTATGGGAGCTAGATATATGTTATAGTGGTCCGATTCGTCTAATTTCGACAAATGATCAGCTTCTCCGAAATACATCGCGAATTTCAAGCAGATATCTCAAAAACTGAGGGACTAATTTGCGTTCCAGCAGACGGACAGACGGACATGGCTTAATCGACTCAGCTCACCATCCTGATCATATTGGTATATATTTTAGTGGATCTGTCACGCCTCTTTCTGGTACTTTCAAGATTTATATTTCGGCACAAAGTTATAATACCATTCCATTTTCATGAAAGGTATAAAAAGCGATTGGCGTGAAACGTGCGAAAAATATATACATATGTATGTACATTTAATGAACATTTATGTTTTTATATTATTTTTCTTTTATTGATATAGCGCACAGTGGTTCAGCCGCGGAAAAAATTCATTTTTTTTAGCCATGGGTAATGGCGCAATTTTTTTGGCGCTGATACAATAACTCCAGCGCCACTCGTCGCGCCAACTCACGGTACTGGCGCAATAACACCTTTAGCGCAATTGTCATGGAATAATCGATAAATAACATTTTTTCGCTTGTTACTGTTCACCATCCCCGTTTTATTTCTTTTGGCGCAATTCTGCTTACATATACGAGGGCACAATTAATTTAAATTTTCATAATCATTTGGAAACATATTCCGTATATTTGTGAAAATATGCTGGAAATTAGAGTCACTTAGAAGACTATCAAGCATACATAATTGTGACGGTGTCATATGTATACATATACTATGGTGCTGTTATTGGCGTTGTGGTTGCGCCATTTTACACTAGCGCTATATTGGTGCTGGTGTTAGCGCACGAAATTGAGTCGGTTTTATATTACAAAATTGAGTTGGCGCGATATTGAGTTGGCGCTATATTGAGTTGGCGCATTTCCCAAATCGGAGTTAGCGCAATAACGCCAGGGTTGGTGTTAGCGCAATTGCGCCGCGTAGCGCAGTGTTACCCATGCCTAATTTTTTTCAATACCTAATTTTCAGATTCTAATGATGTAGTCTTATAAAAAAATGTCAAAATATGAACAATTCATCACTACTTTGCAAAAAGTTGATTTTGTTTTACAAAATAATGGTATCAGAAGTCTGAAAAATTTTATTCAACAAAAACTGCTTGAAATTTTTGCTAATTTTAGCTATAAATTTTCCTTATAACTTATAGTATCTCTATTGTCCCTGTTGTGAGTTTAAAAGAAAATATAGCACTTCCTTGACTAATTAAAGAAAAAATCAGTGCAATCGGCCAAATATTAAAAAAAAACATAGGTCAGCAAAAATGGTACTTCAAAAATGCTACCTTTTCCAACTTCGATGGACAAAAAGTTTGTGTGCTACAGCGTGCTACACTTGCTAACTGTAATAAAATGAAAGTTTGGAATGTCTTCTATCGATTTCTGTTAAAAAATTTTTCCCATATTTTCCCCAATCGATGTAAACTTGATTTAAATGTCGAAAGTCCCATCAAATTTTTAAAAAATTGCCAAAGTGTAGCATGCTTTTAGGCTCATTCGTATATATTAACGTTTACATCTTATGTGACATTTTTTTGTTTACGAATGTGAAGGCACAGAGAGGATTAGATAAAAATGCAGATCGGTAAATTATACACCTAATTTGTTAGAATCAATGGTAATGCAAACAAAAATAACGATAAACACATTCGTCATAACTAGAGCTCGGATAATAGGTGAAAATCAAACGCCTAAAATTATGCTACGTAATGTTTGTGAGCACCTCCAGTGGCAATTTTAAGGTTGGGTGGGGTTCATTCAGGTCTAAGCCCCCGTGAATGCAATTGGATTTTTTGCTTACTAGGATGCCAGAAAAATAAATTATTAAGGTTTTTTATGGGTTGCACGTGAAAAATTTCAAAGAAAGCAACAATAAATAAATATAATAATAAAGAATAATAATAAATAAGGTATATTAAATAAATATATAATTATAAAGAATAAAGAAAAAAATTAAAAATTTGTAGTGACTCGCTTAAATTTGAGACAAAATCTTCGCACGTGAAGGAAAAGCAATTACAGTTTCAAACCAAATATATTTTGAATGAAAATGAGGCAAGTGCATATTAGCAAATGGAATATATAATACAGCTTTTTAATTTGTAGTGGTCTGATTTTAAACATTTGCATATTTTAGGTAAAAAAACTTGACTTCAACTTTCCTGTTTTTTCTTATGACCATTTCAGGGTTTACAATTTTCCAATTGGATACTCGGCATAATTCCATATCTGTAAAAATGCAAATTTCTGTCGTGGTAAAAACCGTTCTGCATTTTTGTTTATGAGTTATTGGAACATTACTTAATTTTAAGTAAAATAATTTACTTACTTTTCCCAAATTTTATTTTCATTACAGCTAGTTTTGATTTTGCTTTCAAAACGCTTGACGATGTACAAAAATATAAAATACAAAATGTGTTCTTCATACTTTTTTTCAGTAAAAATGTCAAAGAAACTAAATCCCTCTTTGGCTTTATTTCATCACACACCACTGTATGTTTATTCAAACTGCAAATTTGTGTAACATGATTAAGAACTTTTCTAATAAAATCTTCACCATACCAATATGCTACCCCTTTATATTTAAATTGTAATCCCGTCACTGAAAACAACCAAAATGTACAAAATGTAGCATTTTTAGGCGCTTGATTTCACCTATTTTTCCGAGCTCTAGTTATGACTAGAAAGGAGAAATATGCTCCTTTTTTTTAAATTTTGTTTGTTTTCAGTGGCGGGATTACAATTTAAATATAAAGGGGTGCCATATTGGTATGGTGGGTGAAGATTTAATAAGAAAAGTTCTTAATCATGTTACACAAATTTGCAGTTTAAATAAACATACAGTGGTGTGTGATGAAATGAAGCCAGAATAGAAAGTGATTTTATTCGTAAAATATATTTATTTATGTGTTTTTAATAATTTTAATTTGTTATATAAAAAAACCTATAACAGAAACCAAATATATTAAAGTTAAGTTTGTGCAAAATTCTGGAAAATTCGCCAATATTTCAGCAAAATTTGTAACTTTTTGAGTAGAAATTTTATATTAATTTCTAGTACGCAATTTTTTTCGACTTGTAAATTCGCATGAAAAAATTGCAGAGGACAACTAGAAAAAAATTCTCAAATAACAGGTATTAGTATTTTTTATAGTAAAATTCATTTGCTAATATGCACTTGCCTCTTTTTCATTCAAAATATATTTGGTTTGAAACTGTAATTGGTTTTCCTTCACGTGCGAAGATTTTGTCTAAAATTTAAACGAGTCACTACAAATTTTTAATTTTTTCTTTATTCTTTAAAATTATATATTTATTTATTATACTTTATTATTACATTTATTTATTGTAGCTTTCTTTGCGATTTTTCACATGCAATCCATAAAAAACCTTAATAATTTATACTTAAAAAATTTTTAGTGCTTAGCACGAAATTTTTATTTAATTAAATTTTTAATTGTTGGGGGTAAGTGGATAAAAATTTTAACAACTATTTACACCGAAGGTTGAGTGCATAGCTATTTCATGAAAATAATTTAATTAATAATAATTAATAATTTATTTTTCTGGCATCCTAGTAAGCAAAAAATCCAATTGCATTCACGGGGGGCTTAGACCCGAACGTACCCCACCCTTAAACTTGCTACTGGATGCGCTTACAAACATTACGTAGCATAATTTTAGGCGTCTGATTTTCACCTATTATCCGAGCTCTAGTCATAACATTGCGGTTTGCAAACAACAAAAGCAACAAACGCATTTGTTTAAACATTTTACCAGCTTATTTTAAGATATTAGATGAAAAACAAAAATGTTATCCCGACGAAATTGTAGTAACAGAAACATACATACATATGCTGCTGTTAATTTGCAAAGTTTACTTGATCACAAAACAAGAAGACTTTCCCAGCAGAAAAGTTGATCTCCTTATCATGTTCTGAGTTAACGCTTACTAAAAAAATGGGGCTTATGATTTCTAGGCTTATGTTTTCTAGGAAAAGTGATAGAATTTCTACCAATACAGATGTTATTAGTCGATGACTGGCAAGTTCTGGTCATTATATAAAGTCCATAAGACGACAACCCAACAAAAAGTGTGTGGAATTGGATTTTGTTATCAAGGATATGCTAAATCATTAAACATTTTTTTTATATTTGCTTTTTTCTTTCCATATATACATACATACATAGTTATATTTTCGATTATATGTATTATAAATATCATTAAGTATATCAAATTTTTACAAGGGCTCTTTTCAGTTACTGAAAATGTATATCTTCATTTGATTTTGAATAAAAGGTGTAGGAAAAGTGGGCGTGGTTGTTTGCCAATCACGTCTATATTTGGTATTGTCGATATTTTTCATGACAGTATCTTATGCGACAAGTTTCGTGAAGATATCTTAATTTTTTGAGCTGAAATTAAAATTTTTCTTTAAAAATTTTTACTATAGGTCCAGGGGAGGTACCCCTAGGGAGTGGCCGATTTCAACAATTTTTGGTGCTGTCAATGCCTTTAATGAGGGTAACTCATGTACCAAGTTTCGTGAAGATATCTTAATTTTTTTTTAGCTGAAACTAAAATTTGTATTTAAATAATTTTTTTATAGGTCCAAGGGAGGTACCCCTAGGGGTTGACCGATTTCAACCATTTTTTGAAAATTTCTTAATTAGCTCACATATAACCTCTGTGCAAAATTTCACTGGCCTAGGACCACTCCTTCTATTTTTTTCCGCAAAATGTATGGAGCCGAACCACTGTGTAGCGTGATGGTTGACGGAGCGTGAGGGAGATGAGGTGAGGTGTTTTGATTTGTTAATCAGCTCAAGGTAGGCCTTTACTTGCTTACATATGTAAATTAAGTGCACATGTGCGTAATTATCTATTAACATTTGATATACATATATGTATGTATGTATATGCACGTATATATTATAGTTTATACATATGTACATACATATATTAGGTGCAACAAAGTAATTAAATAAATATTGTTAATCAAAAATTTTGTGACAGTTGACTTTGTTTTTTTTTTTCCTGCTGCCATGTTAAACGTTTTATGAGCAATTGACTTTGGTTTTTTCTTCAAGGTGGCTGGTTAAATTAATTTGTTTTTATTAGGGGATTCACTATCCCTAGCACGATTGCAAGATAGCACGGATTGCAAATATCCTGGACCAAAATATGCTACACATCGAGAGCACCCTATCGCACAGTCGTAGGAAATTTGAAGAAGCAGCTTTTCTTTTTTGCCAAAGGAACGCATTCATCACTCACTTTTTAATAAATAAATCATTTTATTTTAGAAAATTTAATAAATACACACAAAACATAACATTTTAAGCAAAATTCGCATATGATGTCATAAAATTATGGAGAACGGTAAAGTCAGCAATTTCCAAACAATTAAAATCTTGTCATTTTTATGTTTACTCAGCTGCTAAATTACGGAAAAGATGCGTTCAGATAGAGAAACGAACGATCAGCTGGTTTTATGCGTAAATAATTTCACCACGAACGTCGCGTTTTAAAAATTTGAAATTTGATTGCGGAAAATATACAAATATTAGGGGCAATTATATGAAAAATTTATTCATATTCATTTGATTCGTAGTTTTTCTCATTGTGTGCACAAACCCAAATTTATAACAGATGTAATAAAAATATTTGTAATGAACATTCAACAACTACAAAAATTCTGAAAATTGCAGTTCATTAATACTTATCCCCTATTTTATGAAATTACTTTTTGTCTTTATATACTAAAAAAAAATGTCCTAAAACGTTATAAGAATATACAAAAATGCTTCTTAATTCATTACTGCATAAATAAAAGTAGAAAACAAGTACCAAAATAATGTGTTACAAATTTTCCCCATAGGTGAGCCTCACTTTCGGTTTTACGTAACTTTTTAAAATTTGAATCGCCGGTTAAAATAACAATTTGTCTAGACAGTATTAAGCTAACAGCGTCAATCTACTAATTTTTTAGACACTTGTTTTCGATTTTATTTATATTCCTGTTTTATTTCTTTAATATATGTAATTGATTTAGCATGCTAATTGTTGATAATACGAATATGTACGTGTGTGTCTATAATTATAATTGTTCAAAAACAAAAAAGGCAGGGCAGCAAAGATAATAATAATAGCCCATAAATTATAGCAAATGATGATGAAAACAAGAGTAACATTTAAAGCATTCGAAGTAAACAACACAAATATTTTAATTGTATATACATACATACATACATACATACATACATATGTAGTTACATAGACAAAGCATGACATGGAATACATAAAAATATCCATTCACTAATTCCCTGAATGCCTGTTTGCTTGATTCTTGATTCCCTGATCTGTCACCATGCACGCACAATTAAACTAGCACCACGCAAAAATCCGTGTACCTGCTCCATGAACCAATCCACAAGTACTCTACAATTAGTCACATTTCATGTAAAAATAAAATTGTGGCTCAATTAACCTTACGATGTCCGAGGATTATATCATGCCGAGCCCTAATCACAATTTCTAAAAAAAAAAAGAAAATGAAGACCTCCACTGCGTTGGCAGGATGAGGTGGACAGCGACGCTGCCTCTCGCGCCATTTACAAGTGGCGCCATGTTGCAGGAAGCAGAAACAACTGGCGCGCTTTATTGTACTCGGCCAGAACGGTTACGCGCCAATTAAGAAGAGTTAGGAAGAACAAGTAAGGAAGCCTAAGTTCGAGTGGAATCGAATATTAGATACTCAGCTGTATGCTTTCATTGTTTGTTTGCGTTTGTTCGATATAGGGTGTATTTTATATAAAGCGAGTGCCGCATAAAGTGGGCGTAGCCACGCCCATTTTCAACATTTTTATCAGTCATCCAACTAAGCATATGAATATTATTCTTTGTGCAAAATTTCATTCCTTTATGACTTCTAGTTACAAAGAAGTCTTGTTACAAATTCCCAAAGGGTGTTCCAGAAATATCTTTGTTAAAAAGTAGGCGTGGTCATAAAGCGATTTCAATAAATTTTGCGTGTCTATTAACACAAGTTATAAAAGTGTATAAACCAAGTTTCGTCATAATATCTCAATTATTTGTCGAGTTATGGGCTCCGAAATCTCGTTGATTCCTTTGTCTGAAAAGAGGCGGTGCCACGCCCATTTTCCGAAATTTTTCTATTTTTTGGTTCCGATCTATTGTAGAACTCATGCCACAAAATTTCAATGAATTATCTTTATATTTGACAAAGATATCGCTTAAAATGTTTTTATTAGGCCACTTTATAGTTCCCATATATAAAAGTGGGCGTGGTCGTCAACCGATTTCGCTAAAATTTTGAACATGTATTACTACAAGTAGTGAAAGTGTATAGACCAAGTTTCGTCATAATATATCGATTATTTGTCGAGTTATGGGCTCAGAAATCTCGTATATTCCTGCTTCTAAAAGGAGGCGGTGCCACGCCCATTTTCCAAAATTTTTGTATTTTTTGTTTTACGTCCATAGTTGGACACCTTCCATAAAATTTCAATGATGTATCTTTATATTTGACAGAGATATCGCTTAAAATGCTTTTATTAGGTCACTTTATAATACCCATATATAAAAGTGGGCGTGGTCGTCAACCGATTTTGGCAATTTACACATTTACATTTGCCTAAGTAAGTATATCACGCCTACCAAATTTCATCAATATATCTTCAACGGTTTCTGAGTTATGACTCATAAAACTTTCAATGTTTGCCCCTTAATAAGTGGGCGTGGCACCGCCCATTTTCCAAAATTTCACCATATTTCTTCATGAGGGCCTGAGCTCAATACGTGTGTAAAATTTTATCACTCTAGCTCTATTAGTGACTGAGATACAAAATTTCCGATTTTTACCATATAGGGGAGGTGGGCGTGGTCATGGTCCGATTTCACCCATTTCCAATACCATCCGTTCCTGTCTTGATACCAACTTACATTTCAAATTTCATCAAAATATCTAAATTTTTGCGCGAGTTATCGTGCTCACAGACGGACAGACGGACAGACGGACGGACATGGCTCAATCGATTTCTCTTTTCACCCTGATCATTTTGATATATATAAGTCTATATCTATCTCGATTATTTCATTCTGTTACAATCCACCGTTAGGAAATCAAAACTATAATACTCTGTGTACTAGTACAGCTGAGTATAAAAAGGGCAAAGAGTAAATTTTACAGGAGAAGGCTTTTTTAATTTTCTTTGCATACAGTTTACATACGTAGATATGTATATGCAGAGATCAACATTATTTAGTCTCATCAAAACTACGGTCAAGTCTCGATATACATACATATCGTCGCTCCGGAAGAAGAAAGACGCATGCCAGTAATGCCAGTAATTTGTCGACGAAAATATGTCAGGGTAAAAAGACGCTTTAGAAAACATGTCGACGAAGATAGACGCATTAAAAAATATTTCGACGAACAGAGACGCATTAGCAGTAATATTGACGAAGAAAAAAAAAATCGAATACGTCTTTCTTTCCTAAAAAATATTAAAATGTGTCTTTCTTTATAGTAAAAAAAATAAAGCGTCTTTCTTCGTTATCAAAAAAAGTAAAGAGTTTTTCTTTCGAAAAATATTTTTAATGCGTCTTTCTTTGAAAAAAAAAGTTTGCGTATTTTTTCTTCTATAGCGACGATATGTATATACACACCGTTGAATATATGCTCCATAATTGAATACACAGTCCAATTGTATGACATCGCCATGTTAATTGGACCATATTTACATATATGAAATGTGGCTAATTGTGGATCACTCCTAATGGCCTGGTTATGCTACCAATCAAGCTGGTCGAGCACCGTGTAATTGTTGTTGTGCACTCCGACGGTGAGAGAATTTTCGGACTCTCACATCCAGCAAACTTGCTGTGTGAAACAGGCAGCCAGCAAACGAGGTTTCAGAGGTAATAATGTGTTATGTTGTGTATGTGCTCAGTAATTATCATGTGTTATGTTGTGTATGTGCGCTCCAATCATCAATGTAAGCGTAACCACCTCTCACCAATCACGAAATGTTTCCGATTTTGATTGGCAATGTTGATTGGTACCATAACCACAGCATTATTAAACTAAGTCTGTTTTTTGGCAGAACACGTGTACACATAAATACATATGTAGCTTTGTTTTCTTTTCCATATGCCATTAAATATTTTAATGATTATTCGCAAGCTTTGTTTGTGTTCAGACTTGACGTCGACGAGACAATTTGTTTCTTTCCTTTTTTTTGCTTTTTTCGTATTTTTTGCTTTATAAAGAGTAAACAGAATAGTTAGATTATAATATAGAAATAATATGTACATATGTACATACATATGTGCAATATACATTGATGTACATATGTATATTCGTATGCATGTGCTTTTATATTCAAGTATTCATGCGTATATGTATATACAGTGGCTCTCAGAAGTATTTTGCATAATTCATTTATTAAGAAACCGTTCGAAATTCGACCTTTTTTTCGAATTTTTTGGAAATTTTTTTAATATGGTATTATAGCTGAATCTTCATACTACAAAAACACATTCATTAAATAAAAATAGGTAAAAAAACTTTTTAAGTTAAACGGTTTTATGTTATACATACATTGCAATGTTTAAGATAAATGTACTAAAAACCAAAAAATAATAAAATAGATACAGTCGTGGGAATTATAAACATTTGCATAGACTAGACTAAAATAAAACCGGGGGGCACGTCAATTGTCTACAAATTATCGACTTAATGTGCGATAGAAGAATCGTTTAATTCGTCGTTAGGCAGTTGGCCCGCAGACGGTGAGGAAATTACTTACTATTTTCTTGCTCATGGAAATTCCAATAGTTATACACTCCATGTTAATAAAAGAGATGTTTCAACTAGTTTATCGTTGGACATTCACACGAGGAATCGTTTCACTGCTCGTAGTTTGTCTTTAACCGACAAAACATATGATAAAAGTACTACTCGCTCACCACTATGAAACCCTAAAACTCGCTTATAATCGAGCTTGCTAGCTTTTTTCCACATTCTAGCCCTACTTATCACACGTCCATCGTTGTCGGTTGAACAACTGCCTAATTATACTCGTAGTGTAACATTACAAAACAAACATTTTAATCAACGATTGTAGACAATTGACGTGCCCCACGGTTTTATTTTATTCTAGTCTATGCAAATGTTTATAATTCCCACGACTGTATCTATTTTATTATTTTTTGGTTTTTAGTACATTTATCTTAAACATTGCAATGTATGTATAACATAAAACCGTTTAACTTAAAAAGTTTTTTTACCTATTTTTATTTTCTAGTTTTTAGTTTTTATTTCGCATTCTGTTTAATTCATTTAGTGCTTCATTATTGCAAGGTTTCTTGCCCGTTAGTTTATTGCAGTCCAACGCCTCTATACGTAGTCCCTGCAAAGTTCTTACTCTACTAAGAGCCACGTAGGCTTGACCTTCTTCAAACAGTTAATTAGGATTTTCAGTTTTAATTACCCCGATCTCAGCTCCACCTAGCGGAATTTTTTTTTAAGAAAATATTTCTTTTCAAGGTAGTAATACATGTTCCGAATTTCAGCCAAATCGGACCATAAATGCGATTTTTTTAAATATAGCGACCCACGCGCCACATATCGGAAGTTTTTTTTTTAGGAAAATATTTCCTTTCAAGGTAGTAATACATGTTCCGAATTTCAGCCAAATCGGAGCATAAATGCGATTTTTGTAAATATAGCGACCCACGCGCCACCTAGCGGAATTTTTTTTTAAGAAAATATTTCTTTTCAAGGTAGTAATACATGTTCCGAATTTCAGCCAAATCGGACCATAAATGCGATTTTTGTAAATATAGCGACCCACGCGCCACCTAGCGGAATTTTTTTTTAAAGAAAATATTTCTTTTCAAGGTAGTAATACATGTTCCGAATTTCAGCCAAATCGGACCATAAATGCAATTTTTGTAAATATAGCGACCCACGCGCCACCTATCGGAATTTTTTTTTCATAATATTGCATTGTCATCGGGGTTATACATGCGTACAAAATTTCAGATTAATCGGTTGACAGGAAGAGGGTGAAATTTGAATTACTAAATTTGACCCAAGAATAAATAATAAATAAAACAAACGGGGTGAGCTAAATAAAACCGTTTAAAAACCAAAATGCATATCATATTTTTTATAAAATTAAAGAAACGATAAAAGTCATACATTTTTGCTCACAAAAGTATTTTGCATATTGGTAATTTTGGTGAATAAATGCATCTACAACCTCTTTAATATTTTTTATGATATCCGTTCTTTTTCGAAATGGCTTCCAAGAGTCTATGCATGGACTCTGCTAATTTTTGGCGAAATTCCGGAGATTTTTTGTCCCATTCCTCTGCCAAAACCGCATTTGGATTATTTTTTGGGGAAATCTTCGATTTTCTCACAAGGTCTTCAAGGAAGTATTTTTTATTCGAAAGTGTTCACATTTTAACATCATTAGCGGTGCATAAATACCCAACAGACCAAGAAGTAAGCGAAATGTAATAGGACTTGAGAACAAGCTTATAACAACTGTCCATTGTAAGCTTATTGCAATACAGTTTTTATAAGCTTAATTGTAAGCTTATTCACAAGCATGATTGTAATAATTGTGGAAAACTTACTTTATATAAGCGTTTCTCAATACCCATTATGTTAAAAAGCTTGAAAACAAAATTATAATAAGCTTAATTTACACTTGAATAAGAGCTTGAAAAACTATTAATAATAACATTGTTTTAAGCTTGCTGTAAAATTTTTTTAATTTTGTTTTTACAATGAATCATATAATTCATAGATTCCTTTTTCGAAGAAGGGAAGAACCTATAAAAGATGTATTGTGGAACGAATTTCCGTCATCCCTTGTCAAGTTTGATTTGGTTATAAACCGGTTTCGGCTATGTGCCATCTTCAGTATCTTGTTTCGTTCTGAAGATGGCACATAGCCGACAGCGGTTTATAACCAAATCAAACTTGACAAGGGATGACGGAAATGCGTTCCACAATACATCGCAATCCTACCCTGTCGGAAAAGCAAACAACAAAAAAGAAACCTATAAAAGCAATAATAAAATGCAGTATAATGTTGAATGCCCCACTATATAATGCTGTTGGATTGAATTTCAGGTTGATGCCAAGGTTAGAAACAGGAGGAGAATATAAAATAAAGAACAATGCAGTAAAGATGAAGAAGGAAGGAAGATGAAAGGAAAAATGCAAACAAAAATTGATTTTTTCTTTTTTCTACTATTTATACATACAATTGTATTTATAGCTTACAACAAGCTTTCGCAAGTAATATTTTTCTACAATTAAATTTGTAAGCTTATAAAAAGGGTGCCGTTTTGATTTTTCTGCAATTGTTCTTAAGTCTTTTTCAAAAGTTTACGCAAGTATTTCTCAAGCTTAACGCTTATATTTGTAAGCTTATTATAATATTATTCTCAAGCCTTTTGGTCTGTTGGGTACACATATGAACCCTGTAGGGAAAATCTTTAGCTGGTGAGCAGCTAGTTCATTTTTCGACACTACTAGTGCGAGCTCAATCTCTTTTGCATGTTAGCAACTGGCGAATTTAACATGGCGATGTTATTTGCGGTGTCAACTATCCACCGCTGCATTACCTATTCGATAGTTCTGAACTAGTTAAAAATTCCAACAAATTCTACAGTTTTACATCTTCCACTTATGTAAGTGCAGCATATGACTCGCTTAAAGTAGTAAGTGGCGCGATGGGACAGTGGTAACGCGTTTGACTATCAATCTGGCGAGCGCGGGTTCGAATACGGACGGTGTCGAGGCGAATGATGTTTTTGAAGTTAACTTCTTAGGCGGCGATACAGAGATTTTGGAGAGTGAAATTTTAAAAAGGAAATAGCAGGTACACTTCCGTTGCACTGAAATGGCAAACAGGAAACAGCAAAAAGACAAAACGTTTACCCGACTTTCCCCTAAATATTTTGGACGACATTGGTATCAAATAAAAGGGCTGAAACAGAGAGCTCTTCTCAGTATTATTTTAAATAGACCATAATTTTCATTGATTCATTCGTTGTTATTTTCACAACACAGGAACATAAGTGGTTTTTACTAAGGTAATGTAAGAAGTTAACTTTTATCACGTGTACAGTGCAACACCCGGTTTTTTTAATTATTTTTTTTATTTATCTATTTATTTATTTATTTATTGATTTATTTATTTAGTTATTAAAATGTAATAAAATAAAATAAAATTAAAAATAAACCTGAGGTATCGGAAGAGCACTTCATTTCACTAAGTGAAGATGCAATTTTGTTAAATATATTTAACTAGCTGGCCCGGCAGACGTTGTTCTGCCTAAAATTTATTCCTATAAAGTTATAAAACTGTCAATTCTCTGAACAAAAGAGATATACATATATTCGCCGCGACAAACCTAATTTCCCCTATCCCTATATCTATCTCTATCTCTGTCTCTATCTCTATCTCTATCTCTGTCTCTTTCTCTATCTCTATCTCTATCCCTATCCCCATTCCTATCCCTATCTCAAAATGTATGGGAAAATATTTTTTTTTTTTGCATTTTTCGGGAATTTTATTGGATATTCTCCTATTCTGGCCAGAGAACAATCTGAATTTGTCTCAATCATCCAAATCGGTGCAGGCGTTCTTGAGTAATACGCGTTTGTACTAACGCCACTTCCTTTTATATATATAGATTGTATATTATAAATACTTTACACGTGCATATACTTTGTGAAATTAAATTGGTATGAAAATAAATTTTTTCTACACCATTTCCAGATGGATTTTAGAAAGCGTGAACTGGACTTTAGAAAAGACAATTGGATTTTAGAAAGAGAGAATTGGATTTTAGAAATGTCAGTTGGATTTTAGAAATGTCAGTTGGATTTTAGAAATGTCAGTTGGATTTTAGAAATGCCAGTTGGATTTTCGAAAGCGTGAATTGGATTTCAGAATGTGCATGTAAAATAAATTTTACACAGAATTTTTCGAATAGAAATTCTTTATTGCGTATAAAAGTATAATGTACATATACGTAATTATATAAATTTTCGAAAATCCAATTTACAGTTTCTAAAGTCCAATTTCCCTTTTCTAAAATCCAACTGACATTTCTAAAATCCAATTTCCTCTTTCTAAAATCCAATTGACATTTCTGAAATCCAATTTCCCCTTTCTAAAATCCAGTTTACGCTTTCTAAAATCCATCTGGAAATGGTGTAGATATTAATATTTTTTCATTCTTGAATTTGAATCATTTAATAAAACATAGAATTGTATTATATCAATTTAAAATATTTGCAATAAATTTTACATACTCTTTTTACAATATGCTTCACTGGTTCCTCTTTGTCACCTTTTCGTTAGTTCTGAACCAGAAATTGTGTTGAATAGTTATTGATTTCCCTGCAGGGTATCCATTAACACACTTTAATAGATTAATATTCACTTTAATAAATTAATATTCATATATGTACTCCATATGTAGGAAAATTTTTGAATTTTGAGTTGTGTCACTTTATGATTTAGCGTGCGATATGTCATAGAAAAACAGCATTTTAAAATTAAAAATAAAATTTTTCTTTTCATAATGCACGTTCTAAACCGAATAATTAAAAATGAAATTTTTGAAATAAAAATGAAATTTTTGAAATAAAAATGTATTTTGGATTTAAAAAGAAACATACAAAATTAGAAATGAAAATGAATGTTGATTATAAAACTCGCATCCTGTACAATTTTTTTTGTGAGAAATCCAACAAAAACAATAATGAGAATCATTTTTTTTAAATTTTGTTTTTATAATGATTAATATAATTCATAGATTCTTTTTTGAAAAAATTTAAGCATAAAAAGATCATTAAAATTCAATATAAATAATGTTGCATGTTCTACTATGTAATGCCGTTGGATTGAATTTCAGGTTGATGTCATGGTTCGAATCGAGAGGAGAATATAAAATAAAGAAGAAAACGCGAATAGGGAGAGAAGATGAGAACAAGCGCATGCATATACATATTTATTTCAAGTGTATATCTCCAACTCAAATGCCATAAATTTTAAAATTTACCTATTTTTGCAGTCATAAATTTTAGCTGATTTGCAATATTTTGTTAGATACGTTTTGTTATATGTACTTCGTTTTTTATTGCTTTTGAATTATTTATTTTTTATTTGCGTCAGCATTCAAATTTTTCATTAGACAATTTTTCAAATGACTCTTAATCTGGAAGAACAATCATTTCATCATTTCTTGTCCTCTTTTTGGGAATATGTTTGTTTGTGTTATCACACCTCACAATCAACATTCTTCAATCAAGTTGATTGTTCTCCGTTATTCATATGGAATAATTACATTGTAGGCATCTAAGAGCAGCAAAATCTTATCGCTTATCATCTACAGATAATCTTAGATTTTATGTAACATTTTATTCAAGGTTAATTAATTTTACAGTTTTTGTTGTTTTTTTTTCCTTTTCTTGTTGTTGACACACTTAATTGTCTCTATTAAATTACACTGTGACATAAATTGAGGGTCTGGGACGGACTAATTCCCACTCAGAATGAAAGACCACTATCCATATATTAAACCCCCCCAAACCGTTTTCCTCTCTGAAGTCAAATTTTTTTATTGCTATTTTAAATTTGCCAAATTTTGTCTAAGTGATTTTTAAATAAAATTTCTCTAGAGGTCTTCTCAGACAAAATCTTTGTACAAAGAACCTCTGTGTGGAAAGTATTCTGCTCCAAAGGTACTGTTGCCCAGTGTTATTTATTTACTCTGATTGAAGGTTAATTTCGCAATTATGGGCGTGCTACTTGTGTGAATTTAAGCTAGTCAGTTTACCAAAAATAAAATTATGACTTTATTTTGCTTAGCAACTGTTCGATTTGCCATTAACGCTTAACTCAATGCCATTAAGTTGTTTTAATTTATATGAACATTTGTTTGTTACATACTGTGTAACCTAAATCAAACGCAAGTCGTCAATTTAACGCACGCACGCAAATTTTTCATATGCGTTGAACCGAAATTGACTTGCGTGCGTGTTCAGATAAAGAAATAGAAAAATACAGAAAATCAGAGAAAATCTTGTTATTTTGTGGAATATGTACCTAACAGACACGATATCAAAAGTAAGTGTCAATTTTTTTGCAAACAATCACCCACAATGCTTAATTTCAACTGTCACGCAAAACAAAAATTGGGCGTCGAATTTGCTTTTTACGCACGCCGTTCAATTTCGGTTACTCCCATACAAGTTGTATGGGCATGAGAAATTTTTGACAGTAAATTGACGGCGTGCGTTTGATTTAGGTTACACAGATACTCGTATACATTAAAATATATATATGTATGTATATACATTAAGGTGGAGTGAAAATTCTTTTTTGGAAATTCAATTTGTTTCAAAGCCAGAACGGCACCTTTCTAGCCCAGTAATAAGCCTGTAAACTTTTATTGACCTACTCGCATGTTTAGAGGTGCCCCCAGCCCCACAAAGTTGAAAAAAATAGCACGATCTGGTACAAATGTGAAATTTCTAAAATTATAAAATCAAAAAACGAAGTATGGGGATTGATAAAGATTACTAAGCTGAGTACTAAAGTGAATTCTTTTTTTTTTTGGAAACAACAACAACAAAAGTTATTAAAGGTCAAAGTTTATATTATGCATTTTTTAAATTGCAATTACTTAAAAACTACTGAACCGATTTCGAATATTTTTATACCCTTCGATAGGTATTTTGATTCCCTTTGATTTTATGTGGGTTCCATAACGCGCCCCCTGCGGGGGTGAATCCCCCTTTAACCCCCCTTACTTTTCATATATAAAATGTATATCAAATTAAAGGGAATGAAAATGCCTATCGAACGGTATAAAAACATTCGAAATTGGTTTAGCAGTTTTTAAGTAATTGCAATTTAACCCTAAAAAGATAATCTGCGTCAAAATTACGCATCCCCTTTCGAATTATTGTTCTCACTCACCCAATTATGTGCATACGTCGCTGAACGTTATATATATTTATGTTGTGCTACATATCTCTTACGTGACACATAATTTTCTGTGGTAAGTCTTGTAAATTTCCCAATATGAGGGGTCAGTGAGTCAAAATTACGCATGATTATCTTTACCGTGACTTTCAGGAAAGCATTTCTCACGTATTGCATAAGGACAAGGATGACTTTCATTCATCATAACATTATACTGAAGAGCCAGTATAATAAAAAACTATATGTGTTGTATTATGGCAGCTATGGGGAAGTGGGTAAAGTGCTCCATGCCATACCATGGGTCGCCGGTTCAACCCCCAGCCGACCCAACACCAAAATTTAATTTAATTAATTTTCTAATTAAAAGGTTTTTAAAATATTGGTCACCTGTCAGTAGTGGACGGCATACCCTCTGAGTGTAATTCTCTCATGAAACAGCTTCTCACAGAAATGCATTCACCGTTAGGAATCGACATAAAACTGTAGACACACCCAATTAGTAGGAAAAGCAAAATTAAGGAGCATGCTTCGAATTAAGAAAGAAGGTCGACCTTAAAACTCGTTAGAGCCAGTGTATCATATCATATTATGTATTGTATATAATTCTTCTTCTTCTTTTTAATCAGCGCTTAACGGTCTAGACGATTTTGGCCGAGTCCAAAAAAGCGCACCAGTCGTTTCTGTTTTGTGCTGCCTGGAGCCAATTGGAAATACCTAGGCAGGACGAGTCGGCCTTCACCTGATCTTCCCAAAGCAGAGAAGGTGTGCCTTTTCTTATTTTGTACATACTGCCCTTCCAAAAAAGGCGAAAGGCAATGAGTCATGCAATAAGTTCAAAAATGCTATATGTCGCGAGGACAATATTTGATATGTTCCAAAATTGTGTTTGACCGACCTTCATAAAAAATGTTCATTTATTTTTCTTAATGAGTTTCCAGTTCATTTAGATTGTAAGTCAAAAAGTCTGATTTTTGCAGCAAAGTTATTCAAAAAGTGACGGAAAATGGGTGCTTCCTAATTTCAGGAGAAAATTGAAGAAGTTGTTTTGGTTTAGTTTTTTTTATAGTAAACAGATTTAAATATATTTTATTTATAATGTTTACATTTATTTTACATGTCTATAATAAAGTTTGTGCAAGTTCAGGGCAAATTTGTAAATAAACTGTGAAGATATAGCTGAAAAACCCATCATGCGTCAATTTTACGCATGATTATCTTTAACGTATGTAAAAATATGATTATCTAACTAGGGTTAAAAAATGCATAATATAAACTTTGACCTTTAATAACTTTTGTTGTTGTTGTTCCAAAAAAAAAATAAATTCACTTTAATACTCAGCTTAGCCATCTTTATCAATCCTTACACTTCGTTCGTTTTTTGATTTTATAATTTTCAAAATTTCATATTTGTACCAGATCGTGCTTATTTATTGCTTTCAGCTTTACGGGGCTGGGGGCAGTTCAAAACGTCGTCCTATCGCCAAAAAATTTTGTGGGGCTCATTAACTCGTATAAAGGCAACTTTTAATTGCTTGTACGTTCAAAAAAAGAACAACAAAAAAATCTCCATATGTTTTCACTCCACCTTAATATACATACATAGTTATAGCTTGCCGAAATTTATTATTTGTTCGAAAAGAGAATATTTCAATTGCCAAGTGCCGTCAGTTGTACATTAGGCCGTCTCGCCTTATAGGGACGTAAAAATGAAGTTCGCCGTACGCCCTCGCATATGATGTCTTTTTGGAAAACATTTCCGGAAAAGTTTTTTATTTTTTTTTTGGAAGCCGCTAGATGTCGCTTAAATTTATTTTTCTAATAACTTCGGTATTTATAGTCCGATCTCTAAGTCGATCTATAGTCCACCCTAATGCAATTTTGTATGCATGCATGCTAAACGTAGTCTAAAATAACACTGGTCGACAAGTTTTTGTTACGGAAATAAAATTCTACTTTTCTAAAGGATTTCGGTGCGCTGAATCCGAATCTGAAGTATGATTTTCTGTAATACGTACAGTTTTCTAGATATTCATGCCCAAAGAGGCGAAAAACACGTTTTTTGGCTATATTCACTGCTCAATATCTTTTAAATTACTTACTTATTTTAAAAATTGCTTAAAGCTATTGAAAACGTTGACATTTCTCTTGAAGAAACCGTTTTAATATTTCAGATATCTTTCTTGTAACTTGCAATATTGCATATTAAGCTTCATTAGTTTTGCAATATTTTCTCCATACAAATATAATTAAAAATTTTGAAGCACGCTTTTAGGCAGTTTATTATATCATGGACGTATGTAAGTGGCTTCGTAAAAAAAATTATTCTTCTAAGCAACTACAAAATTTGATTGCGCCTATAACATACTACAAAAGCTGCCGTTGTTTTCGACGAAAAATACCTTATTGTGCAAAAACATATACATATTACTATATACCTAAATTAGATATCCGAAAAATTAAAACTTTGTCTTCAAGAGAAATGACCGAGCTTTCAATAGCTTTAATCAATTTTTAAAATAAGTAAGTAATTTAAAAGATATTGAGGAGTGAATATAGCCAAAAATCGCGTTTTTCGCCTCTTTGGGCATGAATATCTAAACAACTGTACGTATTACAGAAAATCTGACTTCAGACTTGGATTCAGCGCACCGAAATCCTTTAGAAAAGTAGAATTTTATTTCTGTAACAAAAAATTGTTGAACTTTTGTCGACCAGTGTAATTAATCTTTTGTAAATGAATTATTTCGATCGCTTCAGTAGAACCCGAAATAAAACACGTTCAACATTCTGTGGAATATATGTTTTTCGCTTACTTTGGTCCTTTAGGTTCATTTTACAAAGATTTCTTCTAGGGAGACCCCTACTGAAATTTTATGGCGAATAATTTTCTAGAACAGTTTAACCCTATAGCACCGCCAATAAATGGTTATTTTGACACCCTTTTTTAGAAAATCACGAAAAATAGTATTTTTAAGGTCGTTAGAGGGTTAAAGTGTTCTAGAAAATTATTTGGCATAAAATTTTACTAGGGGTCTCCTCAGAAAATTTTTCTTTAAAATTAACCTAAAATACCAAAGGAACCGAAAAACCTATATTCCTCAGAATGTTGAACGTGTTTTATTTCGGGTTCTGCTCAAGCGATCTAAATAATTATTTTGCAAAAGAATAATGATTTTTGACTACGTTTAACATGCAGTCATAAAAAAGGTATATTAGGGTGGTATAAACTAAGTACTGGGTGGTAGTGACTCCAACGGCGCACATAGGGTTAATAATATTCCATAGTATAAGCCGCCCTTTCAAGCCAAAGACATTCGTGTATTAAACTTAGAGATCGGACTATAAATACCGAAGACATGAGAAAAATAAATTTTAGCGACATCCAGCGGCGCCCAAAAAAAAATTTTAAAAATTTTCCGGCAATGTTTTCCAAAAAGACATCATATGCGGGGCGTACGGCGAACTTTATTTTTTGCGATACGGTCTATTGTACATATCTGTGGCCGGGATCCGTACGATAAATCGAAAAAAATGTCGAATCTTAAAAGACCGAATTGAAAAAGGCCTTATTATACATTTTTGACCGAATTAAAAACTGTCGAAATGAGGAAAATGACCGAAAAAGGCCGAAATTTGTATACTTACATTTTTATCGCCGCCGCTGAAGGGTGTACCACGCAGAAGGACATCACCGTGGCGGTAGCCACGGTTAGGGCAGACGTCCGGACGGATGCGTAGCCCAGGGTTATTTTTTATAAGCGCGGCCGAAGGCCGCCAACGCAGAAAAGGGTTCGGTGCAGTGAAATATGGAAATAACGCCCGCGGGCCAAACCCCATATTAAAAAAAAAACGAAAAATTGGAATTAAAAATCCAATTTTATTCCAATTTTTCGTTTTTTTTTTAATATGGGGTTTGGCCCGCGGGCGTTATTTGCATATTTCACTGCACCGAACCCTTTTCTGCGTTGGCGGCCTTCGGCCGCGCTTATAAAAAATAACCCTGGGCTACGCATCCGTCCGGACGTGTGCCCTAACCGTGGCTACCGCCACGGTGATGTCCTTCTGCGTGGTACACCCTTCAGCGGCGGCGATAAAAATGTAAGTATACAAATTTCGGCCTTTTTCGGTCATTTTCCTCATTTCGACAGTTTTTAATTCGGTCAAAAATGTATAATAAGGCCTTTTTCAATTCGGTCTTTTAAGATTCGATTTTTTTCGATTTATCGTACGGATCCCGGCTTTCGGTTACTTTATAACGTTACAAAAACGTCGAAGCTTGTTAAATTGCAATTTTAAGAGAAATGAAATAACTCCCAAGAAATATGAAATAACTCCCAATGCATTTTTAAGAGAAATGAAATAAGTCCCAACAAATATGAAATAACTCCCAAAGCTGGAAAATAATGAAATAATTCCCAACGGAATTTCGTTGGGAGTTATTTCATTTGGGAGTTATTTCATTATGAAATAAGTCCCAATTTGTATGGAAAATATTTTGAGTTATTTCATTTTTTTTTTGGGACTTATTTCATTTGGGACTTATTTCGGGGTACCGCCATTAGCTGCTTAAACCTCACAAAAAACCCTTGTGAACGCATAAAATGATAACTCAAAGAGCGATCAAAAAATTATAAACTCAAAAAATGATCGCTAGCGCAAAAAATTATAAAATAAACTCATAGAATGAATTTACCAGAGAAATTGTACGATAATTCATTTTTGAGTGAATTTATGCATTGAGTTTATTGCCACCGCTATGAGCGATCGATTGCTGTTGTGCGTTAGTTCGCTCACTATTTGAGTGTTTATACATTTTTCTTTGAATATTTGTTTGTGATATGAGTAAAATGTATTTTTGAGCGTTCATGAGTGAGTTTTTCCGTACCCTGCTATTAACACAAGTTATAAAAGTGTGTAAACCAAGTTTCGTCATAATATCTCAATTATTTGTCGAGTTATGGGCTCCGAAATCTCCTTGATTCCTTTGTCTAAAAAGAGGCGGTGCCACGCCCATTTTCCGAAATTTTTTTTATTTTTTGTTTCCGGTCTATTGTAGAACTCATGCCACAAAATTTCAATGAATTATCTTTACATTTGACCAAGATATCGTTTAAAATGTTTTTATTAGGTCACTTTATAATACCCATATATAAAAGTAGGCGTGATCGTCAACCGATTTTGGCAATTTTTCGTCCAAACATTTTCCTAAGTAAGTATATCACGCCTACCAAATTTCATCAATATATCTTCAACTGTTTCTGAGTTATGACTCATAAAACTTTCAATGTTTGCTTCTTAATAAGTGGGCGTGGCACCGCCCATTTTCCAAAATTTCATCAAATTTCTTCATAAGGGCCTGAGCTCAATACATGTGTGAAATTTTATCACTCTAGCTCTATTAGTGACTGAGATATAAAATTTCCGATTTTTACTATATAGGGGAAGTGGGCGTGGTCATGGTCCGATTTCGCCCATTTTCAATACCAACCGTCCCAGTCTCGATACCAACTTGCATTTCAAATTTCATCAAAATATCTCAATTTTTGCGCGAGTTATCGTGCGCACAGACGGACAGACGGACGGACATGGCTCAATCGATTTCTCTTTTCACCCTGATCATTTTGATATATATAAGTCTATATCTATCTCGATTATTTCATTCTGTTACAATCCACCGTTAGGAAATCAAAACTATAATACTCTGTGTACTAGTACAGCTGGGTATAAAAATACTAAGCTAATTAAAGTGAGCTTTATTAAATGAACTAAAATGCTATTTTTTTCACCTGGATGAACTGGCATTTTTCTAGAATTTTTCTGACTGGTATTATTCTAGTATACCCTTAACTGGTATTTTTATACTCAGCTGTACTAGTACACAGAGTATTATAGTTTTAATCACATAACGGTGGATTGTAACAGAATGAAATAATCGAGATAGATATAGACTTATATATATCAAAATGATCAGGGTGAAAAGAGAAATCGATTGAGCCATGTCCGTCCGTCCGTCCGTCCGTCCGTCCGTCCGTCCGTCCGTCCGTCTGTCCGTCCGTCCGTCCGTCCGTCCGTCTGTAAACACTCTAACTCGCGCAAAAATTGAGATATTTTGATGAAATTTGGAACGCAAGTTGGTATCGAGACTGGGACGGTTGGTATTGAAAATGGGCGAAATCGGACCATGACCACGCCCACTTTTCCTATATAGAAAAAATCGGAAATTTGGTATCTCAGCCACTAATATAGCTAGAGTTTTAAAATTTTACCCACGTATTGAGCTCGGGCCCTTATGAAGAAATTTGATGAAGTTTTGGAAAATGGGCGGTGCCACGCCCACTTATTAAGGGTCAAACATTGAAAGTTTTATATGTCATAACTCAGAAACCGTTGAAGATATATCGATGAAATTTGGTACGCGTAATTTGCTTACATAGACAAATGTTTTGACGAAAAATTATCAAAATCGGTTTACGGCCACGCCCACTTTTATATATGTGTATTATAAAGTGACCTAATAAAACCATTTTAAGCGATATCTCTGTCAAATATAAAGATCTATCATTGAAATTTTGTCGCATGAGTCCAACTATGGACATAAAACAAAAAACACAAAAATTTTGGAATATGGGCGGTGCCACGCCCACTTATTAAGGGGCAGACATTGAAAGTTTTATGAGTCATAACTCAGAAACCGTTGAAGATATATCGATGAAATTCGGTACGCGTAATATAATTACTTAGTCAAATGTTTTGGCGAAAAATTATCAAAATCGGTTGACGGCCACGCCCACTTTTATATATAGGAAATATAAGGGGGCCTAATAAAAACATTTTAAGCGATATCTCTGTCAAATATAAAGATCAATCACTGAGATTTTGTGGCAGGAGTCCAACTATGGACATAAAACAAAAACTACAAAAATTTTGGAAAATGGGCGGTGCCACGCCCACTTATTAAGGAGCGAATATTGAAAGTTTAATAAGCCATAACTCAGAAACCGTTAAAGATATATCGATGAAATCTGGTACGCGTGATATATTTACTTAGCCAAATGTGTGGACGAAAAATTACCAAAATCGGTTGACGACCGCGCCCACTTTTATATATGTGTATTATAAAGTGACCTAATAAAACCATTTTAAGCGATATCTATGTGAAATATAAAGATAATTCATTGAAATTTTGTGACATGAGTTTTACAATAGACCGGAAACAAAAAATAAAAAAGTTTGGAAAATGGGCGTGGCACCGCCTCTTTTTAGACAAAGGGATATATGAGATTTCTTAGCCTTTAACTCGACAAATAATTGAGATATTATGACGAAACTTGGTTTATACACTTTTATAACATGTGTTAATAGACACGCAAAAATGTATTGAAATCGGTTTATGACCACGCCTACTTTTTAACAAAGATATTTCTGGAACACCCTTTTGGAATTTGTAACGTGAAGTCTTTGTAACTAAAAGTCATAGAGGGATGAAATTTTGCACTAACAATAATATTTGTATGCTTATTTGGATGATTGATATAAATTTTGAAAATGGGCGTGGCTGCGCCCTGTTTATGCAGCACTCGTTTCATATAAAATACACCCTATATCGAACAAACGCAAACAAACAATGAAAGCATACAGCTGAGTATCTAATGTTCGATTGCACTCGAACTTAGGCTTCCTTACTTGTTCTAGTATGAAGCTGATGTGTTGCCTACTGGTATGAAACTGAGTGGTATTTTTCTAGTATGAAGCTTATGCAAGGGAAGACAATTGCCATCTCGTAGGCCATCGCCACGTTAAAACTACCAGTTGCTTTCAAGTAAAATGGATAGTTGGGCAACTAGATGCCGACATTTTCAAACTGGTAGAATTGTAGTATGCAACTAGTTGTTTTGCCTGCAGGGTAGTGACAAACAAACTTCAAAGTTACATTGAAACAATACATTCATATCGCACCCTAAATCAAAAGGCGGCACAACTCAAAATTTTTCGAAATCGATTTTTTTTCATAAACGGGTATACGGAACATATCTCTAGCGATTGCCAAAAAAAAAACTTTTGAATAACTGTCTCTTTCGACTGAAAAATAAGCATTATACCTGGGCCTTTGCCATACAATTGCTTGTAGTGAAAAAGTTTTTTGGCTCTCCTGAAAATTTTTGAATTTTGAGTTGTGCCACTTTATGATTTAGGGTGCGATATGCACATACGACGCTTCCAAACAATACTGTACTAAGTCGACTTAGTACATTTTCCGGTTTTTGGCGTTTTCAAGTAGAGCGTGTCTTAATATAGATGCTGTCTAATTTTGGTATCAATCGGACAATCCAATCAAAAGTTATAAGCAAAAGTGTACATATAATACAACTCGAAATTTTTAGAGAATAAAAACTTTGAGAGCTTACCATGAAAAACCACGTAGCAATTTTTTATTTTTCTTACGGTTTTATATAAAGCATACCATGGCTTTAATATTGTCGAGTTTTGGTGTTGATCGTTCAATCCAAACAGAAGTTGTAAGTGAAAATATACTTAGCATACAACTGAAGTTTCATATCGAGTTTAAACTTTGAGAGCTTCTCCTGCAAAACACAGTTTCCAGACTTAGTACAGTTTTGTTTGGAAGCGTCGATATGTACATAAGTATAACGAGCCAAATTTTTTAAAATCGTTTTTTTTTTTTTCAGAAAATACGATTTAAAAAATATGAATACATATTGTTATTGGTATTAGTATTTATTTTCATATTAGATTCGTACACTAAGATGTTGAGATCTTTTTTAGTACAACACAATTCATAACATTAAATATGTATGCAATAACTTATTAACAATAAAAATGTATTACTAGTTTTACAATACGCAATATTTTAATTAACCATAAACAAAACAATAATAAATAGTATTAAAAAGAAAGAGAAAGAGAAAAAGGAAAAAATAAAGTAGCAGGTCACTCTTTTATATTTGATTTACTTCAGGTTGTTACTTCGCTTGATTTTTGAAATGCTCAAAGAGCATTGTTTAAAGTTGCTTCCGTTTAATTTATTTCTGGTATTAAAAGGAATACAGTTCCACAGACGAGCTGCGTTGACGAAGAATAGCCTAGCCGAAGTCAACTTGTTGAAGTGGGGAATTATTAGGTCGGGTAGTCGCGGGGACTTGGTAAAAACTAATTTTCTATAGAGGTAACCAGGTTCTCTGGAGGTTATGATTTTATAAAGATATATACAATTCCTTGCTTTTAAATAATCTGTAATGCCACAACCCAACAGGCGGTGCTTCCATAAAGAGATATGGTCAAACCTTGACAAGCCGTAAACATAACGCGTAACGTTATTAAACATCACCTCGACTTTGTGCGCAGAATGACTATCCAGCTTATTGTATACCAGTTCAGAGTAAGTTATGATGGGAAGGACTAATTGCAGGGCAAGTTGGCGCCTTGTGTTTGTAGGGGTGTAGTGACTAGACTGGCGTAGGTTTCTTAAAGTATAGTAAACTTTACTGATGACAGCGTTTATATGGTCTTCACGCGATAGCTTGGAGTTAATAATAAATCCAAGATTTTTAATTTTATCAACCACCTTCAGACTTATGTTGTTTACATGTACTCGTGGCAGTAAGCCAAGCGACTTGATATCCTTACTGCAGATTGGTAAAACAAATGACTTATCACAGTTCAAAAGTAAACCGTTTTCTGATGCCCAACTGGAAATTGCAGATAACTCATCATTAATGTTGCGGTACAGACGGTCAACATGCTTGATCGAATCTGAGAGATATAGCTGAATATCATCTGCATACGCATGTAGCCTCGCGTGTTGACAGAGTTCAAAAATGTCATTAATGAACATACTGAAGATTAGGGGGCCAAGGATAGACCCTTGCGGCACCCCTGCTGACAACGGTTTCATCTGTGACACTTCCGAACCAATACGAATACGCTGATATCTGCCTGTCAAATAGTTTCTTATTAGGCAAAGCGCATTTTTGCCAAAACCATAATAGAATTTGAGCTTACTTTCTAAGAGAGCGTGATTGACTGAATCGAATGCTTTAGAAAAATCAAGCAAGCACAACAACGTTAAATTACCACTATCAAAAGGGGTACGAACATCATCTAATATTTTCACCATTGCTGTGGCGCAGCTATGATGTTTTCTGAAACCTGACTGAAAGGGAGAAAGTAAGTTACGTTCATGAACATAGTTGAAAATTTGTTCATACATAAGCGTATCAAATATTTTGGATAGGGCAGGTAAAATACTAATTGGACGAAAGTCAGACGGACAACTTGCATCTTTCTTTTTAGCTACAGGTAACACTGTTGCTATTTTCCACATACTAGGAAAACAAGAGGTGGTTACAGCATGGTTTATGATGTGGGTAAGTGTTCCGATAATATGAGGCAAAACAAGTTTAATGAACCTGATTGGCAGGCCATCTTCACCTTCATCGTTAGAAGTAATCTTATACACAACTCTTGCCACATCATTTCCAGTCACCGTAGAAAATTCAAACTGTTCTCCTTTAAAAACACGATTAACACAAGGGACAAATGGTGGGATAACTGCATTCGGTGAGCTATTATGGATAAAGGCATCATTAACTGAATCGGGAGGAAGATCACACTCCACTTTTTCTTTGCAGTGCACTTGTAACTTTCTTATATTGCGCCACAGGGCACTGGTTTGAAGAGATGTATTTAGTTTCAACCCAAAGTATTTACGCTTCTCTTGCCTTGTTACAAGTGTGGCTTTATTTCTGGCATGCTTAAAAGCTCTCCAGTTATCTTCCGTTGGGTTTCTTCTCCAAAGAGAGTGCAGCATGTTCCTTTCTTTAATAATTTTGTCTACCTTCTTGTTAAACCATGGACAAGGCGAACACTTAGCAGAGACGGTACGAACAGGCACATGTTTGTCAAATAAACATTTAAGGACATCAATAAGAAAGTCAAGTTTTTCGTCAACGGTTTCTAGAAGCCAGCATAAGCTCCAGTCAGTGTTGCTTAAGTCTAAGAAGAGTTCACTTTCATTCAGACGACGAAAATCACGGAATACAAACAATTTATTCTCAGGAGTACGTTCAACATTAATGTCCAAGCAACAAAAAATTAAGTCATGGTCAGTTAAAAAAGTTATTTGATCAAATTTGACAACGCTTTATAAGTCAGAAACAATAAAATAATCTAGAAGACTTGGGCAACAATTTAAGCCATACCTTGTCGGCACGATGGTATTAACGACAGCAAGCCCTGTGCTGGCAATGGCATCAAGAAAATTATTACTATAAGTATCACGCACAAGGGTATTGACATTAAAATCACCACATATAACAAAATTTTCATAGACAAGACGGTAAGATGACAGTACATCAAAGAACTGGCTAAGGCTTATATATTTATGGGGATTATATACACAGGATACAAGGGCCTTAAAATTATTTCCCGCTATTTCAACAATAAGATACTCTGTGTGATTTCCGGATGACTTTTGAAGTAATTTCATTTGCAGGCTACGTTTACAATATAATGCCACTCCGCCACCCCTCCTGTCATGCCTATCATTTCTTATCAGGTTATAGTTATTTATCCCGCAATGCAAATCATTTAGCCTACTATCGAACCATGTTTCAGATACACATATTATATCTATTTGGGAATTTTCAAAAACTGATAATCATATTCGAGCTTCTCATTATTTAAACTACGCGCGTTAAAATGCACAATATTTAGACCATTTTGCCGGCTACGCACCATAAGAAAATAAACAAAAGCAACTTTAACTCTAAATATGGATGATTCAATCAAATAGGGAAAAAGAGTGAAAAACTTTACAAGTAAAAATATAATAGGGAAGTAAGATATAAGAAGAGAACAAAACAAACATAATAATAGACGTTTACATACATACGTACGCAAATACATATACATACATCCATACACATAGAGTGCGCTAATTAAATTGCAGCAGATCATCTCCACAGCAGATTTTGGTAGCGAGAGAGCCCTTACCATTGCGTACATACACAGCTCCCTTGAGTGTGAACACAGTCTGCAGCTTACGTCTGAGCTTAATAGCTTCATGTAAGAGTTGCCGATCATTTTTGGAGAGGCTTTCATAAATACTGAACTTGCCTTCCAAGCCCAGCATATTAATGGATACGGCCTGATTAGTCCTCTTTCTATGTTCAGCGAATGCACGAAGTGTCCGATTGCGGTCATGCGGGGAGTAGAATTTGATGATAATGGTGTTGCTTTTAGGGTGCCCGGTGGAAGCCTTTGTACGAAAAATATCTTTAACAGGAGGGACCATGTACTCAATGGAAAGGCAAATTTGGTAAAAAATTCCCTTCAAGTTTTCGTTTTCCATATATGGCACTCCAAAGGCAACCGCATCGGCAGCAAACTCAGACATACTCCTTTCTTTCAGCATATCATCAACACGGTTTCTAAGTTCAATGGTCTCACCCTCATGTTCTTTCCCACTTAAAATTTCCAATACAAAAACATTACATTTTATATTTTTGCGCAACTGTTTTATCTCCCAGCAGTATTTATCAGCTGGAAAACAGCACATATTTCCTACGGTACCCTGACATAATCCCAAGGGGCATAATCCCAAATTTTTTATTTGGGATTATGTCACTCCCCCTAGGGTGACATAAGCCCAACTTTTTTACTTGGGCTTATGTCACCCTAGGCGTAGTGACATAATCCCAATTGGGATAATGTCATTTTCAAGCCCAAAAAAACATTTCAGTAGTCTTTCTTAGATTTTATTACATTAAGCAAAAAAATTAAAGCTGACAATAAAGTTAATGTTGTTATATAATAATACATTGAGTATATGTATAAGATGAAATACTTAAATACACATGTTCTCAAAAAATTACATTAAAACTAAAAAATTACATTAAAATTAAATATATTTACATATATGTATACAGACTTTTTTCAATAAAACGATAGGTATATAAATATTTGTGTACATTTTATATATGTCTATAAGAAGATGAAAATTTTGAAGAAAAAATCGCGCGATTTTTGATTCCAAATTTTCGCCAGCGGCGCTTTTTTTAATAGATCGATAGGTGTGTACATATTAGACATATACGCCGACAGTGATTCCGGCGGCAGCGGCGCTATTCCAAAAACATTTCGGCGGCGGCGGCGACGCCGGCGTGCTTTTTCGCGCCGGCGCGCCTGCCCCAAATCTACAAACCACAATCCTTATTCAAATATTAATTTTATTTAGTTACCTTAATAGCGCTGGCTGAATGGAATAAATAAACTAATTTCCACCTTAAATTGTTGAAACTTTTTTATTAACAGCAAAAAACAATTGTTACATAAACTAAAATATAAAATAAAGAAAATAAATATTAAAGAATATACACAAATCCATATGTAAGGGTAAATTTAAATTCATTTGCTTATTTTGTATGATAATAAACATGCATACATATATTTACATATGTACATATTTATATATATATAAGGCACTTTAAAATAAATATATGTATATACAGTGTTGGAAAAAATAATAGGGACAAAATTTTGCAATTCTCCATTTATTTAATTTTAAGACCAAATAATAATTACCATATATTGATGCTTACACGGAGAGGACATGCTTCAATGACTCTGGGGTGGTTTTTGTATAATAATTTAATTTTTATGAATAAAAATAATGAAATGTATAATTTAAGTTGGAAATAATAATAGGGACAAACTTTAAATTCGATTGTTTTTTCAAATAAACTACAATATTACTGCTGCAACTAGATTTAAACTAATGTTTAGTTGAAGCTCCTTTATTTTTTATAACTTCCTTACTTCTTCGTGGCATAGCGTTGACCAAATCAGCGCAATTTGCAACCGGTATTAAGTACCAAGCTTCTTTAATTTTTTTTCCATAACTCTTGCTTATTTTTCCATTTTTGATCCCCCATCGTCTTCTTTAATATTCCCTATAGGGCTGAGGTTCGACAACTGTGAGGGCTACTCAAAAACAGCAACTTTCTTACGTTCAAACTATAAGTTTTCGATTCTGGAGGCATGTTTGGGATCATTTTCGGCATCTAATGATATCAAGGAGGGTTGAAATGGTGCAGTTTTGAGTAGAACAATTTACAGCTAACCTCGATAAGTAGGACTAAATGGAAGAGATCCCAGAAAAGATCCGTATCTGAGAAAAAATTATGTAAGCCAACGAACTGCAATTTTCCAGTAGCTTAAATTCTTTAGGACTGAGGCTAGTAAAGTAGGGAACAGCCAAAGTTTTTGTTAATAACTTTTAACAGGCAAAAAATAAAACATTTCCGCTTTCAGCTTCGTGTTCCTGAGGTCAAAACACGTCGATTGGTTCCTTTTTTTTAATTTTGAAGAACTTTAGCAGTTAGAAAAACTAGGAAAATATATACACATCTCGATCCATACGGATATTTCGCGCCAGCGCACGCCGCCGCGCCGATACGCCGATTTCACGGATTATGGCGGCGGCGGCCGATTATGAAGGTAATCGGCGCGGCGGCAGCGGCGTCAATCGGCGGCGTATATGTCTAGTACATATGTCTATAAAAAGATGAAAATTTGGAAGAAAAAATCGCGCGATTTTAAGAGATCGATAGGTATATAAATATGTACATTTGTCTATAAAAAATAAAAATTTGGAAGCAAAAATCGCGATTTTGCTTCGCACTAGTACCTACTCGAGTGATTTGGTATTCTGGCTCCCTTTTATTTGGGATTATGTCACTCCCACATAGGTGACATAATCCCAAGTAAAAAAATTGGGATTATGTCACACCATGGTGAGTGACATAATCCCAAATTTTAAAATTGGGGTTATGCCACTTGGGATTAAATCACGGCACCATTTCCTACTGAATATTCAGTAGAGATGTAGTTATAATATCTGAACTTTCCCTTTCGCTTTTATATAGAGGTGGCGTCGAAAATCAACTACCTGAAAACTGCCGAACGAGAAGGGAGAGTTTCTGTAGGAAAAAAGGCCTGAATACGCAGGGAGAACTTCCATAGCATGTATTTCAGTACACCTGATGTCTTCACTGCGTGTTCAGTAATTTTTTCAGCAATGAATTTTGAACTTACTTTCAGGCTATTTTTATACTCAGCTGTACTAGTACACAGAGTATTATAATTTTGATTTCATAACGGTGGATTGTAACATAATGAAATAATCGAGATAGATATGGACTTATATATATCAAAATGATCAGGGTGAAAAGAGAAATCGATTGAGCCATGTCCGTCCGTCCGTCCGTCCGTCCGTCCGTCCGTCCGTCCGTCCGTCCGTACGCACGATAACTCGCGTAAAAATTGAGATATTTTGATGAAATTTGAAATGCAAGTTGGTATCGAGACTGGGACGGTTGGTATTGAAAATGGGCGAAATCGGACCATGACCACGCCCACTTTTCCTATATAGAAAAAATCGGATATTTGGTATCTCAGCCACTAATATAGCTAGAGTGATAAAATTTTACCCACGTATTGAGCTCAGGCCCTTATGAAGAAATTTGATGAAGTTCTGGAAAATGGGCGGTGCCACGCCCACTTATTAAGGGTCAAACATTGAAAGTTTTATATGTCATAACTCAGAAACCGTTGAAGATATATCGATGAAATTTGGTATGCGTAATATGCTTACTTAGGCAAATGTTTTGACGAAAAATTATCAAAATCGGTTGACGGCCACGCCCACTTTTATATATGGGAACTATAAAGGGGCCTAATAAAAACATTTTAAGCGATATCTCTGTCAAATATAAAGATCTATCACTGAAATTTTGTGGCAGGAGTCCAACTACGGACATAAAACAAAAAATACAAAAATTTTTGAAAATGGGCGGTGCCACGCCCACTTATTAAGGGTCAAACATTGAAAGTTTTATATGTCATAACTCAGAAACCGTTAAAGATATATCGATGAAATTTGGTACGCGTAATATATTTACTTAGCCAAATGTGTGGACGAAAAATTACCAAAATCTGTTGACGACCACGCCCACTTTTATATATGGGTATTATAAAGTGACCTAATGAAATCATTTTTAGCGATATCTCTGTGAAATATAAAGATAATTCATTGAAATTTTGTGATATGAGTTCTACAATAGACCGGAAACAAAAAATAAAAAAAGTTTATAAAATGGGCGTGGCACCGCCTCTTTTTATGCAAAGAAATCTACGAGCCTATTACTCGACAAATAACTGAGATATTATGACGAAACTTGGTTTATTCACTTTTATAACTTGTGTTAATAGACACGCAAAAATGTATTGAAATCGGTTTATGACCACGCCTACTTTTTAACAAAGATATTTCTGGAACACCCTTTTGGAATTTGTAACGTGAAGTCTTTGTAACTAAAAGTCATAGAGGGATGCAATTTTGCACTAACAATAATATTTATATGCTTATTTGGATGATTGATACAAATTTTGAAAATGGGCGTGGCTGCGCCCTGTATATGCAGCACTCGTTTCATATAAAATACACCCTATATCGAACAAACGCAAACAAACAATGAAAGCATACAGCTGAGTATCTAATGTTCGATTCCACTCGAACTTAGGCTTCCTTACTTGTTCATAATAAATATTCTATTGAATATGCACCTCCTTACCTCAAATACTGCTGGGCTTATACAAAAATATATATGTATGTATATATGTATATAATAATAATACAATGGCGCTATTATAACTCTGACGAGTTTTATGGCCGAGCTGCTCTCCCAAATCGAGGTGTGCTCCTTTTGTTTTTCCTACTAATTGGATGGACCTACACTTTTATGCCAGCTCTGAACGGCGAATGCATTTTTTGTGATAAGCTTTTTCATGGCAGAAATACACTCGGAGGGTATGCCGCCCACTGCCGAGAGGTGACCGCTGCTCTTAAAAAACCCAATAATTGGATTTTAACTATGTAATTAGAAACATTTTTTTGGTGTTCTGCTCGGACTGGGGTTTGAACCTGAGACCTCTGGCATAGCAGGCGAGCACTCTACCCACTGCACCACAGCGGCCACGATGTATGTATGTATATACATTCATCAAAAGTTCAATGGCCATTTTCGCTATGCAAAAAATCCGCTTTGGTTTTGGCGAAACAATTTCATATACACATTGTATGTATGTATTTATATTCGCATATTTTTTATGAATACTCGGGTATACATACATACATCTATATATTAATAGGCTAACACTTTTCCCATACAAACAATTACCAGGCTGTTTTGCACATTTAACATACTCATATCCACATAAAATTGATATGGATGTGTTCTTATGAGTGAGGAGCAGTGCATAGGCATATAATTTTTTCTATAAATTTTTTAATTTCTTTATAATTAATAAATAAAATTTTTAGTTTAGATAAATAGATATCGTAAACGTGTTTACAAATATCGTAAACACAGTTGAAGAGTCGCTTTAATTTAAAATCGCTCACCACCGGGCCTACCTTCCTAGATCTGCCTTGATTTTGACCATGATTTCGCGTCGGACCGTGATCAAAAGGGCAAATCAGTGTTGGAAAGTGTTGCTTATCTCCGCGAAAAGGAATAATTTTTGTACCAATACAAAGTTGAAAAAATAAATTGCATGGTCGAATTTCGACCACCGGCGATACTAGTACATTTTTATTACACCCAGTTTAATTTTTTGTTTAGCTTTTTCTTATTTATAATTTTGGTTGTATTCATTTTATTGTATTTCTAGTGTATTAGCGTCAAAAAACAAAAAAGGCAGGGCAGCAAAAATAATAACAGCCCATAAATTATAGCAAATGATGAAAATAAAAGTAAAATTTAAAACATTCGAAGTAAACAACACAAATATTTTGATTGTATCTACGTACATATGTATGTATGTATGTAGTTACATAGACAAAGCATGACATGGAATACATAAAAATATTTATTCACTAAATCCCTGAATCCCCCCGTTTGCTTGATTCTTGATTCCCTGATATGTCACCATACACACACAATTACATTAACACCATGCAAAAATCCGTGCACGAAAAACAGAATTAACTCTAGTTAAGTTTTTCTTATTGCACTGAATTCTTTCCAACAAGGTTTTTTCTCCATTTAACTCGAGTTAAGTGTTTTTAATAAAAAGAAAACACAAATAAATTGTGCTCACATAACTCTAGTTAGGATGTTTTAATAAAATGATTTTCATACAATACTAAACTTAAGCGAAGATAAGTTACTAATTTGTATAAATATCTTAATAACTTTTTAAATATTACTCCAATTTAAACGGGGATAAGACAGATCGATGGATTTTCCTCCAAAGATTAACACTATAACAATAACTCAATTTCGCACTACTTATCTCGAGTTAGGCTACTTTAATTTGCGGGCACAGATATGTATATGCAAATACAACAGAAGCGCTCTCAATTCGTGTCCACTATGAAATATCAAACTTGTTAATTCCCTGCAGCGAAAGTCCAAACTAGTCAGCCAACCTACCAGTTAACTGACTAGATAAATTATGGGAGTTGCCCAACTAGTTTCATAGGAAACAAATTGAGATTAGTTACGAAACAAAAAGTTTTGCCAAAAAAGGGTTTTAAATTAAAAACGAATGTATCCGGGGTTTCTGGAGGTTGCAGTGAACACGTATGCAGTAAAAGTAAAACAGCTTCTTTATTGTTGTAGTATTCGAACCCTGCGTAGTAGGCCCCTTGTAGATTTAGTTGGTTGCAAATTGTTAGATCATTAAATCAGGTGAATGCCACAAATATAACATAGTTTGAGATGTTAATATAGCCCTGTATATTAGATACTACTTCAGCCATGGAAAAAAGTACATCATGTGTTTGTATAAAGTCAGAAAATCATCAATATAAATGTTAATATGCAAGATCACAATCTAATGTGCCTGAATTCTTTAATTTAAATATCATACTCTAATAACTAAATAAATGTATTAGAAACTTTATTTTGCAATTTTTATTTTCATTGGAGTAGCATGTAAACTAGTCAGTCAACTGGTATAGTTCTGATATCTACACTGACTAGTCAGCAAATTGGTATGATGCTGGTGTGTATACTGACTAGTCAGTCAAGTGGTATGATGCTGGTGTGGATACTGACTAGTCAGTCAAGTGGTATGACTCTGGTGTGGATACTGACAATTGCCATTTCCTAGGTCATCACCGTGTTAAAAATACCAGTTGCTAATATGGAAAAAAAGATAGATGGCTGACTAGTTGAGCTGTATGGCCAACTAGTTGTCAATTAGTTTACAACTAGTTGATTTCGCTGCAGGGTTGTTGCTTGGCATACGTGAGTGAGTTGTAATTCTGGATGCTTATTCAAAAAAAAAATGCAAGTATAAAAGCACTTGAAAGCCGAACGGGGGGAGGATGAAGAGAAAAATTAAAACAAAAGATTTTTTTAATCTTTTATCTTATTGGTTAAACATTTTCCTAAGCCAACTTGGGAAAATTAAACAAGCTTTTGTCAAAATTACCCAAGTAGGAAGTTTGCCAAGATTTTACTAAATTATTTTCGTAAAATGACGAAAAAACTTAGTAAGTAAATTGTTTGTTACCTTATGTTTTCTCGTTTTTATGAATAAAATTGAATAAGACAAAATTTCATTGTAGTTTTTCAATGCAAATTAACTTAAATTTTAAGTTTTATTGAAATAAAAAAACGTCCAGAAATTAGAATTTTTCAGAAATTAGAATTTTTCAGAAATTAGAACCACCCTAATAACATAGTGGTTCTAATTTGTGAGCGTCTGCTGTAACATTAAAAATTGACAGCGTGTGCACATTCAAACAGTTAATCTGCCTTTCACAATCACTCACGTTACTCATACGCACCGACACACCTTGCAAAAAAAAATTGCGCATTGAGAAAATTCGCAAATATCAAAATAGAAATGCATACATACATACATACATTTGTAGATATATCACGCCCTAAACTCGTGCTTCCAAAATTCATGCAGACTAGTTGAACGTTAAAAAATAAAATAAAAAAAAAATTTCAGCAATAAAATTCTATAATTATAAAAGCCAAAGGCTTATCAGTAACAAAATTATTTGTATGTACCAAAAACGAATACGTACCTGCAAAAAAAAACAAAGATTCGGAAATGGTGGGTGTACATACATATGTATAACTTATGCATTTTAGGTAAACACCAAAATAAAAGTAGATATTTAAATTTAGACGATACATAAATTGCGCATTCACACAAGCGTGAAGAAATAAAATATACAGTGGCGGCCAAAGAAATAGGAGCATAACCAATATACATAGTTAAACAAAGTATACATATATATTTAAACAGAAATATCGCCACCTTTAGCGCCTATCTTTTTGCTCATACCTAGAGACACAAATTTGTATCTAATACATAAATACATATGTACATATATATGTATGTGCCTTTCGACTGTGCTTTCTGACTATCGGCTTTGAGTGTTGGCGCGGTATCTTATAGGAATTTTGAACTACATACATATTTATATTTAAGAAAAGTGCATAAATTCAATATGTTTATATACGCGAGTATTCCTTTGTATAGTTGCCTGCATGAATTTGTCATCAAAGGCAAACAAAATATATGTACAATGTATATTAGGGTTGGTCAATTTTTATGGGCTCATTCTAAGCCATAGTGTTCCTGTTCGAATACTGCATCAAATTCTTTGAAAAAAAGCAGAGTTGTAATTATTACAAGGGAAAAAATAAAAATAAAAAAGTAATTATTATTGAAAGAAACATATTTTAAAAGTCTTTCCATAATAGTTATTTCTGGGATATTTTTATACTCAGCTGTACTAGTACACAGAGTATTATAGTTTTAATCACATAACGGTGGATTGTAACAGAATGAAATAATCGAAATAGATATAGACTTATATATATCAAAATGATCAGGGTGAAAAGAGAAATCGTTGGGCCATGTCCGTCCGTCCGTCCGTCCGTCTGTCCGTCTGTAAACACTCTAACTCGCGCAAAAATTGAGATATTTTGATGAAATTTGAAATGCAAGTTGGTATAGACACTGGGACGGTTGGTATTGAAAATGGGCGAAATCGGACCACGCCCACTTTTCCTATATAGAAAAAATCGGAAATTTGGTATCTCAGCCACTAATATAGTTAGAGTGATGAAATTTTACCCACGTGTTGAGCTCAGGCCCCTATGAATAAATTTGGTGAAATTTGGAAAATGGGCGGTGCCACGCCCATTTATTAAGGGTCAAACATTGAAAGTTTTATATGCCATAACCCAGAAACCGTTGAAGATATATCGATGAAATTTGGCACGCTTGATTTGCTTACTTAGACAAACGTTTGGATGGAAAATTGTTAAAATCGGTTGTCGGCCACGCCCACTTTTATATATGTGAACTATAAAGGGGCCTAATAAAAACATTTTAAGCGATATCTCTGTCAAATATAAAGATATATCATTGAAATTTTATGGAAGGTGTCCAACTATGGACATAAAAATAAAAATACAAAAATTTTGGAAAATGGGCGTGGCACCGCCTCCTTTTAGAAGCAGGGATATACGAGATTTCTGAGCCCAAAACTCGACAAATAATTGAGATATTATGAACAAACTTGGTTTATACACTTTTATAACTTGTGTTAATAGACAAGCAAAAAATTATTGAATTCGGTTTATGACCACGCCTACTTTTTAATAAAGATAGTTCTGGAACACCCTTTGGAAATTTGTAAAGTGACATCTTTGTAACTAGAAGTCATAAAGGAATGAAATTTTGCACAAAGAATAATATTCATATACTTAGTTGGATGACTGACAAAAATGTTGAAAATAGGCGTGGCTACGCCCACTTTATGCAGAACTCGCTTTATATAAAATACACCGTGTTTTCATCAAACGCAAACAAACTATGAAAGCATACAGCTGAGTACCTAATGTTCGATTCCACTTGAACTTAGGCTTCCTTACTTGTTTTAAGTCGTTTTGTAATTATTATAAATGAGAAATTTTGTTTTACATATATCTTCAAAGACTTTTATATTGAGACAAATTTGAAAAAAGTCTTTGAGTAATTATTATCCGTAACAAATTGTTTTTTAAGTCTTCAACGACTTTTTCATTGAGACGAATTTCAAAAATATCTTTAAGTAATTATTTTGAGTAACAAATTTATTTTTTATATCATCGATAAAAATCTTTCATACAATTTCAAATTGGAAATTTGCTTGAATTTTGAAGTACTTATATGAAAGTTATTCTTATTTTATACTTATATGAAAGTTATTGAAAATTTTCTGAGACTTTTTTGAACTTTGTCTCAATGAAAAAGTCTTTGAAGATATAAAAACCAATTTGTTACTGATAATAATTACGCAAAGATAAATAAAAGTCTTTGAAGACTTAAAAAATACATATATATTTGAAATAACTATTATGGAAAGATTTTTAAAATATAAGTTTCTGAATAATAACACTGGTCGACAAAATTTCAACAAATTTTTGTTACAGAAATAAAATTCTACTTTTCTAAAGGATTTCGGTGCGCTGAATCCGAATCTGAAGTCAGATTTTCTGTAATACGTACAGTTTTTTAGATATTCATGCCCAAAGAGGCGAAAAACACGTTTTTTGCCTATATTCACTCCTCAATATCTTTTAAATTACTTACTTATTTTAAAAATTGATTAAAGCTATTGAAAGCTCGGCCATTTCTCTTGAAGACAACGTTTTAATTTTTCGGATATCTAATTTAGGTATATAGTAATATATGTTTTTGCACAATAAGGTATTTGTCGTCGAAAACAACGGCAGTATTTGTAGCATGTTATAGGCGCAATCAAATTTTGTAGTTGCTCAGCAGAACAATTTGTTTTACGAAGCCACTTACATACGTCCATAATATAATAAACTGCCTAAAAGCGTGCTTCAAAATTTTTAATTATTTTTGTATGGAGAAAATATTGCAAAACTAATGCGGCTTAATGTGCAATATTACAAGTTATAAGAAAGGTATCTGCAATATTAAAACGGTTTCTTCAAGAGAAATGTCCGCGCTTTCAATAGCTTTAATCAATTTTTAAAATAAATAAGTAATTTAAATGATATTCAGGAGTGAATATAGCCAAAAATCGCGTTTTTCGCCTCTTTGGGCATGAATATCTAAAAAACTGTACGTATTACAGAAAATCTGACTTCAGATTCGGATTCAGCGCACCGAAATCCTTTAGAAAAGTAGAATTTTATTTCTGTAACAAAAACTTGTCGACCAGTGTAATTATAGAAGATTTTTATCATTTTGATCAGCAAAAAAATATTATCAAAAGACTTTTATGATTCTGAAGAAAATTTGTAAGACTTTTTTATAATTTCAAAATGAAATAATAATTATTCTACATCTCTGAAAAAAAGTCTTCTAAAGCTTGCCTCTAAAATCAATTTCGAGCTTGCCTATTTTCGATTGAAGTTTATGTAGAATTGTAGTTTTAACTTAATCTCTTTAATTTCTTTTCATTTTATTTGTTACTTTACCACTTTTAATAATGTATTTAAAAGTTTTATTTCGCTGTTGTGATTTCGTTGAAAAACGAGCATATTACTAAACAACTCCCATTCGTTTAAACGCAAAATGGTAATATCCAGATTCCACAATTTTTAACTAAGAAATATGAAATAACACTTTTTTAAAGTGGAATCTTCCTTTGATTCCGAATATCATATCCACTTACTTGTGGCGGATCTAGTTTCGGCAAAAATTGCTCCTTTTGCCATATTTCTTAAATAAAGAAGGGATGAATATCAATTTCTTACAGAAATGTTGCGTATACGTCACGTTAATATATGTATGTAAAACTAGCTTAGAATTTTAAAGCCAAGGGATGACGGACATTAGTTCCGCAATACTTCTAATAACAAAAAACCAATAATCTATGTGCGTATATATATGTGTATATATATAAATCAACAATTCTTATTATCTGTACCTCATCAAACGACCTCAAAAGGTTTTGTCGCCTATCATTTCGAAAGTGTTAATTTAATTAATCTACAGTTTACTTAATTACAAGAAACTGAGAAAAACAGTCTAAATATGTATGTACATATGATTTATATTCGTGTTTTTTCCTTTATAACACACAAACAGCAAGAGTAAAAAAAAACAAGTAAGGAAGCCTAAGTTCAAGTGGAATCGAACATTAGATACTCAGCTGTATGCTTTGTTTGTTTGCGTTTGATGGAAACACGGTGTAGGTACTTTATATAAAGCAAGTGCTGCATAAAGTGGGCGTAGCCGCGCCCATTTTCAAAATCTTTATCAGTCATCCAACTAAGTATATGAATATTATTCTTTGTGCAAAATTTCATTCATTTATGACTTCTAGTTACAAAGATGTTCACTTTACAAATTCCCAAAGGGTGTTCCAGAAATATCTTTGTTAAAAATTAGGCGTGGTCATAAACCGATTTCGTTAAATTTTTGAGCATGTATTACCACAAGTCATTAAAGTGTAAAAACTGATTTTCGTCATAACATCTTAATTGTTTGTAGAGTTATGGGTTCCGAAATCTCGTAGATTCCTTTGTCTACAAAGAGGCGGTGCCGCGCCCATTTTACAAAATTTTTCCATTTTTTGTTTCCGGTCTATTGTGGAACTCTTGCCACAAAATGTCAATGATACATCCTTATATTTGACAGAGATATCGCTTAAAATGTTTTTATTAGGTCACTTTATAATACCCATATATAAAAGTGGGCGTGGCCGCCAACCGATTTTGACAATGTTTCGTCCAAACACTTGCCATATATCACGCGTACCAAATTTCATCGCTATATCTTCAACAGTTTCTGAGTTATGACTCATAAAGCTTTCAATGTTTGCTCCTTAATAAGTGGGCGCGGCACCGCCCATTTTCCAAAATTCCATCAAATTTCTTCTTAGGGGCCTAAGCTCAACACGTGGGTAAAATCTCATCACTCTAGCTATATTAGTGGCTGAGATACCAAATTTCCGATTTTTTCTAAATAGGAAAAGTGGGCGTGGTCATGGTCCGATTTCGCCCATTTTCAATACCAACCGTCCCAGTGTCGATATCAACCTGCATTTCAAATTTCATCAAAATATCTCAATTTTTGCGCGAGTTAGAGTGTATACAGACGGACGGACGGACGGACGGACATGGCTCAATCGATTTCTCTTTTCACCTTGATCATTTTGATATATATAAGTCTATATCTATCTCGATTATTTCATTCTGTTACAATCCACCGTTATGTGATCAAAACTATAATACTCTGTGTACTAGTACAGCTGAGTATAAAAACAAATAAATTAAATGTAATAATGTACGCAAGAACATCTGTGGATACTTCATTAGTGTCAAAACTCAAAAAAGAACATGAATTTTGAGCAAATGTCAGGCATAGCTATGATTTATATTACATACGTACATATATGCATAACAATTTAATACTTGAGATCAAAGCAAATAATATTGCTAGTTTGCATGGGCATATAGAACAATTAAAAACTTTAAATGGCAGCACTGAAAAGAAAACAACGTTTTACTTGTGACAGCACAGAAGCAATTTTCGACGCAAATTTTTGTCGTCCTTCCAACGAAAGTTAAACGATTTCTTACATTTAGAGCGCGTCAATCGCCGATTTGGAAACGCCTCAACATTTATTTTTCAAACACATGTTTTCAAATGCACCGGTTTATTCGCTAATCTCAGTCAAACCATTTTCACTTTTTTCCGCCGAATGAAATTGAAGCAAAATTTTGACAAAATATAGTTATTTATATGTATATGTGTATATAAAAATGGGGGAAATAAATTTAAAATAATTCTAAATTAATATTTGCATTACGTATTTAAATCTAATAAACCTTTCAACGCTATCAGCACGTCGCTTGTCATCTGGTTCTGTTCAAGGAGATTATACTAATTGACCTAATTTGCTTTGTTTTGTTTTGCTTGGTTTGTTTTTTGCGGTGAGAAATGCGACAGCAATTGGTAATAACTTTTCAAAAAAGCATTTAGGAATATATGTATGTATATATGTATACATAAGACATACATACATAGTACACATGCACACAGATAAATACCCAATCAGCAATTTTAATGCACATCTCAGGATATACAAATTTGAAACTCTTCCCTTTAGTATCTAAAGTGCTGGTTTTACTGTAGATATGAGCTAGTTTTTTAGCATATATGTATGTACAGTTTGTCAATTAATTCTTTGCAAAATGAAAACAGTTCAGAAATTTGTTTTCATACTGGTATTTGGTCAACTAAGCTTAACTTTCTAATTTTTTTTTAAATGCTAATATTAAGTTAAATATGTTTACAACATTTAGGACCAAAAAGATCCAAAACTTAAAGCATAGAAAGAACAGAAAAAACAAAAGTTCAAAAAATTATAAAAAACATTTTGTCAATTAATACTTTGCAATTTTTTCATATGTGACAGAAACTGAAAAAAAAGCAGACCGGATCGTTGAAATTTTGGTGTGACGGCCACTAGCCTCAACCACACATTGTAGACGAAGGGTTATGGAATAAATCAAGTAATTCAGCCCATAAATTTAGCGTATTTTATGCCATTCTTCCTGACTGGCATTAATTACAACATTTTTCGCTAGTAGACCTTGGTTTTCTGCCTCGTTATTTCAAGAAAGGCCAAAATTTTTTGATTGGGTTTAAGCTAGGACTTTGGGCAGGTGCATAAATTGCTTTGGTGCAATTATGCAGTACCAAAGTCCTGCACAGGAACGATTTATATTTAGGTTCGTTGTTCAGGTACAGCTTTTACTTGAATTTATTGGCGCTTTTTGGTTAAAAAATGCAATTTTACATTGCGATTCTCGACTACTCGTGTCAAGCTAAAACTCCTTCGTCATCAGGTCATTAAAAATCCGCAGTCCGCCTTCACCCTTTTTAGAATAACGAAGTCGACATTATAGCACACAATTTTCGAAACATCAGATTTTGTCTAATATTCTTCTGTAGCAGAGCTCTGTTGGTCGTTCTCGAATTTTTTCTGTGTCCATCGCGATGCATCGTGCGTATTTTTGTTTCATCCCGAAAAAGAACACCAATTTTTTTTTGCACAGCTCTGCTACAGAAGAATATTAGACCAGATGTGATGTTTCGAAAATTGACTGCAATAATGTCGAGTTCGTTATTCTCAAAAGGGTGAAGGCGGACTGCGGATTTTTAATGACCTGATGACGAAGGAGTTTTAGCTTGACACGAGTAGTCGAGAATCGCAATGTAAAATTGCATTTTTTAACCAAAAAGCGCCAATAAATTCAAGTAAAAGCTGTACCTGAACAACGATCCTAAATATAAATCGTTCCTGTGCAGGACTTTGGTACTGCATAATTGCACCAAAGCAATTTATGCACCTGCCCAAAGTCCTAGCTTAAACCCAATCAAAAAATTTTGGCCTTTCTTGAAATAACGAGGCAGAAAACCAAGGTCTACTAGCGAAAAATGTTGTAATTAATGCCAGTCAGGAAGAATGGCATAAAATACGCTAAATTTATGGGCTGAATTACTTGATTTATTCCATAACCCTTCGTCTACAATGTGTGGTTGAGGCTAGTGGCCGTCACACCAAAATTTCAACGATCCGGTCTGCTTTTTTTTCAGTTTCTGTCACATATGAAAAAATTGCAAAGTATTAATTGACAAAATGTTTTTTATAATTTTTTGAACTTTTGTTTTTTCTGTTCTTTCTATGCTTTAAGTTTTGGATCTTTTTGGTCCTAAATGTTGTAAACATATTTAACTTAATATTAGCATTTAAAAAAAAAATAGAAAGTTAAGCTTAGTTGACCAAATACCAGTATGAAAACAAATTTCTGAACTGTTTTCATTGCAAAGAATTAATTGACAAACTGTATGTATACACATTTTTTTATAGTAATCGTAATAGAATGTTCCATATAGGCAGTGGCGGACGTTACATACAAGCCAAAAGGCCCGACTTGCGTAAATATTTTCGTTCAATTAATTTGACGAATTTCTGTAAAATCTGGTTATTTTACGTTGGAAATGTGTTTACTATTTAAGTTTCTCGTTGTGTTTACTACTTAAGTTCTCATTCCGCGTTAGTCCACCAACAACATTCACGTGTATTTTGTGTGTACATCCACTCACATCATAGCCTGGGCTAGTGAGCATGCTTTAACAGTTCCACACATGCGCTTTTATGAGGCTTTCAAAACAGAATAACATATGTAGCTTTTATCTCGCTTTCTCTAACAGTCAATTTCACGAAAAAATTTAAGTGAAAATTTAATTTTTTTCCTGTCAGATTTCATATAAAATTCAAGTAAAAAAAATTAAATTAAACTTAAATTCTTTCGTGAAACTGGCTGTAAGGAGAAGTCAATTGCTTTTTTTCAGTAGCAAACTTTTGAGTAATATCAAATTAGGCGCAGTATTAAAATCAGGCAAAAAGCGTCATTTTAAAAAGCGACGAATATCAAAATCAAATAAAATCAAACATTTTACGACTTTTGCTAACTCGACTTCCGTTGGACAGATACCCTTATGGTAAGCAGGTTTCCATGACGAAAATACTCTTGCCGACATCTACTAAGAGGCGACTGTACCTCGCAAAAAGAAAACTTCTAAAATTAAATATGTATTTGCTGATAAAGGGCTGCGTGTGGGATTCATAACTGAAATTCTAGCCATTCAAATACGGCTAATATGGCATTCTCTCCACCGAAATGTTGTCCACAGCTGCAGCTGCATTAAAAACGTAAGAAATTCATAAACAGAAAATTATTCCACTGACTTTTTGGTTTTTTTTTTTAATTCATTTATCCGCTGGCAAACAATTTTAAAAGTTCACTCCAATTCAATTTATTTGCGTTTCTTTATATGAAATTCCGCATTTCAAAAGCGCTCAAAGTAGGGCATCTGGCTAGATTTTTTTTTTTTTTTGCAAAACTGTTATATTTCTAAACAAATAGAAATGCATACATAATTCCACGTGCCATTCACTTAGGAAAGAAAATTATCGATATCCAAAATTTAGAGTTATAATAGCGCCAGTGTATTATTAAGGTAAACAAAAAAGTTAATAAAATTAAATAAAAGAAATTGAGAACACATAACTTTTATAATTATTGGAATTTTTTCTGCTTGAAGTGCACAAATCTATAGCTGAATGGAATATCTTGCAATACATATATACACTCCCTGCAAAAAATGTGCGATCAATCCCGAAAGATATTTGTCCCGGATTGATCTCTTTCGAGAACAATCGGTCCACAATTAGCCCCGATTATTCCCGCACGGGTATAAATGTAGACTAATTGTAGACCAAACTATAAAAAAGCAGTGGCAAACAACTTTGAAAAATTCCTCACTGTCTTTTACACTCGCATAATGCATTCTGAAAACTTAAAATATTTGGAAAAAAGACTTAATTTTCTTTTAAAGATTTCACTACAAAAAGAAAACTAATCGAATAAACTTTCTTTTAATATATATAACAATTTATAATTTTTAGACATTTTCATAAAAAATAGCCTTGGCTTCCAACTTTGGATGAAAGCGATTGATCTACAATTGTACCCGTTCGAGATAAAGGCGATTGATCTACAATTGTACCCGTTCGAGATAAAGGCGATGGATCTACAATTGTACCCGTTCGAGATAAAAGCGATTGGTCTACATTTGTACCCGTTCGAGATAAAAGCGATTGATCTAGATTCCTATCCTTTCGAGATAAAAGCGACTGGTCTAAATTGGTACCCGTTCGGGTATACAAGTTGAACAATTAGTCTCTTCATAGGACATGCTCGAACAAATGCGATCAATTCACTCCATATAAAGGGATGTAAAATTGTATTAGTCGCATGCTCCCTTGTGATTGATCCCGGACACGTTCCGGATTAATCGCATTTTTTGCAGGGCTATAACCGCATATGTACATATGTATGTATATATATTAGGCTTAGTTATCAATTTAAAAACGATTCGAAAACGAATTTCATTTCCGAGTGACAGTTTCGATTAAAAATGTGAAAATACTTACATACTCTGTAGTTCGTATTCGATTCGAGAATTCGCTTACAACTAACTTTCCACAATACCTACGTACATATATACATACATACATATGTATGTAATAATTTTGGTGTAAAGAACGAAAGTCTGTAAATACTTATGTATGTACATTAGGGTGTCCCGTTCATGTATGAAAAAAAGTTTTTTTCGAGCTACGCTACCGCAAGAGGTAGCAAAAGTTGCGTAATTGAATACAGATCACAATAAAAGTAAAAAAACCCGGAATTGAATTCGATCTTGAGGGCTCTACCGAGATCTGAAATTTTGTTAATTTCATATATTTAGAATAGGTTTCTTTAGAGCTAAAATAATAAAAATGTCTTACTCAAAAGTTATTTTATTATTGAGATTAACCATATAAGTACAGAGAAACAAATTTATTGCATTTAATTAATTTAAAAAACTTAGAATTCAAATATATTTTTCTGTCCAAATTTTGGTATTTCTGCTTGAGATTGCGACTATAGTATTTTTTGAGATTTGTTGTTATTGCTGCCACTACTATTTTGTTGTTGCTATTATATACTAATTATTCTAGGTACCTACTTATCTTTATATATATTACGCTAAGCGATTTTTTGTAAGTACCATAACTTTTACACCGTTATACCGATTTTCGAAAATGTGGTGTCAGATGAAAGGGCTTGACATGTAGATGTGCAGGAAGGTTTAATTTTTTTGAAAAGGGTTGCCAGATGTTTGAAAATTTAATTTTACTGTATAGTTTGTTTGATTTTAAAATTTTTGGCACCATATGAAAGGGCTTGACCTGATATTAAGTAATTTAATAAAAATTTTACAAAAAGGGTTGCCACCTGTTCAAAAATTCAGTTTTACGCTATAGTTTGTTTGATTTTTAAATTTGAGGTGTCATGCAAGGCCTAGCACTGAAGATGGGTAATAAAAGGAAAGGGAAGAGGAAAATGAAAGGGACGGATATGGCGAAGGACAGGAAGCGAAAGAGGAAATATGAAAAATAAAATGGATAAAGGGAAAATAAAGCGCAAATAAGGGGGAAAGGGGAAGAGAAAGAGAACTAGAAAGAATAGGAGGAGCGCGCCAAATGGCCTTTTGTAGGTCGCTTTAAGGTTACCATAGTCTAGAAAAATATTCGGCACAAAACTTCACTATGGGGCTCCTTGGTCAAAATCTATGTATAAAAAATCTAGGTCCACAGAAAATAAAAATAACCAGTAGCTATGAAGGTATATCAAAAAATTTTCAAATGTGGCAATAAGTGGTCTTCCACCCTCAAATTGTCGCACAGTGTAATGGAAAGCCACAGCATCGCGTGGCCGGGTTTACTAGTTTCATATATTCCCTCTATATTTTCTCTTTCCTACTTATTTTTTATAACGTATGTATTCCTTGTCCTTTTTGTTTTTGGTATCGTGATTCTGCTGCTTTGTTTATGTTTCCACTACTTTGAAACTACACACCACTTGCAGCCAAACATATTCAGAATTGCATGGTTTGGAGAAAGGACGCTATTCTTGGCCTGTGGGAGATTTCATGTTTAAACAAAACTAATTTTTTTTGTCATGGAAAGACATAACGGGTCCTTTCTTACAAATATATGTATATTCCTTTGAACCAGTGGGGATATTTTTGGCTTCCGTCCGCGTGTTTACACTTTTGGATTATATTTTACAGCATTTTCCAATATCATTTCAAAGCAATTTCACATTTCGTCAATTTGCCGGCACGAAAAACACTTATTTTGGAGATTTTTTCTTTTTGCTATAAGTTGAATAGTGCAGGGGTCTCCTCGACCCATTCTGAGTCCCTGATGGTATTATAGGGTTAAAACCTAGTTAATTATAAAACTTTATTAAATATTCAGTGAATTATTTATATTCAGTGAAAATCTACAAAAATCTCCACCCTTTCGAAAAAAATTTTAATTTAAATTTGGTGTCCCTATTATTTTTCACAAGCTGAAACGAACTCATTCCACAAAATCATCAGCCATTATGAAACGACGCAAAAAATGGCCAATTAAATAAATGTTCTTTACTTCGGAGAAATCTGAGCAAGAAATTAATGTATAAGTTTTGACCATTGCACACTGGTCAGCCCCCATACACAAAAGTCAAAAATGTTGGTGCTTGAAAAAGAAACTTCTGTCATGCATTTCCGTGGGAAATATATTGAATTTTATGGAAAACCTCATTCTATACGCAATAGCCACAATTAAATGTTACTTTGGCTCATTTAAAGTCAACACATTTGAAAAAATTTTTTTCTGGAAAAAGTTTGTGTAATTAAGTATATTATGATTTTTGCGATATTTCAAGTTTGAGTGCTAAAAAAATGCGGATAACTATGGAAACGCAAGAAGAACGTATGTTTTATGATTTAGCGAAAGAAAACAGTGAAAGCAATTTATTTTTAGCAAAATACAAGATGAAAAAATCTTGGCTTTTCTATGAGCGTAATTTTCAAGCATTAGCATTTTCATTTAAACTTTTAACAATTAAGGACCACTCTGGACCAGGTCTTATAAGCAGATTTGAGTTCTTTCAAGTCTTCTCTTAAGAAGCCTGTTTATACATTTTTCCCTTTTTTTCCCTTTTTCTTAAAATATCATATTAAATATAACTAGTCTATACAAAATATTGTTGCCCAAAATGCTCCTTTTACGATTTTTGTACATATTTACATCGACTGTTTTCGATAAAACTTTATTTTCGATAAAATCTGAGTAATTGAGTTTTGTCCCACTCTCCATACAATTTTTTTTTTTTTTTGATCCCGCGAAATATCGCGGAAATATTTTTTTTTATTGTAACTTTGTTATTTGACATCGGATTTTTAAAATCGAAATGTCATTAGTTTAGTCTTTGGAAGCTCTATATTTTCTTCTAATGTCCTTTTGACCTATGAAGTCGTTTTCACATAGTTCAGTCACCTAACCAAGTTTTTCGTCCAAAATATCCTATTTGTTTCACAAGAAAAAAATCGCCAAAAATGAAGTATTTATCGGATCTCTCCGGTATTACGCTTAAAGTCTTTGCAATTAAACGGGAAAATTTTTAAAGTAATAAAACTTTCCTGATTTTTACAACTTTTTATAAAAACTTAACTTGAAAATCAAAATTTTTTTTTCAAAAATCGCAAAAAATTCACAAAATTTTGAATTGACCAGCTTTCGCTCAGCGAGTTTTTATTAGACCACTACAAGTTGTATGTCGTTTGAAGCGTATTTTAATTGCCTTTCGAACGAGATACTGCTTGCGTTTATCGCACTTGTAACTCCAGAGAAAATAATTTTTGAATGAAGTGATAACAAAAAAACACAAAATTACCGTTATCTCAAAAACCTAACTATACAAAAAATTAAAAAAAATAGTTCCAAGCTCAGCAGGTCAATTCCTATCCTCCTCCATTCCTCGTTTTCTTGTTTTTTTTTGGCTGTAAACTAGCGTTAGTGGTGGGCGTGGATTACAACATATATGCTATTAATTTTTCTGAAAGATAAGTCGTATAGTGGGACACCAATGTGCCAAATTTGGTTTAGGTAAGCTCATCCGTTTCCAAGAAATTGAGTTTTGTCCCACTCTCCATACAAATGAGACCAGTGTGCATTGTTTAGAAATTGAAGCAGGATCGATCTTTGAAATATTTCGAGGCAAGTATCCCTATTATTTTTCATATGACTGTACTACCTAAAAAAATTAATTGAATAAAGATTTTTTAACTGAATTATTTTTAAAATAAAGAAAAAAAGTGCTGCAAACCTATTTCTGTGCTCGGGGGATTTTTGTTTATCTGATATGACTTTCGTTTAAATAAATTAAATGAAATAATTTTAACATAATTCATTTTAGTAAAGTACATTATTAATATAATTTTAATTGCGAATTCTGTAAGGCTGCGAAAGAAAAATTTTTACACCTATTTTAGTGTGAATATGTGTATATTTGAATTTGATGGATTTTTTTTTTGTATGTTAGAAATAATAAAAAATAACATATCGTTAGGAAGTTAAAGCATTTTATTTTATATGAAGTTTTAATAGTTTTTCTCTGAGATGACACTTAAAAATAATATGTGTACATATATTATTCTGTTTTTACGATCCAAATTTTCTTGACCTCGCGGGAACACTGAACGTATGAAAACCCATTTTGCGGTGACAACACTGCATACTAGTACCTTCGCCCAGGGCTTGTAGTCTCTTCTAAATCTTTTCTGATTCCAGAATATTCGTAACGTTATAAAATTAAACTTTAGGCAAATAAGGACTTTATGCTTTAGTTAAAGAACCGTATTATTGTTTTTTTTTTTATCGAACTGATTCTCCACGATTGAAAGGCAAATAAAATGCAGAAGCCGAATCAAACCCATTGTAGAAAATATGTTTATGTACGAGTATTTTCATTGTAACTACTTGGAATTCAGATTTTTGCACTTAAAAGTAAGTTGCATAAGCGAATAGAACTTATAAGAACGAATAGAATTACATAGTAAGCATGCAAAGACAAGGCCGTAGCCAGGATTTCATTTTGGGGGGGGATTAACTAAAAAAAAAAACATTTCAAATTCAAATTACATACATATCTGCCCCGTTTGCTATGCTATGTGCATGAATAATTAGGTTTCGCTTATCACCCATATTTAATTGTTATTGCAAAATCCAGTTAATTTCACCAAATTTATCTGTCAAATAAAATTTTCGTTAGCTGATTTTCAGTGCAACCAGCTACCCTGTCAAAGCTTCAGAGGGTAAAAAGTGTGAGTTTTTTACACCACTGAAGTGTACATTTTTAGGAAACGAAAAAGGGTAGCAAGTGAAAAACTTATGTAGTTTTTTTACACTAAATTACCACTAGATCCACTAGCCTAATAAAACCACTAAAAAAAAGAAGACATATTCTGTTTGACGTTTTACCTTCATTTTGCAAACGAAAATGGAAAAGAAGAGTGTAACAAAAATGCGCATTTTTTTGATGAAACGAAATCACCATTAATTTCAATGGTAAAATTTTAAATTAAGCTCTTACCCAATTAAGTTAATTATAAGTTTCTGATTTTGTTAAACAATTTCTTAGACATGCCAAAAGCAAAACCGCAGTTATCTATATCTTCTGGAAACAGGCGCCGTTTAGAGAAGTCACGGTTGCGTGGAATGCAGAGGAGAAATGTGGCGATTCATACGAAATCAGCATTTAACTACAGACCGGATTTAAACTATATGGAACATTCTTCCCTTTTCATGGGTCGTATGAGTGAAATTTGCGTTTTTTTTGTAAGTCCCAAGGGCAAACATTTAGCTATATTGGGGTAGACCTTCGCAACGAGGTGTTTTCTCACGGTCAAATGTATGTCGCTCTGTCGCGAACTGGTTCACCACAAAACCAGAGTTTTCTTATACCTGGAAATGGCAACAAAACAAAGAATGTTGTGTTCACGGAAGTTTTTAATTAATGAACAAGATGTACCTTATTTTATGAACTAATTTGCCTACTAATGTACACAGAGCCAAATAATCCTCATAAAAATAAGAAGATTGTCTCTTTGAACAGCTTCGTGGCCCAAAAAGAGGACAGAAGTCAGAGACGAAGATATTTCCATAGAGATTTCTTCTTATTTTTGGGAGGTAAATCTTTTTAATTTTATTTAAAAGTATACCTTCTTACAATAAATAAAAAACTTTCTACTCAACTTTTCTTTACGCATTATTGTTGTCGACTGTGAACCGCTAACTCAGTTTACATATGTATGTATATAAGACTAACTTTATAATAAATTTAATTAGATAACCTAATAAAAATAAGAAGAACGCCCTCTTTATTAATTAAAGGAGATATCCACATATATATTCGAAGATTTCTTCTTGATTTTTATTAAAAAGACTATCCCATTAAAAGTAAGTAGGGATTCTTCTTAAAGAAAAACTATAGAGATATCTTCTTACTTTTGTTCTATTTTATTAGGTGGTTTTCGCTCTGTGTAGGTACCAAACGTTGTTTGAATTATTATAACTTTGAGTTTTTTGTTGTTAATAAATGTATTGTTTATAACGTTGTTTAATTTTAAAGTGTTTGCATTTCATCTAAAGGAGGGTGGTATATTACATTCCTTGCAGAAAACAAGCACAAAATATGAATGTGTAACCCATTTTTACACTCTACGCAAAGCTAAACATCAGTATATTTAATTTTTGCGGCGCAACGAAGTAAGCCGGGTACTTGCTAGATACAAATAATAATTGAGACTAACTTTTTAGATGATTTCTATGCTTCTAAAAACTACAATTAAGCATATTTATATTATATAAAAAAATGTAATCGCATTAATTTCGGGGGGGGGGGGGGGGGGGGGGGTGGTGGGGATTGATCCCTGCCATCCCCCCCCCCCCCTAGATACGGCCTTGTGCAAAGAATATGCGGATGTAATATATGTTGTGGTGAGTGGGCGTTCTGCATGAACGACAAAACCGCAAAACTTTAAAGATCGGTAGAACCCTGAAGATGTAATTGTATTTAGTTTTTAAAACTTGTTTCGTAATTTGCGATCAAAAAAATCCAAAAAAAAATATTTCGGGACACCCTAATGTACAGATACATATTTACGACCAAGACGTGCCTGACCTCATACAATTCGTATTTTCTTGGCTAAAGTGCAACACAATTACGAAGTAAAACAACAATAAACAAGTAAGGAAGCCTAATTTCGAGTGGAATCGAACATTAGATACTCAGCTGTATGCTTTTATTGTTTGTCAGCGTTTGATAGAAACATGATGATATAAAGCGGGTGCCGAATTTGGAAATTTTTCGTGCAAAGATTATTTCATCGATGTATCTGTAGGATTTCTGAGTTATGAGTTATAAAAGTAAGTGGGCGTGGCGCCTTCCATTTTCGGAAATTTCAGCACGTTTCATTATAAGGGCGTGAGCTGATTACGTGGATAAAATTTTATTACTCGGGCTACATTGGTGACACATTTTTTGTGTTTATGCTATATAGGAAATTGGGCGTGGTTTTCATGTAATTTCACCCATTTTTAATACCAACCTACTTCGTCATAATAAAAATCTCTGTACCAAATCAAAATATTTCAATTTTTGCGCAGGTTAGAGTGTTTACAGACAGACAGAGAGATGAAAGGACATGGCTCAATCGAGAGAAATCTCTTTACACCCTGATCATTTTGAGATATGTATGTATGTATATAAGTCCACATGTATGTATCTTGATTATATCATGGTTTTACGTACTACCGTTATGCGATCAATACTATAGATAATACAGTAGAATCGCACAAAAGTTAACCAAATGGTCCCAAGGGCATTTAACTTTTCCGAAATATTAACTTTTCCAGGTGGTTTTTAAATTTGATAGAATACGGTAATAAACATAATTTTTGGGATATAACATATCAAATTTTTAATTAAAAACTGGCCAATAGCTCATATAAAATTCACATAAAATAATTATTAGAAAAAACGGCCATGTAAAAACATACGTACATATCAAATTTATTTGAATATCTCAGTTTTAATCATTACAAAGCAGAAACTTAGATTTAATTTACATACATAAAATTTGCTGGCCATCCATCACTTGCATACAATTTTTTTCCAGGGTACATTTTGGCAAATTCAAGCTTAGCTCTTGATTTTAAAATTGGACCACTAATTGCACAATTGCGTTGCCTTTGGTTCAAAAACCGTTTATACAACCTTGCCCCCTTGTGCAAAGTTTTTTTGGTTGCCAATTCCTGTGTGCTTGCCACTGCCTCCAAAATTTCATATGTTTTTTCTTTATTTTTGAGATGGCCACTTTAGATACACTATAATCTAATGCCAGTGGTTTCCGTGAACACCTTCATCAAGTTTTCTTAAAATATCAGCTTTTTGATGTATGGAAATCTAATTTGCGATGGTTTATTCCGCTTTGTTGCCATTTTTAACACACAAACTATGTTTACACCACTCAATAGTTCAAACGACTAACTACATTTGTACCGACAATAATTTTTTACACAGAAATTCGGGGAATGCACGCAAATTCCGGGAATACATAGAAACAAGGGGAAGGGGAATGAGCTTGTTTTTGCTGAGAAATAAACGGTTGGATTTGAAAAGAACTCGATAAGCTCAGAAAAGTTAACCAAGAGATAACTTTTTAGAGCCATACGTGGACGCTCAAATTTGGTTAACTTACCCGAAGGTTTAACTTTCTCGCGAGTTAACTTTTGTGCGATTCTACTGTAACACTGGATCACACAATGAAATTTGTTGTCTGTACATTGGACGCAACTATTCTATCTATATGTAAAATCGGTTGCTGATTCCAAAAATCGGATTCATTTTTAATTCTATGGAAAGGCTTTTGAGATATCGTCAATTTACCGTTATTTGGCCAATGGCTTCACTTAATCCAGTATGTCTCTGTTGAGCTATCTACGTTGGAGTAACACCAAACGAAAGAAAACTAAATTTCCTACACATGACTCCTATAACATTTTTCTCTAGGTCTTATGGTTTCTGAAATATAGATGAGTCAATTTGAATATTTTAAATTTTTTACGAAAATTTGAAGCAAAACTGACTTTGTCAGGCAAGATCTTTAAAACAAACTCTTTACCTTTAGTTTTACTCGTTTACGTGAAGATCCATTCAATTGGCAAAAAGATAAGCTATCAGCGATGAAAATCCATGGTAAAATGGAAAACTTATAGGCGATCAAGTAAATACAGCCAAGTCGTGCAATGCCACTATATGGGTACATTCTATGCATATTGTACCAATACCTACACATCTGCAGTAGCAGCACATTGGCAGCGCAGTAGATACAAGCCCACTTACGAGTATTTTTTGGCTGTAGAGCAGTGTAATCTGTGTACCCACTACGCACAGCTGAGTATAACTAAAAATGAAATACGAGACAAGTGAAAAATAAACCAACAATAAACGAGCAAACTATGCAATAATCCAAATTTTGTGGTGATTTGTGAAAATCGTCCGTGTCAAATTGACTCGTAAATGCGATCATAAAATTTATGCAAAAGCTATAAAATAACAATAAACTTTTGAGCGAAAAATAATGAAAATAAAAATGTAAATTGAAGTGTTTGCGAAAAAAGTGGCGACAATTATATATACGTACATACATACACAAAAACTTCAGCACAAACAGCGGTCACTGTACTTAGGTACATATGTACGTACAGTGAATATTGGCTTTCGCACTACTCATTTGGCGGTGGCGTATGAGTTACTTTTTGTATGCACTACATCGTGGGTGCATAAGTATGTAAACTCATGTTACACCGAAAACGTGCAAAGACGAACAAAACTCGCTTAACTCAGGTCATGTTTTTAATTAAAGATTTTTTCCATTTTCTTGTTGTTGTTTTTTTTTTTTTTTTTTTTTTGTGAGCGACGCGACCATGGCCAAATAATTCTATATGGTCGTATACATAGGAAATGATGCTTCTTTACAATGCCTAGTAAGCTGTCAAATTATCGTTCTTTGTTTTGATTTTTCCCTCTTGCACGTGTTATTCGTGGAAATAGCTTGTGTGTTCGCTGGCGTTTTTTCTGTTTTTGACATTCTTATCTACGGCCGTTCAACGGTAATCGCCTATTCTCTTTTAGCCGCTACGACCATATAGAATTATTGGATCATGGACGCGACTGTAACGCCGTGGCCGGTGTCGGCACATCAACAATTGTGATATGTAGGTATGTAGGTATGTGCGCAGATCTGTTGTTTTGACATTGTGGCGGTGGTCTGGCGCCTGCCGGTTATCGGAGGAAAAAATTTTGAAAACAGGGCTTCGGAGCTGAAGTTTTCGGTGAATTTAGAAATCGTGAATTTTTAAGGTGATCGGAGCAAAATTTGTATAAAAACGATTTTGGAGTATATTCGTGACACATGTACCATTCTAAGGGCCTTCGACCTGAATTTTTTTGAACAGGGCTTCGGTGCGAAATTTCAGTTCAAAATTTTTAAACACGATTTTTTCAGTGATCGGAGCTAAATCTGTTTTCAGCAGGGCTTCGGAGCATATGGGCAAGGCATGGACCATGAACGGATCAACACAAAAATGTCGCATGACGACATACCTTCATACATAGTGGGGCCATAAGTGTCATGCAAAGAGGAATGTAGAAAAATTTGACAGATTCAGCCCCTATGGAAATGCTAGAGTGCGTGTGTGTGGCATATGTCAACAAAAAAAAAATGCTTCTGTTCGTGTGTTTATGAAGATTGAAGAAGAAGTCAGCTGATCTTATGCATTCTCCTTTATTGTTGCTCCATGCGTTAAGTGCATTTTTAGTTTTACGAGCTAGTTAAACGATTTAAATTAACTAACTTAGGTTAAAAATATATGTATAATACTCTCGTATGTTTACGCTCAAGAGTTGAATATTTTATATAATATACATAAGTACATATGTATGTAGATACATACTTGTGTTTGGATATAGTAGTTACATCTGTATGTATGTGCCGGGTATATGCGGCAGGTTTTGTTCGACGTTTTAGACAGTCCGAAAGCACCCCCACGCTCCGTAGGAGAGCTCGTAATATGATCCCTTTCCCAATGGGTAGATGTTTTTCTGTTTACGGTACAAATATATTCTAGTTTCATTTTCCGCAGCGATTTGCCTCTCTTGCAGAAGTATCTTAGTGTTCCAATACCATGGTTAAGTGATGTACATAAATCAATATGTGTCTCATAATAGGGAACTGAAGGATTCTTAACAGATTTTTCACTAATTTTGGTTTGCTTACTTCTTTCCTCTTATACGATGTCTGCACATAACGTGTTTCGCTCTTTTTTTCTGCACTCGCTCTCTCAATCTTAGTTCGACACGGAAACCAGTGCCGAAACTCGCTGATTTCCACACAAATTTCTGAGAGCGAGTGAAGAATGAAATGCTTGTTTCGTTCTCAATACTCTTGCTAAACGCGATGATATCGATGCCTTCTCTAATTTTGTATCGAAAATCTATCGAAATCTCACACAGACCAAAACAAAAATGCAAAAATAAGCAAACATATAAATATTCAAGAAGAACAAGATAGAGAATTGTTAAACTGAATGTCAAATTATTTCTATCTTGAACGGACCTGTTAAATTTACCTTCAATTGATATGTGTTTTAAAAACACATTAGGCGAGTTCCCCTGGCTGTGATCCAGATCCACATACAAATTTTTCATGCAAATGGAACAACAATTTTGTGATCCCGATGTTTATCTGGATGCATTTCGGGTCCGTGTAGATTGTAATAGATTTTACTGATCCAGATAAACATCAGGATCAAAAAATTGTTGTTGCAGTGGCTTGCAAATTTTTTGTCCGTCCTGATCACTGTAACGGAAAATCACCTATTAATAAAGCATTGAAATACGCAGTCGGATTTGGGAGCATCATTTTATTAATCCAGGAATACTTGTCAATAGATAATCCATTACTTCCTATACTTCGTGTATAAGCACACAATTTTGTATACCCGCTTTTAACATTGTATGTCCTAGGAAGGGAAGTAATAAACACAAACAAAATAAAACAAAACTGAAAAAATTTTGATATTGCTCGCAAAGGATATCAAATAGAGTACTCTTCTGCTCTCGCTTGGGGGATCTCGCTCCAAGTTCTACTGGGTAATTTCATAATTTTTTTTAGCTTTAAATTTTTTTTTTGACGTGTGAAACATTTTTTTTTAGATTTTTCTAGCTTTTTTTTGAGAATCTAGCTGGAACTCTGGAAAAGTTCTGGCAACACTGGTGGAGACGGGCTTTTAGTCTTTCTGTTCTTTTTCTACTATGTTTCGTTTTCTTTTTCGTCCTCTTCTTCCACCTCGTTTAATTTTTCGTATATGTATGCACTTTATTTTTGTTCTTCTTATACTGCTGCAATACGAAATATTACCCTGGAAAAAAAATCTAAGGCACCTTTCTTATTCATGAAATTTCAAAATGTATGAAAGCCATTAAATAATTTCTTTGAAAATTCTCCACTCGCTCCTAACCTCAATTATTTTCTTCTTTTTCTTTTATATTTCGTTCGCTTCAACTTACCCTAAAATCTGTTTCTTTTTTTTGTGCATTGCAAGTTTTACGAATTATCGCTGTTTTCTTTTCTAATTACCTTTACAAAAACTATTGAAACGTGAGCAAAATACTTAATTTTTTAGTTCAAGTTTTACTTAATTCAATGTCAAATTAAAAATAAAAGAAAAAAACAAATCTTCAGTGGGTGCTGTTCAATACTACTGGAGAGCTCATAAAAATAAGCATTAAAATTCATTTTTATGTATTTTAATTTTCGTGTCACGTTTGTGCTGCTTCTTAATTGTTTTTCAAGTACATATGTATGTACATACATAACTATATGCACATGCACACATACATACATATTTGTACATATAGTATATACTCATTATCTCTTAATAATATGCTTACCAAATCGGTCAGCTACAAAATCAACGCTCTTATTGTATGAACAAAAACAAAAATAAATAATTTAATTGATTACCAAATTTTTAGAGCCATTACACACTTAGACTCCAGAAACGTAAAGCAAAAACAGACTCGTTTAAAATATATTAAAAAAAAAAGTAAATAAAACCACAAAACAAAAGATAAAAGAGTCAAAGCAATGCCAGGGTTGCTCGATTTTGTATATACAGTGTGGGTTGTTAAATAGTACAAAATACACACATATGTACATATATACATGTGTACCACATAGAGAAGAAAAATAAATAAAAAGGTTAAATAAAAATGAAAAAAGGTGAAAGAAACCAAAAAAGTGAAGGAAAAATTATAAAAAGCGATAACAAAAGATGACAAATAAGCAATCAACAATATATTTAAAGAAAAACAAAAAAGTAAGTACTTATATAGGTACATATGTAAGTGAAACAGACAATTGCAATTGTTTTGCGGCTTACGCACATTGGGCGATTCGCCTTCGCTAGCGGCGGAAAACTAATCACTTACAAAGTAGAATGGATATCTTAAGGCGATTTTTTTATTAATCAAGAGAAACATCAAGGAATTAAAATAATGTGTTTATTTAAAAAAATTTTTTTTTAATTTAAAGAAAAATTTTTTTTTATTTATTTTGTTTTGTTTTGTTATAAAATATTTCTAAAAAAATTAAAAAAAAAAAAAATGAATTTGGATGAGTAAATACAATTATTCGGAACTATTCCATTTTTCAGCAAGCCTACCATACAAATTTTGAGTTTTTCTGCCAAATTCTTCATACGCTGGAGCTATGCCAAATACATAGTTTCATAGCTGGTACTTCTTTGTCGTGCTATAGTATAGCACGTATAGTATAGCAGCTATACTAAAGAAAGTTCGAATTTTACTCTGACATTATCTTTATATGTATACTAGAGGTTACCCGCGGGTTTCACACCACGTGCTTTTAAAAATATTAGCATATTAAGTTAGTCCAAAAAAGTTACATAGAAAAATATCATTCTTGACGTCAAAGATAGTTTTCTTATTTTTTTTTGTCCGTTGAGTACGTAATTATCTCATATGCCCAACACCAATTTTCAGTAACCTACTATAAATATTTCCAGAGATATTCGCTGTGAAAGTTTCAGTTTGTATGGGAGGTGCCCATCCCTGCTTTACCAAGACCTAGCGTTTTTACCCGTTTAATACATAGTTATCTCACATGCCCTCACACCAATTTTCAGTACCCTACTACAAATATTTCCAGAGATATTCGATGTGAAAATTTCAGTTTGTATGGGAGGTGCCCATCCCTGCTTTACCAAGACCTAGCGTTTTTACCCGTTTAATACATAGTTATCTCACATGCCCTCACACCAGTTTTCAGTACCCTACTACAAATATTTCCAGAGATATTCGCTGTGAAAGTTTCAGTTTGTATGGGAGGTGCCCATCCCTGCTTTACCAAGACCTAGCGTTTTTACCCGTTTAATACATAGTTATCTCACATGCCCTCACACCAATTTTCAGTACCCTACTACAAATATTTCCAGAGATATTCGATGTGAAAATTTCAGTTTGTATGGGAGGTGCCCATCCCTGCTTTACCAAGACCTGGCAGTTTTGCCCGTTTAATACATAGTTATCTCACATGCCCTCACACCAGTTTTCAGTACCCTACTACAAATATATCCAGAGATATTCGCTGTGAAAGTTTCAGTTTGTATGGGAGGTGCCCATCCCTGCTTTACCAAGACCTAGTGTTTTTCCCGTTTAATACATAGTTATCTCATATGCCCTCACACCAGTTTTCAGTACCCCACTACAAATATTTCCAGAGATATTCGATGTGAAAATTTCAGTTTATATGGGAGGAGAGTGCCCGTCCCTGCTTTACCAAGACCTAAATTGTTTATCCGTTGAGTATATATTTTTGTATTATTCCTTCACAAAAATTTTCATTATTCTAGTACAAATATTTCAAGAGATATTACGAAAAAAAGGAAAATTTTATATGGGAGGTGCCCATCCCTGACTTTTAATCATATCCACATAAAATTGATGGATGTGGATGGATTGGATGTGTTCGTATGAGTGAGGAGCAGTGCATAGGCATATAATTTTTTCTATAAATTATTTAATTTCTTTATAATTAATAAATAAAATTTTTAGTTAAGATAAATAGATATCGTAAACGTGTTTACAAATATCGTAAACACAGTTGAAGAGTCGCTTTAATTTAAAAGCGCTCACCACCGGGCCCACCTTCCTAGATCTGCCTTGATTTTCACCATGATTTCGCGTCGGACCGTGATCAAAAGGGCAATTCAGTGTTGCGGTACAAGTGGAATTTGGAAAGTGTTCTTTATCTCCGCGAAAGGGAATAATTTTTGTAGCTATACAAAGTTGAAAAAATAAATTGCATGGTCGAATTTCGACCACCGGCGATACTAGTTATTATTATTATTATTATTATTATTATTATTATTATTATTATTATTATTATTATTATTATTATTATTATTATTATTATTATTATTATTATTATTATTATTATTATTATTATTATTATTATTGTTATTATTATTATTATTATTATTATTATTATTATTATTATTATTATTATTATTATTATTATTATTATTATTATTATTATTATTATTATTATTATTATTATTATTATTATTATTATTATTATTATTATTTTTATTATTATTATTATTATTATTATTATTATTATTATTATTATTATTATTATTATTATTATTATTATTATTATTATTATTATTATTATTATTATTATTATTATTATTATTATTATTATTATTATTATTATTATTATTATTATTATTATTATTATTATTATTATTATTATTATTATTATTATTATTATTATTATTATTATTATTATTATTATTATTATTATTATTATTATTATTATTATTATTATTATTATTATTATTATTATTATTATTATTATTATTATTATTATTATTATTTTTATTATTATTATTATTATTATTATTATTATTATTATTATTATTATTATTATTATTATTATTATTATTATTATTATTATTATTATTATTATTATTATTATTATTATTATTATTATTATTATTATTATTATTATTATTATTATTATTATTATTATTATTATTATTATTATTATTATTATTATTATTATTATTATTATTATTATTATTATTATTATTATTATTATTATTATTATTATTATTATTATTATTATTATTATTATTATTATTATTATTATTATTATTATTATTATTATTATTATTATTATTATTATTATTATTATTATTATTATTATTATTATTATTATTATTATTATTATTATTATTATTATTATTATTATTATTATTATTATTATTATTATTATTATTATTATTATTATTATTATTATTATTATTATTATTATTATTATTATTATTATTATTATTATTATTATTATTATTATTATTATTATTATTATTATTATTATTATTATTATTATTATTATTATTATTATTATTATTATTATTATTATTATTATTATTATTATTATTATTATTATTATTATTATTATTATTATTATTATTATTATTATTTTTATTATGTATTATTATTATTATTATTATTATTATTATTATTATTATTATTATTATTATTATTATTATTATTATTATTATTATTATTATTATTACTATTAATATTATTATTATTATTATCTATATATTGATACGCTAACATGAATTTTTTCCGCGACCTTTTGGCGATTATACTGAACCGATTTTAAAAGTTAGACCATCATTAGAAAGAGAATTCCCTAGAATAGATCCATTTTCATTTTCATTAAAATCTGTTGTTGTTCTTGCAGAAAATTCCTATGTTCACTCATTGTGGAGATGTCGCCCAAAATGGGTACGAGTATATTCGTAATTCTAAAATTGTTTTTTCAATATGGTTATCAAATGAAAGTTGTTAAGGAATTTCACTTAGATATTTCACACATGTAGTTGCAAGGATTTCGCTGGAAATATGAAAGCTGAACGGGAATTCACTACCACTCGCAAAAAATTTGTAAATATTTAATAAGAAAATCGTATATATGTATGTACATACTACATAGATATGTGTGTGTTGATTTGTACTTACATCTTGACCGATTTGTGCCATACCATCCGCGCAGTAATCCACCATTGGTAATGACAAAGAACAAGCGTTGCACTCGAAATTCGCTATCAGCCGTTTATGATCCAATCAGCAACAGCAAAATCAATAACCCCAAAAATACTCAATGTATTTGTGTGTATATGTTTAGTAGTTGTTGACAGCCAACAATAACAAAAAACCACGAAAAACAGTGGTTAATCTTTAACGAAAATGGTGCTACACAAACGATTTTTTGTTACCAACTAGTATTTTAAGAGCAATGGCGGCAATTCAGGTTCAAACGGCGGTTGAGCAGCCGAGCCGAGCCGAGTTGAGCTCAGAGGTGAACGACGTTGAAGCGGCGGCACCAAAACAAAATTTGAAGCGTTGCAGCGTTTTGAAAGAGTTTGACAACAAAACTGAAATTAACACCAAAGCGAACGGCCAATAAAAAAGTGTGGCTAAGTTGGTGTCGCAAAGTCGGGCGGTTGGTTACACGGCACACGATTTTGTTGCTTTGCTTTGCTTTGTTTGGTCGTTTGTTTGTTTGTTTGTTTGGTTAAGCTGCACGCATGCGCCACAAACAAAACAGCGCTGACCAAATCTGAATTTAGCGCTGACAATTTTTTATTTTTGCTTTTTTGAAATGCAAGCAAAAATAATTGTGGTGGAACGTGCGCGCTAACTTTTTTTGTATTTCTGTTTTTGGTGTCTGGTAGTTGGCTTGTTTGGCTGTCGAAGCGTGTTTTACTGTTTGTATTTGTTTTTCTTTTTGTTAAGTATTCCGCCTCTGCCTTTTTTGAGTTTTTTTGTTTTGTTTTGCAGTTTTACTTTGCTGCTTATTTTTGTTTTTTTTTTTTTGTTCAATTTTTATTTTTAATTTTTTTTTTTTAATTTTTTCTTTTCAAACTAGTCAGCGATCAGATTTCACCGCTTCTTTGTTTACTTTTCACAGTTTGTTTTTTAATGTAGTTGGTAATGTTGTTTGTGTTTATCTTTGATCAGGTGTTTCGTTTGTATTAGCGTTCGTCTCAACTAGGGCGCACCTTTTGGTTTTTACTTTTATTGTTTTTAGCTATTTAATGTCTTTGTTTACTTTTATTATGTTTATTTCTTTTTTATAGTTTTTTTATATTTATTATACCTACCTAGGTATATTTTGTCTTCTCCTTCATTAAGTAGTTCCTCTTCACCAATGTTATATTTTGTTATTATTTTCTTTGTTTTAAACTTTTGTTTTATTTTTCTCTTTTCTCTTCGCTTTTTTTTATAAATTTTATTTAATTTTTAGTCGAAAAAAGTTATTGTTTGGCTGAAACTTGTTTTGCTACATATGTCCAACTTTTGTATGTTTTCACTTGCTTGAGCGTATGCGGTAAACAATGCAATTGTTCTCACCTCACCTCTGCGCTTTAGCACAACTCTGACACGCTTTTCACTCTATGCGGCGCTTTACGCGCTCTTGTCACCAAGCTCGCTGACTTGTTCGCTGCTCAGCCGTTGCAATCAACGCTGCATTTTGAAACTCGTTTCAATCGCTTGCTGTTGTCAACTGTCAACTGGTTAGCTGTTAACGCTACACACCCCTTTTTCGAGCGAAGCAATTTCTCCTATGTTTGCAATCAAAATTTTTGTTTGTTTCCTTTTTATTATTCTTCGCTTTTAGTTGGCATGAAAATATAAAGCGGTTGCTTCTATGAAAATCGTGCGGGCGTCGGAGCCGTATGCTGCTTCTTATTGTTTAACTTAATAATCATTCGTATATATGTACGTATATAATCCCACAAGTTGTTTCTCAGCCGCCTGGCAATAACTGGTTTCGACTGCTGTTTTCAATCGTTTCACGCTGATCACGTTGCACTGACTAAACCTTTGCTTTGGCTTCAGCTTGGCTGCACTAGGTACAAACTTTTAACTGCAGCTTTTAGCTGTTCCGTTGATCTGCTGCACTGTTAGTCAGTCTGTTTGCTCCCTCTCTCTATCCGTCTCTCTCTCTATCTATATCTCTCTCTTTCGGCCAAATGAGACTCACTCAACTGCTTAGCCACTTTCAACTGCTTCGCTGCTATGTGACAGTGCTCGGTTAATCAGCTGTTTTGTTTATTTTGTTTATAACTCTCAGCTGTTCATAAGCCGACTGATCGATTTTCCCGGTTTACTCTCTATTTTAGCTTGGCTTGTTTGCCTTTTTCCGCCAATTTTGTTTCGCTTGTGCGTATGTAACTCACTCAGCTGGTTTTTCGCGTTTTATTATAGCTGTTGGCACTTTTTACTATCGTACAAAGTTGCTATTACGGTTGGCGTCAAGTTTTTCAGCAACAATAACAACGTTAATATACCACGACTGGTAGAGCCACCACGACTACAACTGTTATTATCTGGGTTATGATTGAGCCGTTTAAAGGTGAATATTATACGTCTTATATTGATGAAGCTCAATTCTTCGTTACGTTGTTTTAATTGTTTTAAGGTTTTAGCTGAAATGTTTTCGTTTTGGTTTATGCTATTCATTTGTATTGGCTACAACGTGTTCAATTGAAAGCGCGGCTTTGGGCTGCGCCAATTCGATAAAAAGCGAAGTGAAAAACAGTAAAATTAAATTAAAAGTCTATGGCGTGCTTTGATGCCTGTTATGGCAGTTATACTGCGATAGAATGGACGACTTTTTAATAAAATGAAAAGCTTCAGCCACAGAAAGGGAAATAATTTGTATATCAAGCTAGAAGATATCCAACATTCTTCGCTCTCAAGTGCTTACATTACAGTTGGCTGTTGCTTTTTTTGTTTAATCTGAAATTAAAAAAAAAAAAACATTAAGATTAAATGTATATATGTATGCATGTATGCATGTATGTACAGAAATATATATTTTTATATACATCGCACATATGTATGTACATTAAGGTACTGCCAGACGATGCAATGAAAGTGCTTTCCGAAAGTGTCAAATCATTGAATGAACTTTCATGAGTATCCACACGACGCAATGAAAGTGCTTTCAGAAAGCACTTTTTACTTCCACTTTCCGAAAACTTTCAGTAATTACTTTTCATTTGTCCACACGGTGAAAGGGAAATTGTTACAACGATAATAAAAGTAGAGCATGGAGGAAAGAAAACCAAATGGAAAATAAGCAATAAAAAATGTTATGAAAAATTAAATACATATATATTCCCTCCGGCACCAGAATATGAAGATAGGGGGCCGTAGTCATAGTCGATTTAAAACGGTGTTTTAACACACTTAGAATGATGGTAGCATAAACGTCATTTTATCTCTGTCATAGTCGCCTTAAAATCAGTTTTATCACTAAAACAGCATTCTAGCTTTAAAATGAGGTGAATGTCATTTTAAAATCTTAAAATATTGTTCTAAGCTAGGAATTCGTCATGAAAACTATAAAAATAGAAAGAGAGTACGTGAATACAATAAAAAATAAATAAATAAAACGTATAAAGAAGACATTTTAATAAATATGTTTGGAAATGGCAAAATTTTTTCAAGATTTTGCCATTATAGACTATGCTATGTCGCTTACTTTTTTGAGTAGTACTTGTAGTTGACATAGGGTGAACCTTTAAAACACTCGAAATTTCTTAAATTACAGAGCGATTCTTATTATTTTATATGGGTAAACCTGTTCCGTTTCATTTTAGCAAAAACGTTGTTCTAACTGGTCTATAACACACCACTATTTTAAACGTCGCTCTAAATTTAATACCGATTTTAACTAAAACCGATTTTAGTGAACGACTATGACTACGGCCCAGGGTTTTTTAGAGCAAGTAAACTGAAAGAAAAGTTGAATTTTCCAAAAACACCTAGTTACACCTAAAACCGCGCAAACTCCCAGAATTTCAAGGTACATACCTATGTTTAGATTTATGTGTTTTAACACACTTAGAATGATGGTAGCATAAACGTCATTTTATCTCTGTCATAGTCGCCTTAAAATCAGTTTTATCACTAAAACAGCATTCTAACTTTAAAATGAGGTGAAAGTCATTTTAAAATCTTAAAATATTGTTCTAAGCTAGGAATTCGTCATGAAAACTATAAAAATAGAAAGAGAGTACGTGAATACAATAAAAAATAAATAAATAAAACGTATAAAGAAGACATTTTAATAAATATGTTTGGAAATGGCAAAAATTTTTCAAGATTTTGCCATTATAGACTATGCTATGTCGCTTACTTTTTTGAGTAGTACTTGTAGTTGACATAGGGTGAACCTTTAAAACACTCGAAATTTCTTAAAATTACAGAGCGATTCTTATTATTTTATATGGGTAACCCTGTTCCGTTTCATTTTAGCAAAAACGTTGTTCTAACTGGTCTATAACACACCACTATTTTAAACGTCGCTCTAAATTTAATACCGATTTTAACTAAAACCGATTTTAGTGAACGACTATGACTACGGCCCAGGGTTTTTTAGAGCAAGTAAACTGAAAGAAAAGTTGAATTTTCCAAAAACACCTAGTTACACCTAAAACCGCGCAAATTCCCAGAATTTCAAGGTACATACCTATGTTTAGATTTATGTATGAAAAATTTTAGGATTTTGCACGAGAAAAAAAATCGATATCTACCCATACATAGAATTAACCGATAAAGCGAATGGCGTATTCAGTTTTTTTGTACACTGTCCAGGCAAGTTAATATCGCGGCCTAAATTGATTATTTTCTTTTTTTTCTGATGAATCTTCAATTTCTTGCCCCATACTCTTCCTGAAAGCGGACATTATTTTTTATTTAAATCAGGGCCGTGGAGAGGGGGGGGGGCAGCCAGGGCAATCGCCCTGGGGCCCGGAAGGTTTTTGGGGGCCCGGAAAGGCAAAGCAGTATTGACAGTACTCGAACTAGGATTTCATAGATACATACATAGGTATTTTGTTGCTACAAAAAGTTGTTTTAAAATTGAAGTGTTTAACTTAACCAAATCACCAAACTAAAATTATAAGCATCCAATCAAATATTTACCTTGTTTATACATGGGCAAATCCTAGAAAAGTGAGTTTAAATTGAGGAAAATCGACTTTGATTTAGAGTTTCCAAAGTACCGTAATTGGTAAGGTGGTGAACCAAGCTTCTCAGAAATATTTACTTTTTAAATGAAAAATGTTGGTAACCCTGTTTAAATTGATTTCAAAGAGTTAAGGTATACAAAATTTAAAAAATTATTAAAAACAATACCATTATCTATCTACTATTATTTCCATGATTTTATAGTTAGATACTAGAGTTATTACCAGGAACAAGTGCAAGAAGGATTAAATAAATAAACTGACATTTCGATTAAATTTAGTTTTTTGTGGAAGTATCAGCATCTGTCGGAAGAAGAGCTCAGAGAAAAGGCAACGGCATTCTGCACGATTTATGGCATAGATATTTCTACGGATCTAATAGATGAAATCATTTATCTCAAAGCCATCCACTTAACAAATTTGGGATTTGATTCGCTGCCACCATTACAACTTCTGAACAAACTTCATAACTTGAAGATGGAAGTATTATTTCCTAACATCTGCATAGCATTAAGAATATTTTGCACACTTCCAGTCAGTGGGGCTGAAGGGGAGCGTTGTTTCAGTCTATTGTCTCGCGTGAAAAATTTTTTGCGTTCTACTATGAGCCAAAATAGCTTGACAAGCCTTGGAACATTGGCATTGGCGTCCAGCCTTGCTCGCAGCATTAGTTTTGACTCAGTAATTTCCATATTCGCAGACCAAAAAGCACGGAAGGTTTTCTTTGGATGATTCAAGCTCTTAAAATGTATTTAAAAAGGTTAATGTAAGCAAATCAAACAATGAGATCTAACATTTCATTTATGTATGTATGTATGTATTGGGGTCTATACACAGTGCGTCTGACTCGCGAGTCATCTGTGTACGTGTTGACTCGCTGTCATTCTGGGCTCACTTGCGTCATTCATTTGTGAATAGTTTTCATTGCAGAAGGTTCGAAATGAATATCTCAGACCGTCTGAGTCAGACGACCTGTATACTTCGATGAATTCAAGTAAAAAAAATTTTATCTTCCTCAATATCGAACTTATTGGCAAACATTTTTGAAAATAAAATATATTTTTTCTTTTCGTTATTTATTTTTTAAACGGTTTGGAAATTAACTGACAAAATTTGACAGGCGAGTCACAGCAAAATATCAAACTAATTTTGATTTTCTTGAGTCATGCCAGAGTCATCCCAGCAGTATTTATCAGCTGGAAAACAGCACATATTTCCTACTGAATATTCAGTAGAGATGTAGTTCCAAAATCTGAACTTTCGCTTTCGTTTTTATATAGAGGTGGCGTCGAAAATCAACTACCTAAAAACTGCCGAACGAGAAGGGAGAGTTTCCATATGAAAAAAGGGCTGACTACGCAGGGAGAACTTCCATAGCATATATTTCAATACACCTGATGCCTTCACTGCGTGTTCAGTTATTTTTTCAGGCATGATTTTTGAACTCAGTTTCAGTGTATTTTTTATACTGAATATTCTACTGAATATGCACCTCCTTACCTCAAATACTGCTGGGATGTCGGTGTAACTACTACATGCGCATTTTCACTAATACACCTAAACTGACTCTTGAATCAGACGCATCGGGCATAGACCCTATATGTAAGTGCTCTAGTAAATCTTATTTTATATGAAATAAAACTGACAATGTGAATTGAAAAATTTTTGTATGTTATTTTTTTACTAGATTGAATTTATTTTTTAGGGGGGGGGGGGGCCGCAAACTGTCCCAGGGGCCCGGCTCGGCTCTCTGCGGGCCTGATTGAAATCACACGGTAGGCTGCGTTATTTAATACGATTTCCAGAAATGTATAGCTATGAAAAATCTAATAAAAGTTTGAGGAGTTAATCTTGTTTAAGTGAAGTAAAGTCGGGTATAAAAGGGCTGACATGATTTTAAGTTTCTAAAAAACTTCAACAATTTTGCTCTTGAAGGCGGGTTTTTTGTTTATTAGTGATTATTTTATGGGGTTGGATAACTCCGCAAATGTAAAAAAAAAATTGGAAAGATCGAGACCGTGGATAGCGGAAAAAAACGTGGACTAGGATGACCCCAAAATATTAATGGGCAATATTGGTATTAAATGCGGTTTTCGTTGTAGCTCCATCCAGTTTTTGAAAAGTGAAATTTTTCTTTAAGTTTACTTACTCCAAAACACCCTATTTTCATATTCCGGTGCCGGAGAGAGGATCTGATAAGGTTTAAAGAATCCCATACAAAAAAAAACGCATCTACTCTACATATGTACGTATATATCAAGAACAAGATTAAATTTGGCTTATTTACATACAACTAATAATCCAAAAGCGGCCATTAAATAGACTCTTCCTAGGCAGCTCTCTAACAGCTCGCCCTTCCTATTTAGTGTACAACCAATAAGCAATCATATGTTGTCATAATACCCCCTTTTTGCTGTTATGACTACGCCCCTTGCTATTTATATGTACATCATTAGGGGATTCACAACCTGTCATATTGCGTCATATCGTCATAAGTCATAATATTTTCTTGTTGCATTCTATGCTATATGTGTACTAAATAAATACAACTCTGCACGATATGTTTTTGGGTCGTCGTATTTGATCAGCTGTTTTTGTTGACTTCTTCATAAGGCTTCGGAAAAGTCTTTTATAACTATTTCCGTAAAATATTTTAATATGACATATGACTTTATGACACTTTGTGAATCACCTACATATGTATAATAAATAAGCGAGTATATTAATATGGAATTATGCAAACTACACCATTTCCACTTTAAAATGAGAAACCTTCACATTAAAATTAGATTAGTCAGTTTGAAATGAGAAACTTTCATTTGAAAATCAGAATAGTCACTTCAAAATGAGAAAACTTCATTCGAAAATGAGAAAATGTATAAGCTGAATAATATTTTTTTTGTAGAAGGACTACATTTAATAGAACAACAACGACAATACCTAGAAAACTTGGTTACGAAGCCAAAATAACAATAACTGGTCGGATGCCTCCTCTTTTCATACGAATGCTGCAGCTTTAGAAAATATGCCTGTTAATACCTAAATAAACTTAACTTTTAATAAAAATATGCTTCTCATTTTCAATTGATGATTTCTCATTTTAAAATGTACCTTTCTTATTTTCAAATAAATATTTCTTATTTTAAAATAAAGCATTCTCATTTTGAACTGACTAATCTTATTTTGATATGAAAGTTTCTCATTTCGAAGTGACGCTTTCTCATTTAAAATTGACTAATCTGATTTTCAAATGAAGGTTTCTTATTTTAAATTGAAGCTTTCTCATTTTAAAGTGGAAATGGTGTAGAGCAACAAATAAATATATACATATGTATTTATGTCAATAAAACAAATAAATCATTAAAAATTAAAACAAAAAAATCATTAAGAAAATACTTACATATACACATACATACATATCTAAATGCATATGTACATATGCACATTAGGCTGTATCACTTTATATGGACCAAAAAAAAGTCCACCGTATGCCCCCATATGATTTCTTTTTCAAAAACGTTTTTGGAAAAATTTTTAATTTTGTTTGGGCGCCGCTAGATGTCGCTAAAATTCATTTTTTATATCTTCGGTATTTATGGTCCGATCGCTAAGTTTCATAGACCAATCTCTTTGGCTTGAGAGATGGGCTTCTACTTTATAATTGTATTAACCCTATGTGCGCCATTGGATGCACTTCCACCAAGTTCTTAGTATATACCACCTTAATGTAACTTGTTTTTGCCGACATGTTAAACGCCGTCAAAAAACATTAATCTTTTGTAAAAGAAGTATTTCGATCGCTTCAGTAAAACTGGAAATAAAACACATTTAACATTCCGAGGAATATAAGTTTCTCGCTTCCTGCGGTCTTTTAGGTTCATTTTACAAAGATTCTGAGGAGACCCCTACCGAAATTTTATGGCGAATCATTTTCTAGAACATTTTAGCTCTCTAGCGTCTTTAAAAATACTATTTCCTGGCTATACTATATTTCCTGATTGTATAAAAAGCGGTCAAAATAACTCTAACCACCAAAAAAAATAAAAATGTTTTCCAGAAATGTTTTCGAAAAAGAAATCATATGGGGGCGTACGGTGGACTTTTTTTTTGCGATACGCTCTTATGCACATATGTATTTATTTATTATAATTATAATAAAGTTATTTTAAATTGCAACAAAGAGAATTATCAGTGACAATTTGAAAATCACAAACATACATACAAATGTAAGTACAAACGAAGTGCAAATCCATCATACATACATACATAAATATGTACATACCCTCACGGAAAAAAAAAGTTAGTTGCAAAAATAAATATATTAAAAAGTGATTTATATTCAACTAATTTTAAAGTAGCTTTAAACAAATGCAGCGCGGGACAGTTTCTTGTATATGTACATATTTATATGTAAACACATGTTTTCAGATCTAAGTATGCCAAGATTGTTTTTTCCTTTTTTTGGTTACCGTTTTTCAGCTTCACTTCCCATTAAACACTGAAAACGAAATTCTCAAACGGAGAAAATATTGTTTCATATTTATCATTTGAAAATTAAGATAAATTCAATTGTTTCTCAAATATTGTTTATCAAGTTGAGAACAATTTGTGAAATTTGAGGAAAATTTGCTTCGCATTTTTACCATTTCTTGAATTTCGACATCAAATGCAGGATTAAGTTATTTATATTAAACTACAAGTAATGTAGTTGAAAAGAAACTCAAGATAAAGTTATTTATTTTAAACTACTAGTAAAGTAGTTGAAAACAAATGCAGGATAGGGCAATTGACTGCTTGCTATGACATCGCCGTGTTAAAAAAGTCAGTTCATTGCAAAGGAAAAAGTCACATTTTCAATTAGTTGTTATTGAAAATACAGTAGTTTATAAATTGATTTAAAATTAATTAAATTTCCTACAGGGTATTTACACAAATATGTATAACAAAGTCCAAAGTGCGTAGTGAGCTTAGTGGGTCACAATAAGAGTACCTATCGAGTCGATAAAGTTTGAATTATGCACATAAATCAAATTATTAAGTAAAAACAACAATAATACAACAATTGGAATAGTTACGACTAGATAATGGAATATTAAACAAAAAAAAAAAACAAGTAAGACCGTGGTTGTATTCGACAGTACCTTTTAGGAATGAACCTTTCACATACCATGATATTCATTATTTTGCATTTTTCGTGAAGGTATTGGAGGGTTAAATTATTCTACGAGTTTAAAGCCCGTGCAATCTTACTATATGTTTCTTAACAACATATTTCTATACGATATGTATTTTAAAACTTTTTTCATTTATTTAAAAATCACCCAGACGAAATTTCGCAAATTTATAATGACAATAAAAAAATTTGAACTCAGGGAGCAAAACGGTTCGGGAGTTTTACTATATGGATAGTGAGTGGTCTTTCGTTTTGCGTGAAAATTATTCCGCCCTCAAAAGTGCCGTTGCACAGTTTTATCGATATACATACGGTGTCCTTAGCCCTAGAGCAAAACTTCGAACTTTTGTTCGACCCCCTCTTTTTGGTTGACACCTTTTCTAGAACTTGAGTAGGTAACTCAAAAATGAATTGAAAGTGAAAATTCATGTAAATACACCTATGTAAGTATGTACATATGGATGTACGTATGTACATACGTAAGTAAGACTAGGTACTTGGTTATTCCAACAGCTGTTTTATGCTGTTTGTTACTCGTATTGTACAAGCAAAAATTTTCTGGAGGTTGTGTCTGAAAAGTAGTAAAAACCCTGCCATAAAATGTGCGATTAATATCGAAAGATATTTGTCCCGGATTAATCTCTTTCGAGAACAATCGGTCCACAATTAGTCCCCGATTGTTCCCGTACGGGTATAAATGTAGACTAATTGTAGACCAATTGTTCCCGAACGGGTATAAATGTATATTAATCGCTTTCATCCCGAACGGATATAAATGTAGATTAATCGCTTTCATCCCGAACGGGTACAAATCTAGATTCCTTAAATGTAGAAATTTTACAAAAATATGCAATGTATTTAAAAAATTGTAGAACAACCGGTAAAACGAATTGAACACCCTTTCTTTTAATAACAATGATGAATAATAATTTTAACAAAATGCTTAAAATATTCTATGAAAAAATTCTTTACATTACGCTCATATAATGCATACTCAAAACTTACAATTTTTTTTATTTATTTATTGAGATTTTTTTTCAAAAGTAAAACATTATATAATTTTTATTTATATATGCATGCACATTTACAATTTTTTAAAGATTGTTATTAAAAATTGCCTTGGCGAACAACTTGAAAAAATCTACATTTGTACCCGTTCGGGATGAAAGCGATTAATCTACATTGGTACCCGTTCGGGTATACAAGTTGAACAATTAGTCTCTTCATAGGACATGCTCGAACAAATGCGATCAATTCACTCCATATAAAGGGATGTAACATTGTATTAGTCGCATGCTCCCTTGCGATTGATCCCGGACACGTCCCGGATTAATCGTATTTTTTGCAGGGAAGCTTTTAAGTACATACATACGTTTGTAACTACATTCACACTTACACATCCCTCTAAAAAATTGTTCGATTGGTCTGGAAAGAGATCTGTCCCAGATTCCTCTCTTTCGGAATGGTAAAAATGTAGACTAATTGTTGACAATTGTACCCAAAAGGATATAAACGAACTCCGCAATATGCTTTTGTTCAGGTATAAAAGGGTACTACTTCCATTCGATATCCGATTGGCATCAAAATGGAGTAGTCTATATTCGTACTCCCTGCAGGGTATGTACTTAAAGTTTGATATGAGTACATGTGTATGTGCATGAATAAAATTGCACAGCTTTTCAATTTTTTTTTTTAATTTTTTTGCGCCTACAAAAGATTAATATTTTTTCTGGTACACATACATACATATAAAATTATTAGCACATTCTGTAATATTTTTTTTTCTGCACACATAATGTATCAAGTAATTTGCGCGCTTGTCTGCTTTATTTTAGCCGCTTTCGATTCACAATTTCTCTGCTGGCTATAAATTTCCTTCTGTCAAATTTATATGTGAATGCTAGCGAGCAGAGGGAAATTTTTATCGACCAGTTAGCGAGTATGGCTACTACTCATTATGGGTTCAAACATTTTTGTTCGATCCGACCTCGCTTGTGTGATGGCGAATCGAAAACGACATTTGTTTCATTGTAAAGATAACGTAATCTTGGTTTTTTTTTTTGCTTTCTTTGTTCTTTATTATAATTTATAAAATAATGAGTGTTTAGTGTGTAAATAAGCAGCTGTGCAAGATAATATACATACATATATTCATATATATATTTATAAACATGTTTACATACATATGTATATAAGTATTTAAATATAAATATGTATATGTGCATGTCGCTAGCTTAAAGTGCAAACTGTGTAAGTCCATTTTTATGAAAAAGTGTATTTTTATGTAGAACGCTAGAAAAATCAATTACGCACCACGCTAAACAAGTCTGTGATACTTGTCATATTTCTACTCGTTGTTATTCAGTGATACGCAAATTGTGTAAGTCCAAAAAACGAAGAAAATTGTTTAAGTCCAAAACTTTACATGAACAGAAATTTTTTTTTTCATTTCGAAATTTTTTTATTTTTTGTTTTTTGTCTCTCCTACAAAGTTTGAAAAAAGGACTTACACAATTTGCACTCTAAGCTAGCGATATACATCATATATTATTAATACACTAGCAAATACCCGTTGCTTCGCAATGAGGTAATAATAGTTAACCAAAATCAAGTCAACTCAACTCAAATCAAGTCAACTCAAGTCAATTCAAGTCAATTCAAGTCAAGTCAAGTTAACTCAAGTCAATTCAAGTCAATTCAATTCAAGTCAATTCAAATCAAGTCAAGTCAATTCAAGTCAAGTCAAGTCAGGTCAACTTGACACAAATCAAGTCAAGTCAAGTCAACTTAAGACAATTCAAGTCAATTCAAGCCAAGTCAAATCAAGTCAAGTCAAGTCAAGTCAAGTCAAGTAAAGTCAAGTCAAGTCAAGTCAAGTCAAGTCAATTCAAGCAAGTGAAGTCAAGTCAAGTCGAAGTCCTCATCAAGACCTTTCATTTGGTAGCAATATCGCTCAGAAATATTCGAGGGTCATCCGGTCCACCTGTTGGCCCTTATCTGGAGACCCGGCCTAGGCATCACTATTAAAATAGGTCAATATTGAAGTCCAGATTAAGACCTTTCATTCGATACCAATATCGCTCAGACACATCCCGACGTCATCCAGATCCACCTATCAGGAGACCCGGCATGGAAATCATAATGAAAATTGGTCTGTGTTAAAGCCCTGCTCAATACCTTCAATTCCATACCAATATCGTTCAAAAACATTCCGGAATCATCTGGGTCCACATTCTTACCCAAACTGGGGAGGATGTCTAAGCATCACAATGAAAATAACTCTATGTTGAAGTCCTGCTCAACACCTTTCATTTGATACCAATATCGCACGTGTAGGTGCAGGCGTTCTTGAGTTATAGCATAGTATGCATGTGTAAACAGGTTTTTGATTGCCACCGAGACAAACAACAAACCGTGCAAAAACAAACATATGAGTCGGCTACGCTGCGCTGCCTGGCACGACTGCGACGCCTCCACTGAACACGGCAAATGACCAAACGAATCTGTCTATGCTTGCGCTTTTTTGAGTTTTTCGAAATTTAAAACCGGGAAAAAGGTATTAAAGTCTTGGAAATGCGCAAAAAAAAGTACATGGTTGTCGAGAATTTACCATTTGTGACATTTTAAAAAAAGAATTATTAAAATCGGTCCAGTACTTTTTGAGTTATCGCGTTACATACATTTTCCATACAATCAATTTTATATAATTAGTATAGATATAGATTTGAGCATAATAGAACTATGCACAGTGAGTCAGTTATGTAGCGAAACGTACACAGCTAGACGCTGAGTATAATTCAATTAAAATGTGTTTACATATACATATACATACATATGTATTTATATAAACGAAAAACGCGTCAAATTAATAATGGAAAAATTAAAAACTAAAATATTGAAAAGGTCAAAATTCATGTTCCGTCACTTAAAGTCCTTGGCATCCTTGGTTAAAAAAAGGAGCTTACTCTATAAAATAAATATAAAATATGTACATATGTATGTACATGAATATATAACGTGAATAAAATCATAATATTTTTTTCCAATCGAAGGCCTGTTTGAGCAGCGATAAGTATTTACATACATTGGTATTGTCCTAGTTCGATATGAGATAATACATTTTTCATACAGTGTGATCTCATAGAAAATTTTAAACTTTGCAAACAATCGATAGTCGTTAATGAACGATAGTTTCTTCGATAGATTTCCTGGAATAATTCAGAGCTAATTCCCTTCGATTGGAATTTTTAATGGAATTTAGCGTAGTTCGCTTATGATTCGAGGGTGAATTACGATATTGAGAGCGAATTACGATATTAAGAGTGAATTACGTTAAGACCAGAGCTCCAAATAGTGGAAAAGTTGAAAAAATATAGCCTTAAATTTCCTTATAGTATTACCGCAAATCTAATACATATGCACATACTAGGGATTCCATTTTTTCCGATTTTTACGATCCCGGGATTTTCGAGATTTTTTTTATAATCCCGGCATCCCGGGATTTGTCCCGGGATTTGGACATTAATTATTTTCCCACATTTTGGGATTGAAAAAAGTAAATATATATTTTGAGGAACGCTACAAGTTTAAAGTGCAAAGAAAAAATTGATTTTTATTGCCATTTTTATTATTTCATTAGTAACAAAATAAAATATGAATGTAAAATCATGCGTATTATTTAATAATAAGAGTTACTTTAAAAAACGCTATCAACAAAGAAAATTACATACATTTGTTGAACAAAACATTTGCCTTTACAGTTGGTACTTTTAAGATATTAATAATAAAGCTTGTGATAATTTCCAATAAACAATTTTAGAATTTAACGACGTACTTCTTTTAAACTTGCCGAAAAATACTGAAAATTAATGCAACATTCGAAAAAAATTAAAAATCGAATGCACAAATTTTGAGATGAATTCCGAGTATACAGCTACCTATTTTATTTTAGTACGTAATGTGAAATTCTCAAATAACTAAAATTAGACTTTTTCCTGGTTTTGCTAATTTTATTTTTTAATATTGTTTGCATTTTCTTCCATTATTTACTTTTCAAGGGAGGAAATTGCAAAAACCTTTGAGAAATAAATGGCCAAAAATCAGGAAATAGAAATTATCAAAGGAATTCTACCACAAGAATTCTAAAGATTTTAAAAATACTTAACGTACGTTCCTTACAACGCGTATTTCACAACAAAAAAATTTAATTACACTAGGTTACAGCCAAAAAATTCAGGTATGCGGGAGGATAAGTATGGGACTGCTGAGCTCGGAACTATTTTTGTTTTTAATGTTTTGTGTTATTAGGTTTTTGAGATAACGGAAATTTGGTGTTTTTTGGTTATCACTTCACTCAAAACTTATTTTCGGAAATCAAAAAAAAAATCTAACCATACAAAAAAAAAAAAAAAAAAAAATAGTTCCTAGCTCAGCAGGCCCACATCTATTCTCCCCCAACCCTGAATTTCTTTGTATTTTTTTTAATTATTTGTTGCCTAGTGTTATTAAATCAAAAATATTAATCCTTACTTTGCCTTTTTATTCTGACAAAATTGTCAAACTTATTCTGCATTTTCTTCGGACTGTAATTTTTTTTATTTTCTTCCATAAAGATTCCACACATTTTTTAGGGCTGTAAAATATAAAACTGGCCCGACTAAGCGGCAACATTTTCAGTTCATTTATCACATGAAAAATGCACCATTTTTATAGGGCACAGGACACATGTTGATAATGCTGCAATGTAATAATGCAACATTTTCGTTCAGAATAGGAAACGCTGTTATTATGCAGATCTGAGACCAATAAAAATTATATAAAATACAATTTTTCTTTGCTATAATAGGGGAATATTCTCGCTTTATTTTATACCGAAAATCCCGGGATGAAATTCTAGCGAACCCGGGATTTCCGGGGTGTCAAAAAGGGCGGGATCCCGGAATTGGAATCCCTAGTACATACATATGTACATATATTTATGAACATCGCAAACTGATTAAACGGATTATGTTTGTTATATGACACACACATGTCACATGTCAGAGTAGTTACAGAAAAGATCAATACGCAGAGCGAGAAGCACTTAACCTCAAGGGCCACAATTTTAATACATACATACATATATTTTTTTTTAACTCGCAGGCGTGCTGGTAATAAACGATGACGACCTGTCATCGGAAACATATTCCAAAAAAAAAGAAGAATAACGCGCGCTAACTCCAAATGTAAAACACATGTTTCACTAAAATCCAAATGAGTTTTACAAATTACTTACAAAAGCTTGGCCTCGCTCAAGAATCATACATACATACATATGTACATACATATGTATGTATAGACATAAGTGTTTGCCTTACAAGTTTACTCTCAAAATTCTCATCAATCTTCATATTATTAAAACACAATTTGTTATTCGTTTACTTTGAAAATGTTAAAAAGCGCAAGTGATTTGTGTTAAACCAAATTAGTTAGCTTTTACATCGTTGTGATGTGATATGATTAATGAGTATTAATATGTCAAATTGAAAGGTTTTATTATGTGGGTTGGAAGAGCCCTAATCTAGCTGATAGTGTGTTAGGCATGGGTAGGCTGACCATCCGTTCTGTTTTTTGAGGGACCGTTCTGTTTTTCAGAAGTCTGTCCCTCGTATTTTTGTTTTTTCGGAACACCTCAAAATGTTCTGTTTTTTTCCTAGTGTCCCTCATTTGTCCCTCATTTATTTATTTTAGGGCATATTCATAGTCTTGATAAAAGCTGATTTTAAGTTAGTTAAAATCAATATTTTATTTTGACTATGAATATTCCCCTTTTTTGTTTAAAATCTGTTTTATATTAAAAAGGTTGAGGTGGCAGCCCTTTTTCTCATCAGAATTTAAGTAGTTATCGATAATAACTACCATCCTCATTGACTATATGTTTGTTGGAATGAAATTTTTGTGGCTGCTGTGTGGCAAATTAATTTGAAAGAAATTGGTAAATCGTATTAAAATTGATTTGTGGACATTAAACTAAGTTACCAAATTCTTTTTTATGGCAGCATTATGCTTGCTTTATTGTAGATACCTATAATTAAACTTGCAAATTTGTTTATTTTTGTTAAAACAAAAAGTCTGAAGAGAATGTGAATTACATATGTTTGTAAGCCTATTATTTGATGAAAAAATATTTTTTACGATTTCAAGTTTCATAAATATATGTTCGTATTTATATCATTTGAAATTTTGTCCCTCATTTTCGATTCATATTTATGGTCAGCCTAGGCATGGGTAACACTGCGCTGCGCCGCGCAATTGCGCTAGCGCCAACCCTGGCGTTGTTGCGCTAACTCCGATATTGAAAATGCGCTAACTCAATATAGCGCCTACTCAATAGAGCGCCAACTAAATATTGTAATTTGAAACCCTCAATTTTTACAAAATTTACATTATCTTTAAATAGGAGAGAAAAATATAATACAAAACAAATAAAATAAAGTATTTATTAGCATATAGTATATTTTTGTTACGCATGGTGAGGGGAAATTTCGATTTAATGCGCCGGACCCGTAATCTTTCTTTTTAATAGGGGGAGCCGACCCTCGCATTTCATAATGAAGATGCAGCCTAACGAAGATTCCAGCATATTTTAACAAATATACGCAAATAATTTCTAAAATTAAATTTAATTGTTGCAAAATTATTGTGCCCGCGTGTATGTAAGCAGTGATGCCAGATAATCTCCGCTAAAATTCTCACAGAAATTGGAAAAAAATCCCTAATTTCCCACATTTTAAATAAAAAAAATCCCACAAAATTCCCACCGAATTTAAAGCATTTATTTCAGTAATATAAGAATATAAAACAGGCAAATACAGTTTTTTTAATAGCTAAAAGTATCAGTTGTACAAATTATTTGCATTGTGCAAGTGGATATGATTTTTGTTGGTTTTAAAGTTGAAGCAATTGATATTTTTGGATTGAAAGGCAACTCTTACTTTACTAATACTATTTACACGATTGTTTTTAGAGAAATCAAAAACAATATCGGGATCTAAAAACTGAAATTCTTCGAAAACACCGTCAAATGGAAAACGTGATATTATCTGAAAAGTAGTAGCTTCATAAAAGCGCAAACCATTTTTTTTTTTTTTTTTTAATACAATATTTTTCTCCAAATTTAAATTTGACCAAATATCTTCGCATTCATAACCAACGTAAACGTTATGCACGTCAAGTAAATATGGAGTTCGAAGTTCCAAAACTTTTAGCTGTAATTCCCACGGAACTGTAAAAAAGTTGGGTTTTAAGAAATTTCTTGTAATTTTCAACACAAGTGTCTTAGCTTCTTGCCCTAGTCGCTATATAAGTACATTTCGGCTTTGGAAAAATGCGTTAAATTCATTGAAGAAGTTAATAACGTACTTAAAAAAGCTAAAATAAGCCTTGCTTTGAGTTATTTCCAATTCTTCATAAATAGTTTCTGCATTTTTACGCTTATCTTCAAATGAGGCCAGGCGAAAAAAATTCTTTCGATTATTAACAATACAGTACGAATGTGCACAATGAAAAATAAATTACCTAAGAGTGGCGATTATTAACACGCTTTTATTAGTTTCACCTGTATGCATCAGCGTTGCGTGATTCGAATCAATTTTGATTCCAAATCAATTTTCAAATAAAGAATCAACTCGATTCGTGATTCAAACTATTTTCAAATCAAAGATAATTTTTATTTGTGATTCATTTCTCAAAAGAATCAAAAATACCCTTTGATTCGTGATTCAAACCATTTTCAAATCAAAGATAAATTTGATTTGTGATTCATTTCTCAAAAGAATCGAAAATACCCTTTGATTCGTGATTCAAACCATTTTCAAATCAAAGATAAATTTTATTTGTGATTCATTTCTCAAAAGAATCAAAAATCTTTTTTGATTCTTTATTCAAAAAATATCTTTGATTCGAATCAAAAATTTATTTAGAATCAAAAATACTGTAGCATATCAGAAATATTCAAGTACATTCTCGGTAACTTAAAACCAGAGACCAGCTTTAACAGTTAACACTTATTTTCATTCCATTTCAGTCATGATGCAATAATAAAATGGTGGACGCAGCAGAGGACGGCTATTTTGTTTTTGGAAAAGTAAGCTGTCAAATTATCGTCTTTTGTTTTGATTTTACCCTCTTGCACGTGTTATTCCTGGAAATAGCTTGTGTGTTCGCTTGTATGTTCGCTGGCGTTTTTTCTGTTTTTGACAGTTTTATCTACGGCCGTTCAACGGTAATCGCCTATTCCCTTTTCAGTGAAACGACCATATTATTATTTGGTCATGATTTCAGTCTGACGGAAACACAAAAACGCTGAGCGCAAAGTGTTTCCCACTGACTGAAACAGAAAACTCTTACACTCAAAGTGTTTCTCACCGTGAGCAACCTCTCTCAACGATCTTCTTTCTGTTGCCATTTAAAAGTTATTTTTCAACACTCAGAAATATCCCTCAGCAAGTGACGGTTTCAATGAATCAAAAATTTATTAATAATCTTGATTCGAAATCAAGTTTGAATCAAGAATCAAAAAAGAGAAATGAATCACAAATCAATTTTATCTTTGATTTGAAAATAGTTTGAATCACGAATCAAAGGGTATTTCTGATTCTTTTTTGAAACGAATCACAAATAAAAATTATCTTTGATTTGAAAATATTTTAAATCAAGAATCAGAAAATATTTTTGATTAGTGATTCAGTCAAATCAAAATCACGCTACCCTGGTATGCATGTATGTATGTGTTTATGTAAACAAGTTACGTATACGCAGTGTAGTTCACTGTATGTTTACTTGTACGCATGTACATGTGTATGTAACCGACTCCGTTTTGCATTGCATAAGTTAATGCGAAAGCGATTCATAAACTGAATGGGAGTATTTCAGTGTGAGATGTGCTAATTTTAAGTTATACTATAAATTATACATATGTAGGTATGTAAAAAGTTCTGCAACCAAAAAATCCCTTTTTTTATATGGACGACAACAAAATGTCCCTTTTTTCCCTCTTTAAAAATTTTGCAGTGAAATATCCCTCAAAAAAGGAAATTTCCCTCAATCAGGCACCACTGTATGTAAGCAGAATTTCGCCAAAAGAAATAAAACGGGTATAGTAGACAGTAAGAAGCGAACAAGTGTTATTTATTGATTATTCCATGGCAATTGCGCTAAAGGTGTTATTGCGCCAGAACCGTGCGCTAGCGCCTCGTTTTGCGCAAGTGTTATTGTATCAGCGCCAAAAAAATTGCGCCATTACCCATGGCTATATTGTGTGTGCCATTCGAGATTGGTTTGCAATAGTTTTCTCGAAATCAAATCGGGCTGAACATTTATTGGCAACCCTTCCGTTTTCGGATGTAAAAGTATTCAGAATTATGCCTAAGATGACAGAGTTACTTTCTGAAGATAGCATATAGCCGAAACCGCTTTATAATAATAATAATACAATGGCGCTATTATAACTCTGACGAGTTTTATGGCCGAGCTTCTCTCCCAATTCGAGGTGTGCTCCTTTTGTTTTTCCTACTAATTGGGTGGACCTACAGTTTTATGCCGGCTCCGAACGGCGAAAGCATTTTTTGTGAGAAGCTTTTTCATGGCAGAAATACTCTCGGAGGGTATGCCGCCCACTGCCGAGAGGTGACCGCTGATCTTAAAAAACCCAATAATTGGATTTTTACTAATTAGAAAATTTTTTTGGTATTTACTCGGACTGGGGTTTGAACCGGAGATTTCTGGCATAGCAGGCGAGCAATCTACCCAATACACCGCTTTATAACCAAATCAAACTTGACAATGGATGACGGAAATTCTTTCCACAACACATTACTTTAGTTACGGCTGAAATAATCAGCGAGGCGAGTTAAATATTTGTGCTTTGCGGACTAGCTCAGTGGCCAGTCCGTCCGCTCGTAAGAAAGAATCGTGTTGTAGTCCCGCATTCAGGCTTTCGAAACTTCGTCGCCCTTTGGAAGAAAACTGCAAAAAACTCAAACGAAAAAATGTATACATAGGTATTATCTATATATGTATCTTGTTAATGAAGAACTGACATCGGAAAAAAATCTCCATACATATATAAACAGCCGTGGTTATTTTTATGGCCCCATCGCCTTAAAAACATTTTTTCCAAAGGAAATTTTTAAGTTTCTTTTTGTTTGCTTTTCCGACAGGGTAGGATTGCGATGTATTTTGGAACGAATTTCCGGCATCCCTCGTCAAATTTGATTTGGTTATAAACCGGTTTCGGCTATGTGCCATCTTCAGTATCTTGTTTCGAACGAAACTTGACAAGGGATGACAGAAATTCGTTCCACAATACAGCGAAATTTTTAAGAGTAATCTAAGTAATGTCCAAACAAATCACATACACACATACATATGTACATACACTTTTTAAAAAGCTGGTTCTTTAAAATCATTCAAAAGGTACATATTTTATAATCTTATCTTAATTTGTATTTACATACATATTTACATTTTCCATTGCTTCAGCATCTACGCCACTGCAGGCAATAGTGCAAATTTATTGAAAAAACCAAATATGTATACGCTGATTACTTCTACACACAAAATTTGCACCCACTACGGATGGATAGAGATCGTTCATTCGTTCCTTTATCGCTGTGAAAATTCAACCGCCACCGGCCACCGTTCAAAACGCACTGAGCTGCGCAACTCGCACCTAACTTTTAAAGATCCATTATGCATTCATTGCACAGATGCGCACTAATGCTGCTGCTGCTGCCAATGCGGTTGCAGTTGTTGCTGCCGGGCAGCGTTGAAAATGCAACAGCATGAAAAATAAGAACAACAACGAGAACGAGAACAACAAACCAAAAACCGAAGTGTCAAGAATTGGTGGCAAGCAAACAACAATGTAAAAGAATGATGGATGCTATGATGACCTGATGAGCTAAAGAAATGATGAGCCGATGAGCTAGAAAATAGAAATTAACGCATGAGTAATATGTAATGATCTCACTCATGGCAAACAATTCCCACACTCATTATGTATTGAAGAATACAACAACAATAACAACAAAAAGGAAGGCTATTAGAACAGCAAAACGGAATCTTGGAAAGAAAATGTAAGAAAAAGTTATAAAAAAAACGGAAACAGAAAATTCTAATTGATGTTAAACTCGTCAATGTAAGCTCGGAATGAATACAGTTTTAGCACGCCTGTGTACGTAAATACATATCTACATAAATTTGCAGCACATCTAAAGGTTTTACAATGTTGCCACTTTGTCTTAATTGTGCGATTATATTTTTCTTCCGTGTTAAACCTTGAAAGATTCCTTAAATAAATTTGTTTAGCATTAGTATATGTGCAATGGCAATAAGAATCGGTTGAGTAGTGTACGGCGGCTAATACATAATGCATTACTTAAGCGCCCTTAGAAATCGTGACCTTACTCTATATGTGATTTGTGGTAGATTTACCAGTTCTTAAATCACACTGATAAAGTCCGCTCACTTCGTCAGCCATGGACTTTATCCCTTCATAGAAAATGCTTGTTAGAACCGTATATGCTATACTAAAATTGCCGATCTCTTGTGGAATCACATATTTATGGATTGCATGGGACATAGTTACATATATTCTTGAGCCGAGATCTTCCTCGGTTGTTAGAATATGGATTTCGTCTTCTGTAATCAGTGAATTTCCTAGCTGCCGGCATCGTAAATAGCCTAGCCTGCCAATGTCAAATTATCGTTGTGATTCTGGAGGTTGTTTTGGGGAAATCTAATTTTTGGCAAAAATGTTACCTATAGGTGCGGTTTGTACTTGGTCGATACGCGGTGTTCCACTTTAAACGACTTTCTTTTTATGGAGGAAAGGGATAATGGTACCACTGGAATACTTATGCTGTGAATTGGAGCCTTCCTAGTTATTAGAAGCGATATTATGGACAAGTTAACTTAAAAAAGGAAATTTAGAAAGAGAAAGAGAAAGAGAAAGAGAAAGAGAAAGAGAAAGAGAAAGAGAAAGAGAAAGAGAAAGAGAAAGAGAAAGAGAGGGAGAAAATAGTACCTACATGAAGATGTGTAAGATATTTAAATTTTGAAACTCAAACAATTTTCTTAGCCACCACTGTGAAGCATTCAGATTTCAGAGACAAATTGGCGACGGACAGCAAAAAAGAATTACACACAAATTTTTATTTTCATGCAATAAGAAGATATCTACATATGTATGTATCTATGTAATTGTGCGGCAATAAAAAAATATATATTTTGTAATCCATATATATGTACATACAGTGGTGTTCAAAATAATAATAGTGCTATGAAATCAATGTGAAACTTTCTCATAAAAAGTTTATTTTAACTTGTTTTTGATTAAAATTGGGTACAAAAGTAGCATAGACATTCATTTCACGTGTCACAAGAGTTTTACGGTATTAAGTTGCAGGACAACCGATTTAGAAAGACAAAGGTAAAACAACTCAAAAATTCCTTGTTCAAAAAAATAATAGTATTTTTATTCTAGTTTAGATAAATATTTAAAAAAAGGTAAAATTAAAAAAATTAGAATATACAAAATAAAGTAGTGTTTAACATTAGTTCGTGGAAGCATCAGTGTCTAAAAACACCTTACAGCGACGCGATATAAAATCGACTAATCCTTCACAGCGTTTCTTGGGTATTTTTTCTCAACAGATCTTTCCTACTTCCCAGAGTTCACGATTATTGGCTGGTTTCCTATTTCTTTATGTCGCCCCACAAGTTTTCTATAGCATTGAGTTCGGTTGATTGTGCAGGACAGGACATTACCTCAATTCCTTTGAACTCCTTGCCTAGCCGACTCGTATATTTTGGATCATTATCCTGATGGGAGGTTCATTCCAGAGAAATTTTGTATTCCGCATAAGGCAGCATAGTGTTCTGCAAAATACCCACATAGGCACGTTGATCCATGGTGGTGTCAATACGATCTATAGGACCAAGACCATAAAAAATAAAACATGGTCAAACTGATATTTTCAACCCACCATGTTTAACCTTTTTGGTTGTATATCTAGGCTTGTATTCAGTTTTCGGTGGACGACGGAGATACTATTGAGAAACTGTGCCTCGAAAAAAGGACGGACGAAGGCAAGAAATCAGCTAAATGTTGTGGGTCGAAAATATTAGTTTGAGTCTGTTTTACTTTTTATGGTCTTGGGCAAAGAACGTAAATGTATAAGAAGGGAAAATTCGCTACTTGAAAAGTATACCGAATAGGCCTTCTCGTTGTAGTGACGCGCAAACCAGGAGTTGTTTTGAACCCATATTCGCGACAAATTCACAATTCTATTCCTTTGTGTGCCTCGATTCTATTCTTATTCATTTGCACGTACATATATATGTACAAATATGTACCAACGTAAAAATATATATACATACATACATACATATATGCACATTCAAATCAACCTCCAAAGTCCATAATGAAAAGGGCAAGCAAGTGTAAACTACTACAAGCGGTTCATTCTTAAAATAGAAATGTCGCAACAAAGCATAAAAGTGGCAACAGAGCCTTTGGACAGATCAAGATTTTTATAAAATTCTAAAATTTGAAGTCGGGCTCATGGGTAAATATTGGAGACTTCATCCGATGAGCTGACTTCTTCCTCTTCTTCAAAATACACACGCACACTAGCCTTTTGTTTTTGTTTTCGTATCGATAGCTGTCAAATTCCTTTGCACTCATGCTTCCATGACATTTCATATTTGACTTGCGTTCTCCTTCCTAATTGTTTCATTTTCAGCCATCCATCAATGTGGTAGTTTCTTGTTCATGTACGAAGAAATCTTTATTTCATCTTTATTTCATCTGTATTTGTGTCACAAGTTGTCGCTTAAAGTGCAAAACAGCATATCAGTCTACTGTACGTATGCGTGCATATGCGGGTTTGCTTTCAAACGACGATGGTATGAAAATATACCCAGTAAACATTTATCTTTGAAATTAATGTGAATATATATTTTTTCCAATATTTATTGTACCTTAATTGGGGCAGAAATCCATTCGAAAACAAGTGCATATTTTCTATATGATCATCATCTTTGTTTTCCAGTTAAGAAATCCTCTGATGTTAATATAAATTCAATTATGAATTACCTACTGTTTCAAAAAAATGGTTTTAATTATTTGAAATTTTTTTCCACCCTTGTCAAGCTTTGAGAAAATTTTAAGATAACAAAATTATGTAGGTACATATTTTGGGTAACCTAAAAATTATAACTTTTTTCAAGGTAAGCAAAATATCACCTTCGTGCACCTGGGTATGCCAAATGCTGTAAGTCTACCGCTGTCTTCATATGCAGTAGTTTGCATGTACATACTCAATAAACATCAGATCAAAATATGTCAAACAATGTTAGTTCTCAAATGCATCACAAGTTGAGAATTAAGGAAAATGTTTATGGGGTATACATATGGATATGCATGGATGTATGTACATATAGATGTGTATGAAGACCTGTAGCGTCCTTGTAGGGAAATCAATGAATAGTGAACAGATGTAAAACTGTAGAATTTGCAAAAATTGTTAACCAGTTCTGAACTATCAAATACGTAATCCAGCGGTGGATAATTTACATCCCCGTGTTATATTCACCAGTTGCTAACATGCAAACATGACATGACGCAAAAGAGATTGTGCTCGCACTAGTAGTGTCGAAAAATGATCTAGAGATTTTCCCAACAGGGGTCATAGGCATCGTGTTTCTTTCATTTCATTTCTTTCTGCCTTCATTTATTCCTCCATATACTTCTTTCTATTTCGCGGAGACGAAAAATAGTGCGAGGCAACTCCTGGATTGCCGGTCATGCACAATCACTCGCTCGACTAAGTTCCACTTGCGAATTCTCCCTTCTTATACATTTACGTTCTTTGGTCTTGGGCCCATGGATCGTATTGACACCACCATGGAATACAAACTTTCTCTGGAATGAACCTTCCATCAGGATAATGACCCAAAACATACGAGTCGGCTAGGCAAGGAGTTCAAAGGAATTGAGGTAAAGTCCTGTTCTGCACAATCAACCGAACTCAATGCTATAGAAAACTTGTGGGGCGACATAAACAAATAGGAAACCAGCCAATAATCGTGAATTATGGGAAGTAGGAAAGAATTGTTGAGAAAAAATACCCAAGAAACGCTGTGAAGGATTAGTCGATTTTATATCGCGTCGCTGTAAGGTGTTTTTAGACACTGATGCTTCCACTACTTTATTTTGTATATTCTAAATTTTTTAATTTTACCTTTTTTTAAATATTTATCTAAACTAGAATAAAAATACTATTATTTTTTTGAACAAGGAATTGTTGTTTTACCTTTGTCCTTCTTAATCGGTTATCTTGCAACTTAACACCGTAAAACTCTTGTGATACGTGAAATGAATGTCTATGCTACTTTTGTACCCAATTTTAACCAAAAACAAGTTAAAATAAACTTTTTATGAGAAAGTTTCACATTGATTTCATAGCACTATTATTATTTTGAACACAGCTGTATGTGCATACATACATATATGTACATATACAAGCATGTTACAAAACAATTTGTCTTGTAGGAAAATTCTGGAGATAGGGGTCAAAAAACCCCTTTTCATAGGTTATGTCATATACAGGCCCGACGAGATGGGGGGGGGGGCTGAGGGGGTCAATTGCCCCGGGCCCGGGCTTTAGAGGGCCCGGGAATCTCAAAATGATATCCAAGTTTTTGCTTACAGAAAATAAACGAACAACACCTTTAATCACCTTTCGTAGATAGCAATCATTTTAAATTTCAACAAATTTTATAAATCTCTTAAAGTGTCTGCACCCCACTTAAGGAATTGTTGGTTTTTGGCGTCGACTTTGCAGCATAAATTTGAATTCGTTTTCTGTTGCAACAGAAAAATTCGGTATGATGCAAATTCTTATACAGCGATATGGGTATATCCTGGGCGTTTCGGACGGTATGTTCGCACGATTTTTTGAACTTTTGAGGCAGAAATATCGCGAAATATTGTATCGTTTTATGATAAAAGGAAAGATTTAGGCCACAGCTAATGATCAAAGTATGTTAGCGACAGAAATTTAGTTTAATGCCTCTGTTTTAGCCACTTAAACTGCGTTCCGGACGCTACAAAAACACGTCCATTTTTTTTTTTGAGTGGCTAAAACAAAAGCCTGGCATAGCAGGCGAGCACTCTACCCACTGCACCACAGCGGCCATGTATAGATAAATTAAAGTTCGTAACTATATATTCATTGAATTTTGATTTTGAGAATTTGTTCATTTAGTATGGGGGCCCTTAGTTATTTTGACCCCGGGCCCGGATTTTCTCTCGGCGGCCCTGGTCATATATTGTACCATAACTTTTGCTCTGTTTATAGCATCAACATGATTTTAATGTCGATGAAAAGATGACATTTCTCCGCTTTTAACAATATATGAACTCTTAATGTATCTAGATAAATCCCAGAGAAACTGTAAAAAAAATATATCACAAATTCAATTTTTGGCTAAATTTCTTCATTTTTAATCACGGATTTCTAGCTGAATTTGTTAACCAGTGTACATGTAAAACTATTTTAGAATAATCTCCTATTAATTCCGTTTGCAACGACATATAACTTTTGCATATGCGCGTAGGAATATTCTATTTTAAACAATTTCTACAATGAAATTTTCCATATTAAATTTGTTAAATTTGTACTTACCCGTGTTGAGGTAGAAAACAAATTTATCAATTTTAGTATGAAAAATTTCACAGTAGAAATTGATAAAAGTCAAATCAAAATCATGTTGATGGGATAAACGGAAAAAAATTATGGTACCTACCTATGAAAAAGGAATTTTTGTCCCCTAACTCCAGATTTTGGGGGTGTATTGCAAATTCTAAGTATGCAGTCTTCGTATGCTTGGTAAGGCCTATAACATAGTATATTAACCTCGATAAAAGTACTTAAAATTTTTTTTTATTTTGTCACACTGTGTAATAGATTATAGAAATTACAAAATATTCTTGCTAAGGACATCTTGCAATATATCGAACTCTGTTTTAATTTGAGTACGTACAATTTTTATACTCAGCTGTACTAGTACACAGAGTATTATAATTTTGATTTCATAACGGTGGATTGTAACATAATGAAATAATCGAGATAGATATGGACTTATATATATCAAAATGATCAGGGTGAAAAGAGAAATCGATTGAGCCATGTCCGTCCGTCCGTCCGTCCGTCCGTCCGTCCGTCCGTCCGTCCGTCCGTCCGTCCGTCCGTCCGTCCGTACGCACGATAACTCGCGTAAAAATTGAGATATTTTGATGAAATTTGAAATGCAAGTTGGTATCGAGACTGGGACGGTTGGTATTGAAAATGGGCGAAATCGGACCATGACCACGCCCACTTTTCCTATATAGAAAAAATCGGATATTTGGTATCTCAGCCACTACTATAGCTAGAGTGATAAAATTTTACCCACGTATTGAGCTCAGGGCCTTATGAAGAAATTTGATGAAGTTTTGGAAAATGGGCGGTGCCACGCCCACTTATTAAGGGGCAAACATTGAAAGTTTTATATGTCATTACTCAGCAACCGTTGAAGATATATCGATGAAATTTGGTATCCGTAATTTGCTTACTTAGACAAATGTTTTGACGAAAAATTATCAAAATCGGTGGACGGCCACGCCCACTTTTATATATGGGAACTATAAAGGGGCCTAATAAAAACATTTTAAGCGATATCTCTGTCAAATATAAAGATCTATCACTGAAATTTTGTGGTAGGAGTCCAACTACGGACATAAAACAAAAAATACAAAAATTTTTGAAAATGGGCGGTGCCACGCCCACTTATTAAGGGTCAAACATTGAAAGTTTTATATGTCATAACTCAGAAACCGTTAAAGATATATCGATGAAATTTGGTGCGCGTAATATATTTACTTAGCCAAATGTGTGGACGAAAAATTATCAAAATCGGTGGACGGCCACGCCCACTTTTATATATGGGAACTATAAAGGGGCCTAATAAAAACATTTTAAGCGATATCTCTGTCAAATATAAAGATCTATCACTAAAATTTTGTGGCAGGAGTCCAAAGACGGACATAAAACAAAAAGTACAAAAATTTTGGAAAATGGGCGGTGCCACGCCCACTTATTAAGGGTCAAACATTGAAAGTTTTATATGTCATAACTCAGAAACCGTTGAAGATATATCGATGAAATTTGATATGCGTAATTTTCTTACTTAGGCAAATGTTTTTGCGAAAAATTATCAAAATCGGTTGACGGCCACGCCCACTTTTATATATGGGAACTATAAAGGGGCCTAATAAAAACATTTTAAGCGATATCTCTGTCAAATATAAAGATCTATCACTGAAATTTTGTGGCAGGAGTCCAACTAGGGACATAAAACAAAAAATATAAAAATTTTGGAAAATGGGCGGTGCCACGCCCACTTATTAAGGGGCAAATATTGAAAGTTTTATAAGCCATAACTCAGAACCGTTAAAGATATATCGATGAAATTTGGTACGCGTGATATATTTGCTTAGCCAAATGTGTGGACGAAAGATTACCAAAATCGGTTGACGACCACGCCCACTTTTATATATGGGTATTATAAAGTGACCTTATAAAAACATTTTAAGCGATATCTCTGTCAAATATAAAGATCTATCACTGAAATTTTGTGACATGAGTTCTACAATAGACCGGAAACAAAAAATAAAAAAAGTTTATAAAATGGGCGTGGCACCGCCTCTTTTTATACAAAGAAATCTACGAGCCTATTACTCGACAAATAACTGAGATATTATGACGAAACTTGGTTTATACACTTTTATAACTTGTGTTAATAGACACGCAAAAATGTATTGAAATCGGTTTATGACCACGCCTACTTTTTAACAAAGATATTTCTGGAACACCCTTTTGGAATTTGTAACGTGAAGCCTTTGTAACTAAAAGTCATAGAGGGATGCAATTTTGCACTAACAATAATATTTATATGCTTATTTGGATGATTGATACAAATTTTGAAAATGGGCGTGGCTGCGCCCTGTTTATGCAGCACTCGTTTCATATAAAATACACCCTATATCGAACAAACGCAAACAAACAATGAAAGCATACAGCTGAGTATCTAATGTTCGATTCCACTCGAACTTAGGCTTCCTTACTTGTTTTTTTTTATACTCAGCTGTACTAGTACACAGAGTATTATAGTTTTAATCACATAACGGTGGATTGTAACACCATAAAATAATCGAGATAAATATTGACTTATATATATCAAATTGATCAGGGTGAAAAAATAAATCGATTGAGCCATGTCCGTCCGTCTGTCCGTCCGTCCGTCTGTCTGTCTGTACGCACGATAACTCGCGCAAAAATTGAAATATTTTGATGAAATTTGGAATACAAGTTGGTATCAAGACTGGAACGGATGGTATTGAAAATGGGCGAAATCGGACCATGACCACGCCCACTTCCCCTATATAGTAAAAATCGGAAATTTTGTATCTCAGTCACTAATAGAGCTAGAGTGATAAAATTTCACCCACGTGTAGAGCTCAGGCCCTTATGAAGAAATTTGGTGAAATTTTTAAAAATGGGCGGTGCCACGCCCACTTATTAAGGGCCAAACATAGAAAGTTGTATAAGCCATAACTCAGAAACCGTAGGAGACATATCGATGAAATTTGGTACGCGTGATTTACTTACTTAGGCAAATGTTTGGACGAAAAATTGTCAAAATCGGTTGACGACCACGCCTACTTTTATATATGGGTATTATAAAGTGACCTAATAAAAACATTTTAAGCGATATCTCTGTCAAATATAAAGATATATAATTGAAATTTTATGGCAGCAGTCCAACTATGGACATAAAAGAAAAAACACAAAAATTTTGGAAAATGGGCGTGGCACCGCCTCCTTTTAGAAGCAGGAATATACGAGATTTCTTAGCCTATAACTCGAGAAATAATTGAGATATTATGACGAAACTTGGTGTAAGCACTTTTATAACTCGTGTTAATACACACGCAAAAATTTATTGAAATCGGTTTATGACCACGCCTACTTTTTAACAAAGATATTTCTGGAACACCCTGTGGGAATTTGTAACGTGACACCTTTGTAACTAGAAGTCATAAAGGAATGAAATTTTGCACAAAGAATAATATTCATAGTATGCTTAGTTGGATGACTGATGAAAATTTTGAAAATGGGCGTGGCTACGCCCACTTTATGCAGAACTCGCTTTATATAAAGTACACCGTGTTTCCATCACACGCAAACAAACAATGAAAGCATACAGCTGAGTATCTAATGTTCGATTCCACTCGAACTTAGGCTTCCTTACTTGTTTTTTTTTTTTTAATTTGATGGATTTCGATATCCATTTAGGAATTTTTCTGGTAAAGCTTTATTTATCAGTCAAACATTTCTTGCGTGGTGAATCATTCATTTTACATACAAAAAAATGAGTACATTTTTTTTTTTTTTGTTTGCTTCATCGTGACTTTATTTCTTTTTTTTACACATTTTAGTTATTTTTAGTTTTAAAATTAGTGAATTTCTTCTGCAACTGCAGACACTTTGTCGCTTCGCTCGTAGCACACATGTGATGCATTCTTTTGATTTTAAAATAAATATATGCATACATACATATACATACATATCTATATGTATGTACATACATATGTAAAGAATTTCGTAACTGCACATTCAATCAGATGCTTGAAAATAGACCGAGTTTCGGCACTCGGGGAAATGATGTGCCAAAAAAAAAAATATAAAATTTTTATTACATATTTGTACTCTGAAAAAAAAAAAACGTTGTAAATCTAAAGAATCAATCCGACGACATCACATAATGGAACATTCAACATTATATTGAATTTCAATGAAACTTTTTTACTTCCGCCTTTCCGAAAAAGAATCTATGAATTATTGTAAAAACAAAATTTAAAAAAATTTATTCGCATTATTGTTTTTGTTGGATTTCTCACAAAAAAATATTTTCTCACACAAAATGTTTACAACAGCAAGGGAGTTTTTGAATCAACAACGCCCGTCATTGAATGAACTAGTTACGGAAAGTTGCTGTATCAAAAACTTTGCTATATAAACAAATACCTTTCCTATTGAATCAAAGACGGAGATTGAGGAGCCGAAAGTTGTTGATTTATGTAACTACGGGTATTTTTTTAAGAGTACGATGTACATATGTATGTATCTATCTATATGTATATACATTAGGGTGGTCCTTAAAATCAAATTGGCGATTTTCTTCGGTCTCATCCCCTAGATCGGTAACAGCACAGTCAAAGATGCCACATATAAATTTTGGTCCCGACCGGAGATGGCTAAGTGTTGTCGCACAGGGGTCAAAATTCAGAAAACTCTACACTCAGAAAAATAATCACAGTAATATTAACAGTTTTCTTCTGTGAATCCCTAAATTCGTTAAATTAACAGAAATACGTTTAAGTAGACACATTTAGAGTTATATAAACGAAAAAATCTTTCACTTTAACAAATATATCTATAAAAACCTATTTGTGAGTTCAACAGAACTGATCTGTCAATTATTTTTATTTTTTTTTTTTTTTCAATTATTAACAGAAAATTTTGTTGACATAACTGAGTCACTGTTAACTTAACCCTAATATCTGTTGCTGTAACCTTTATATTTATTTGTTGATTCAACAAATCATTACTGTTGACTATCAAAAGAAAAAGTTTTTATTTTGCCAGCTTTCTCCGTTGTTACTTGTTGCTTTGCTAACGTGAGTGAGTTGTAATTCACAAATGCTTTTTCGAACAAAGGTAAGTATAAAAAGCATAACTAAAGGTTCAATATTCAGTATAATGTTGAATGTGAATGTTGGATTTAATTTCAGGTTGATGTAATGGTTTGAAATCGGAGGAGAATATAAAATAGAGAACACAATATAGCAAGCAGTGAAAGCGAAGAAGGTGCCGCAATGGAAAACAAGCGAAGATGAAGCTACATATTTGTACTTGGAAACCGTACGGAGGAAGAATGAAGAGAAAAATGCAAACAAAAGATTTCAAAAAGATCTAAAAATACACATTATAAAGTAATTGTTAGAAATAAAAGGCCATATAAAACACAAAGGAATTTTACGTTTGTATTTATAATGCCGTTTTAATTCTAATAATTATTTTATGTGAATTTAAATGAGCTATTGGCCATTTTTTAATGAAGAAAAATTGAAAAAATTTTTTTGGTAGAAGTTATGGATCCATTTCGGAGAACACCACATCCCCTCATCAGACTTCTTCAAGCTTAAAATGAAAATTGAAATTTAAGCGAAACAAAGCTGACGGCGGTGGTAGCTCAATGGGATAGACATGTGACTACCAATCGAACGACTTAAGTTCGATTCTCGGTTGAGGCCGCTTGAAGAAGTCTGATGAGGGGATGTGGTGGTCTCCGAAATAGATCCATAACTTCTACCAAAAAAATTTTTTCAATTTTTATTCATTAAAAAATGGCCAATAGCTCATTTAAATTCACACAAAGGAATTTATTTTTAAGTGACAAAATTTCAACTGCGGAAAGTTGTTGATTTAACAGCAAAACTGTTTCGATTCACAGCTTTTTTTTGTTCTCAGAGCAGTTAGTTCAACAATAAAACTGTTAAAACAAAAGAACGTCTGTCAATTTAACAGATACATATATCCTTTGGATGTGATTTGATTGTGGAATCTGTTGTTTTAACACGTAATCCCATTGATCTACCAGCATCTTTTCTCTCGGTGTATGGAGATTCATAAAATTAAATAAATTTTTGTTTATACATATGTGGTATCTTCGACTATATTAGCATCTACCTAGGGGGTGAGCAGGCACGTAGCCAGGCTTGAGCCCCCGAGCCCCCCCCCCCCCCCCCGAAAATCGAAGGTAGTATTTTTTTTTGTAATTTCCTCAACTCGCGTCTCACAATTTCGAATGTCAAGCATGGCGAAAGCGGGTTTGGATTTTCTTTAAAAAATTTAGCTCTTTCAAGACTTTTTCTTTAGACTTTATCTCTGCTATAAACCGCACGAAAGAAGTAATACAGTCTTTGCGCGAAATTAGAAAATCTGCTAATGATTTCTTCGGGCAAATCTTAGTTTCCGCATCAAAAATCGCCGAAGACTTTTTTGACGGTGAAATCCGTGCTCCAAGAGTGGTATCGCGTCAAAGAAACCGAGCTAACCCGGGAACAACGTCGAGTGAAGAGTATTTCAGAATCGCAATATTCCTGCCATGCATCGACTTATTAATTGAAAACTTAACGCAACGATTTTTAGAAAACGAAGATATTCTACCGAGCTTCCAACTGCTTCTTCCAGGATTCGCTGATGTAAGTAAAGCAGATGAGCTTGACAACTTGGCGCCATTCTTCGAAGATCACATATCATCATCAGCAGTAAAGGCCGAATATAGGTTGTGGTGTGCGAAAATATCGTCGATTAAAAACGAACCCGAGGTTTTAAAACTATTGGAGTACTGCGATGGAAACTATTTCCGTGGTATAAAAATTCTTCTCACTGCCTTGGCAACTTTGCCCGTGACAACGGCGAGCGTGGAAAGATCATTTTCTACCATGAAAAGAATCAAAACTTTACCTCGGAGTGTAATGGGTCATGAAAGATTGAGTTCACTCGCTATGATCTCCATTCACTGGGATATTGCTGTTGATCCTGACCATGTCATAGACATTTTATCAAAAAACAAATCCAGAAGGCTACTTCTTTGATGAAAAGGTTATTGTAAAAGAAAGTTTTATATGAAATTTTGTACCACATTCCATATGTATATGTATGTATGTATGTACATAATAAAAGTCAATTAAAATAGCTTTTCAGTAATCTTGTACATATGTACAAATTTTTTCCATATTCATTTTCAAAATAATCAACCAATATGAATAACTTTCATTTGACCTATGTATGTACATATGTATATGTATGTGGGGGGGGGGGGGGGGGGGGAGTGCAATTTGTCCATAATTTCTGTAAGCCCCCCCCGAAACGAATTCCTGGCTACGGGCCTGGGGGTGAGGTTCACGAATGATCGCATACAATTTGTCTCCATACATTTGGGGACCACCCTAATATACATAAATACATATATGTATATCTATGTATGTACATACATGTATGTTTGTATATTAGCGCGGGTCAAATTTTTTCCATCAAAGGCTCAACGCGATTATGAAAATTTGGATAATTTTAAGCATTTTAGCATATAATCGAAAATAGACTACCGATAAGTTTCCAAAATAAAAAGAATTTCTATAAATCATGGAATTTCTCATCCGAAAGGGAAATTTTGCTTTAGCAAAGTTTGCTTTACTGCCATTTGCTTTATAGCACGCCACGGTTAAGTAGGTGATGCCAAAGCCATTTACTCTGAAAATTCACTCGGTGTTAGGGTTAATAAGGCGAGTTTGTTTCATCAAATCAACTAAGATTTTCGTTTTTTTATCCTACTTATAGAAAGAAAATTAATTTTCTGCAAAATATATGCATACATATGTACATTTTACATATACATATGTACATACATATGTGTACGATCAGTTGGATCGTGTAGCCAAAATAATTTACCCTCTAAGCCTAAAATAATTTCTCGCTATGGCAACACTGCTGCGATTCACAACGAGCCGAAGCGTCTACATGATTTGGTTATTGTAGCTAGTGCTGTAAGTATTAAATTTTTTTGTTGCTATGTGAGTATTGCAACAATTTTTTTTTTTTTATTGTTTTACTGTGCACAGATGCATGCAAAATGTTCCTCAGTCAAATCACACACACACACGCATACATTTGTATGTACATAAATAATTTTGAAAATGAAAACACAAAACATATGCTATATTTGCCTCGTTAATTTTTATGTGTTAATGTTTGCATTTTTGATTTATTTTTTTTTTTTTTTTTGTATTATTATTTTTTTTTTGCGTTTACGCTGTACAAATTTATTTTTTTTTTGCTTGCCTTATGGGGAGCATTCGGCGATTGCGTTATTTTCACATTGGGTTCAGTAACCTCTCGGCCAGGTTAGTGCGATAGTATGTTTCTGAAAAATATCTGTGGTCACAAGCAATAACCGCTTAAGTCGACTTAGGAAGATTTCGAGTTATATATACCAAGTTATTCTCCTTTTAAAACTCTATATTTGTGTAAAACCCCCATGCTTATAACTTAATTCAATAAAAAGATATAAATAAAAACATTTAGGCTTAACTTACAATAGAGGTATATTAAACTTGCTATAACAGCCAAAGTAGATGTATATACTTAATTTAAATTTCTTCATGACTTTTTGTTTTAGTTACAAAATTTGATCACAACATTGTAAATGGCTCACTGATTTTGCGTCCATAGTTTTTAATCGAGTTTTATGATTTGCTAAGAAACGCCTTCGAATATAAAAATCAATTTATCTCGAAATCATATTTTTCGACTTAAGCGATTATTGCAAATTGCCACAGATATCATATATTAAGATACATACATACATACATACATAGATGTATTGTGTATGCCTTCTGAACGCCATGGAGCAGAACGATCAATTCCAAATTTTCAATTTGTTAATAAATATGTATACATATGTAGTACCATTAAATAATTTTCAAAAATTCCTTTATCTAAGACCATCTAGAAGATAGAAGAATATTACATATTTTCAATCGATGTTGATCAGGCCAAATGTGGAAGAGTTTGTAAAATAGTATTGATTTTTTGGCATAAATATTAAAAAACATGCAATAGATTAGCGTTTGTATAAGTAGCACTTAAATGAGATGAAAGCGCAAATAGGGATGGCAAAAAAAATTAAATAACCGATTAACCGGTTTTTAGATTAATCGAAAGCAACAGATTTATTTAAAAGTATACATAAAATAAAGCTGGTGGGAAACATTTATTACGGTTTTTTTCATATAGCACGAAACCGCAGGTAGCCGAATTCGGATGAAAATGTGGGAAATTCTCAACTTCGATGTTTTCCTTTGGTAATTTCGATTTTGAGGAAAAAGGTTAAGCGAAAAAAGAATCAAAAGCAAAAAACCGATACATTTTAACCGTTAACTGAAAGAAATTAACCGAATATAATCATTTTTCTGGCATCCCTAAGCGCACATTTTACCCAGCATAAAACGATATTACTTCTGTAATAAATATATGCACATACATATATATATAGGAGAGGAACTAGTCGCATAACAGCATGCGAGTAAGGCCTTAAAAATTATTGTTTCAAAATTAGCTATGTGAAATTTTTAACATTAGGGGTATTCGATATCGATAGCATAACCCCAGCACGTTGCACGGATCGCAAAGTTTTACAACACACAACAATATATATATATGTATATTTATTTGCTATGAAGTGTAGGAAATTAATTGCGACCCTGCATCAGCTGAAATTTGCCAATTGCTAATTTCAATTTCAGCATCCGAAAAGAAAGAAAAATTTCACTTTTCCAAAAACTAAAGAGGAGCTACACCAAAAAGCGCGCAAATTCCCAGAATTTCAAGGTATGTTTAGATTTATGTATGAAAAAAGTTGGACTTTTCCACAAGAAAAAAAATTTATATGTATCCATACGTAGAATTAACCGCTAAATCGGTTTTTACATTTGTGGAGTTATCCAACCCCATAAAAGAATCACTAATAAACCAAAAACCCGCTTTCAAGAGCAAAATTGTTGAAATTTTTTAGAAACTTAAAATCATGTCAGCCCTTTTATACCCAACTCTATTGCACCTAAACTTAATGAACTCATCCAAATTTTATTAGATTTTTAATAGCTATACATTTCTGGAAAGCGCATTAAATAACGCAGCTTACTGTGTGATTTCATTAAAAAATATTGTCCGCTTTCGGGAAGAGTATAGTGCAAGAAGTTGAATATTCATGAGAAAAAAAAGAAAATTATCACTTTAGGCCGCGATATTATCTTCCCTAGGTAGTGTACCAAAAAACTGAGTACGCTATTCGTTTTAGCGGTTAATTCTATGTATGGGTAGATATCGATTTTTTATCTCGTGCGAAATCCTAAAATTTTTCATACATAAATCTAAACATATGTACCTTGAAATTCTGGGAATTTGCGCAGTTTTTGGAAAAATCACCTTTTTCTTTCAGTTTACTTGCTCTAAAACACTCTATTTTCATATTCCGGTGCCGGAGGGAATATCTAAAAAAAAAAAACGCATCTAATGTACATATACATATGTAAGAGCAATTGCTCACAATAAATACACGGCAGAGATGTTAAGTGATGCAGTACTTTGTGACTGCGCAGTCTTTTGATTGGGGTCAAAATGACTGCTATTAATTTTTTGTCAGTCATGACTGGGAATTAAAAAAGTAAGCCTTAATTCTGACTTGTAAATTTTAACTGTGCAGTCACCTGGCTGCAATCCACCCCGTTACTGCAATCATTTGATTGCAATCATGAAATGATTGCAGCTACAGTATTTTGCCATTCTTTTCATAGGGTTTACCAGGTTTTTAAAGATTCGATCCCTAAGTTTGATAGACCAATCTCTTTGGCATGAGAGGAGAGTTCCTACTTTATAATTGTATTAACCCTACGTGCGCCATTGGGGTCACTTCTACCCAGTACTAAGTTTATACCACTTTAATATAACTTTTTTGCCGGCATGTTAAACGTTGTCTATAAGCATTAATTTTTTTTTTGAAAAGAGGTATTTCGATCGATTCAGTAGAACAGCAAATAAAACACATTTAACATTACGAGGAATATAAGTTTTTCCCTTCCTCTGGTCTGTTAGGTTCATTTTACAAATATTTTTTCTGAGGCATATGTAAAATAAATACTACTAGTAAACCCTGCCACGCGGTGCTGTGGCTTTCGATTGCACTGTGAGACAATTTTAGGGTGGAAGACCACATTTTGCCACATTTGAAAATTTTTTTGATTGTCATTTTAAATTTGACTTCCCCTTAAAATTGGCAGAATATGAATGGGCTGTAGAATTTTATTAATAAAATATAAAATCAAGCATATACCTAGATAGTTACTGGTTATTTTTTTTTCTGTGGACCTAGATTTTTTATACAAAGATTTTGTGCGAAGAGCCCCATATTCAAGTTTTATGCCGAACAATTTTCTAGAATATGTTAACCTTAAAGCGACCTCCAAAAGGCCATTTGTCGCAGTCCTCTTTCTCTTTCTAGTTTTCTTTCATATGAAAAGATGGCAACCCTTTTGGTAAAAATAGTTATAAATTACTAACTTTCAAGCAAAGCCCTTCCATATGACACCACAAATTTAAAAATCAAACAAACTAAAGCGTAAAACTGAATTTTTGAACAGGTGGCAACCCTTTTTGTAAAAATTTTAATAAATTACTCATTTTCAGCTCATATGGTACCTGAAATTTAAAAATCAAACAAACTATATCGTAAAAATCAAATTTTGAACAGGTGGCAACTCTTTTTGTAAAAATTATTATAAATTAAAAATTTTCACACAAAGCCCTTTAATATGATACCTTAAATTTAAAAATCAAACAAACTAAAGCGTAAAACTGAATTTTTGAAGAGGTGGCAACCCTTTTCAGAAACATTAAACCTTCCTGCACATCTACAGGTGAAGCCCTTTCATGTGACACCCCATTTTCGAAAATCGGTATAAAGGTGTAAAAGTTATGGTGCGCACAAAAAATCGCTTAGCGTAATATATATAAAGATTACAGCTAAAATACATCGAGAGCATATTTTCGATACTAGTTTACTAAATGACTGCTTAAAAAATACCGCCAGTCATCAATGAATGGAAAAAATGAATGGTCAGTCATACTTGGCAAAAATACTGGGGACTTCAAATTTTAAATCATCAGTCAAAAAAGGACTGAAAGGCTGCATTCAAGACTTCAAGAAAAAGAATGGGACTTCAAGGGCTAAAAGTCACTATGATTGCAATACTTAACATCTCTGATACACGGTAATCACAGAAAAACTTCTTAAATAAAGCATAAACCGTAAATTTATGCGAGAGTTGCCAACTTTTCAGCTTTCGGGCACACTATTTCATAGGTCTTCCAATACTTGTCTCCTCATTGCAATGCTTTCACATAATTCAGGTACGGACTATGTATGTGGAATCGTATGCAAATATGTATGTATGTAGCTTACCAACCCATCCACCCATCTCAACAAAAACAAAGCAAAATAAACGGCATGATGCAATCGGAACCAATTGATTGTCATGCTAGTGGTCGGAAACTATCGATGGTTTCTGAACATCGTTTACACCATCGATGGTTTTCGACTATCGATAGTTTATTGAAAATTTGAAATGTGACCACTAGGCACCAAATAAACGGTAACTATTCCATGCAGGGTTTGAATTGCTGACTAGCAAGTAGTCAAAGCAACATAAATACGACTATGCGTTCTAGTCGCATGGTCGTTTAAAATGTGATTACCCAAAAACATTAAAATTACACTACAATATGGGTATAAAACGAAAGGGGATGACCCCAGGTTTCATTTGGACTTCGATATATTTCGATAAATTTATCGATAACTGAGTTATGCCCAAAAACATTAAAATTACACTACAATATGGGTATCAAACGAAAGGGGATGGCCCCAGGTTTTATTTGGACTACGATATATTTTGATAAACTTATCGATAACTGAGTCAGCTCATAATTGTGGAAAAGCGGATAAATATGGATGCGGAATACGAATATAGAATACCGAACACCGCAAAATGGGTATCGAATGAAAGCGCTTGGCTAGGGCTATCATTTGGTCGAGTCTTAATTAATTATGAACTGATCTAAAAAATATCCATCATCCAGTAATTGTTATGGAAGATCGAAAAAATATAAATTGCTCATAACAATTATGATCTGATCGAAAAAATATCCATCATCCAGTAATTGTTCTGGAAGATCGAAAACAATATTAATTGCTAGTAACAATTATGAGCTGATCTAAAAAACATCCATCATCCAGAAATTGTTATGGAACATCGAAAAAAATATCAATTGCTCATAACAATTATGATCTGATCGAAAAAATATCGATCTTTGAGTAATTGTTATTGATGATGGAAAAATTTTTCCATTGCTTAATAATTGTTATCAAGTGATTTTTATATTTATTTGTTATAATTGTTATGGCCTCTGGTTAATATATTAATTTTTTTGAACAAGAATAAATGGCTAATAAATAAATAAAACAAAACAAAGTACTGAAAAAAGTTTTATTGGATCATCTTCTATTACTTTCATGTATTGGTGAGAATAAGACCAGGACAGGTTTGCAAAGTTTGTTTACATTCGGGTGAAATCGGGTGAGCTCATTTAAAACAGATGTGTTTGTGGATGTGTTTGCTGCCGGACGGCAAAATGCGGTTACAGTGTGAGCGTAGCCGTAGACTCTCCCAAATCACCCGAAACTATCGTCAACTATCGATATACTATCGATAGTTTAAAAAAAAACTATCGTACACTATCGATGGTGCTGACTATCGATAGTTTCCGACCTCTATGTCATGCCACGAAATTCAACACAAAGGAATGCAACGCATGACATGACAACACAACACAAACTGAACTGAAAAACTCAAAAACAGCAACAGATTGTTTTTGCCAAAATTATGCGTCAACAGCAAATGAATTAATAGAAACAAAAATAACAAGTAAGGAAGCCTAAGTTCGAGTGGAATCGAACATTAGATACTCAGCTGTATGCTTTCATTGTTTGTTTGCGTTTGATGGAAACACGGTGTAGGTACTTTATATAAAGCAAGTGCTGCATAAAGTGGGCGTAGCCGCGCCCATTTTCAAAATTTTTATCAGTCATCCAACTAAGCATATGAATATTATTCTTTGTGCAAAATTTCATTCCTTTATGACTGCTAGTTACAAAGATGTCACGTTACAAATTCCCAAAGGGTGTTCTAGAAATATCTTTGTTAAAAAGTAGGCGTGGTCATAAACCGATTTCAATAAATTTTTGCGTGTCTATTAACACAAGTTATAAGAGTGTATAAACCAAGTTTCGTTATAATATCTCAATTATTTGTCGAGTTATGGGCTCAGAAATCTCGTATATTCCTGCTTCTTAAAAGAGGCGGTGCCACGCCCATTTTCCAAAATTTTTATGCTTTTCGTTTTATGTCCGCAGTTGGACTCCTGCCATAAAATTTCAATGATATATCTTTATATTTGACAAAGATATCGCTTAAAATGTTTTTATTAGGTCACTTTATAATACCCATATATAAAAGTGGGCGTGGCCGTCAACCGATTTCGCTAAAATTTTCAACATGTATTACCGCAAGTAATAAAAGTGTACACAGCAAGTTTCGTCATTATATATCAATTATTTGTCGAGTTATGGGCTCAGAAATCTCGTATATTCCAGCTTCTAAAAAGAGGCGGTGCCACGCCCATTTTCCAAAATTTTTGTGTTTTTCGTTGTATGTCCGCAGGTGGACTCCTGATATAAAATTTCAATGATATATCTTTATATTTGACAGAGATATCGCTTAAAATGTTTTTATTAGGTCACTTTATAATACCCATATATAAAAGTGGGCGTGGCCGTCAACCGATTTTGACAATTTTTCGTCCAAATATTTGCCTAAGTAAGTATATCACGCGTACCAAATTTCATCGATATATCTTATACAGTTTCTGAGTTATGGCTCATAAAGCTTTCAATGTTTGCTCCTTAATAAGTGGGCGTGGCACCGCCCATTTTCCAAAATTCTATCAAATTTCTTCTTAGGGGCCTGAGCTTAACATGTGGGTAAAATTTCATCACTCTAGCTATATTAGTGGCTGAGATACCAAATTTCCGATTTTTTCTATATGGGAAAAGTGGGCGTGGTCATGGTCCGATTTCGCCCATTTTCAATACCAACCGTCCCAGTGTCGATACCAACTTGCATTTCAAATTTCATCAAAATACCTCAATTTTTGCGCGAGTTAGAGTGTTTACAGACGGACGGACGGACAGACGGACAGACGGACAGACGTACGGACGGACGGACGGACGGACATGGCTCAATCGATTTCTCTTTTCACCCTGATCATTTTGATATATATAAGTCTATATCTATCTCGATTATTTCATTCTGTTACAATCCACCGTTATGTGATTAAAACTATAATACTCTGTGTACTAGTACAGCTGAGTATAAAAATAATAGAGACAGTTTGGCATATGAGCAAGCAGCAGCAACAATTGATATAGATTTTAGCAAAAAAAAAAAGAAATTAAGTTTAGGATGTGAACAACTACAGCAGATGATCGTTCTGGTGGTGCATTTTGTGGTATTGCCATTTTATTTTTGCCTTAATTTTTTACGTTTTTATTTTTACTAAACGGCATTTAAAACTTGCATTTGAAAATTCACATCTGTTCGAATTCTTTCAATTTCTTTTCTCGTATTTTTATTTTTATTATTCTTTTCTTTTTATTAACTATTTGCGTGTGAACTTTAAATTTAAGCACTATACATATGTATGCATATATGTATATTTTTAAGATTGCAATGGATGAGAATTTGTAAGCTATTTTTATAACGCTGCAAATGTTCAAAATATTTGTGCTGCCATGCTGACGGGCACATCCACACATACATATGTATGTACGTATGCAGTAATGCAGAACGTTAAAAACACGTGATTTTCGGTCAAATGACGCATAGGAAGATACATAAACTGTATAAAAAAAAATCCAATAAAACGAAATAAAAAATAAAACAAAACAAGTAAGGAAGTCTAAGTTCGAGTGGAATCGAACATTAGATACTCAGCTGTATGCTTTCATTGTTTGTTTGCGTTTGATGGAAACACGGTGTACTTTATATGAAGCGAGTGCAGCATAAAGTGGGCGTAGCCACGCCCATTTTCAAAATATTTATCAGTCATCCAACTAAGCATATGAATATTATTCTTTGTGCAAAATTTCATTCCTTTATGACTTCCAGTTACAAAGATGTCACGTTACAAATTTCCAAAGCGTGTTCCAGAAATATCTTTGCTAAAAAGTAGGCGTGGTCACAAACCGATTTCAATAAATTTTTGCGTGTCTATTAACACAAGTTATAAAAGTGTATAAACCGTAAGTTTCATCATTATATCTCAATTATTTGTCGAGTTATGGGCTCCGAAATCTCGTAGATTCCTTTGTCCAAAAGGAGCCGGTGCCACGCCTATTTTCCAAAATTTTTCTATTTTATGTTTCCGGTCTATTCTGGAACTCATGCCACAAAATTTCATTGAATAATCTTTATATTTGACAGAGATATCGCTTAAAATGTTTTTATTAGGTCACTTTATAATACCCATATATGTATAAAAGTGGGCGTGGTCGTCAACCGATCTCGCTAAAACATGTATTACCACCAACATGTATTACCACAGGTAATAAAAGTGTACACACCAAGTTTCGCCATTATATATAAATTATTAGTCGGGTTATGGGCTCAGAAATCTCGTATATTCCTGCTTCTAAAAAGAGGCGGTGCCACGCCCATTTTCCAAAATTTTTGTATTTTTCGTTTTATGTCCGCAGGTGGACTCCTGATATAAAATTTCAATGATATATCTTTATATTTGACAGAGATATCGCTTAAAATGTTTTTATTAGGTCACTTTATAATACACATATATAAAAGTGGGCATGGTCGTCAACCGATTTTGGTAATTTTTCGTCCACACATATCACGCGTACCAAATTTCATCGATATATCTTTAACGGTTTCTGAGTTATGGCTTATAAAACTTTCAATGTTTGACCCTTAATAAGTGGGCGTGGCACCGCCCATTTTCCAAAATTTCATCAAATTACTTCTTAGGGGCCTGAGCTCAACACGTGGGTAAAATTTCATCACTCTAGCCATGGTATAAGTATACCAGGTAAAACAAACGTCAAGTTTTCGTCGCCATATTAACCACCTGACAATTAAGCAGATTATGACATTTCGTGCTGTCATACTCAATGATAAAAATCCTCCATTAATGGTATTTTTCACTGCTTTGTTTTAAAAATAAATTGTAACCATGGTATTCATAGTAACGAATTTTTTCAATTTGAATTGAAAGAAATTTTTTCAATTTGAAAACATTACACATCCTGCAGTAAATTTGTTTCACTGCTGAATGATCATTGATGATTCTTCTGAGTACAATTTTTATTATTATTATTATAATTTTTTTTTTTTTGAAAAAAGCAAACCATTTATATGAAAAAGTACTCACTGATGCCTTCTCAGTCATAGATGAATTTCATCAGTGATTCATAAAAGATTCATTTCGTATTTTTACTTCGCGGAATATCAGTTTGGCCGTACTACAAAGTAGCCCCTTTCCGGTATTCTCGGTGAGTTTTTAATTTAGTTTAGTAGTTACGATCATTTTTAATTTAGACTTTGTGAGCACTCTGGTATATAGTTTGGGGAGGTTTTGGGGATTGATCTACTATAACTCCATATCGTCGCATAAAGTGCAATACCGCGTATCCGCTACCACCCAAATTTTACAGAAACTGTTTTAATTCAAAACGGTTCGGAATTTTGCAAACCCACATCCAAACCAAGCTAGATTTTTGGATTATATTCTTAACCCTTCTGTTACATTCAAAAAAACTTACGCATGTGACATTAAGGTCACGGAATGACCTTACCTGTGTTTTTCATATATATCGATATGGAAGTATAATTTCAATGGAAATTTTCAAATGTATTAGTTCAATTGATTATTTATCGGATTATACACTTATTTAAATGCATATACTTAATATATTTTTAATTTCTATGTTCAAGACCAAAGATTGTGGAAACGGTAACTATGTATGATTTTGTCCATACATTGGTTTGTCTTTTGTATGCATATGTTTCAACAAGTTGGTAAGTTGTATGCACTTCTGATTTTGTAGAATTATAGAAGCTATTTAGGTAAATTATATTTTCTATTGTGGTCCTACCACTATTCTGCCTAATCGGCTACGTTGACCACTCAATATTTCTATCTGTGGAATAATACACGGGAGTGGGTACTACCTTCATTTTCCAATACAAGGTCAATTAATTCGTCGTTATCACTTCCTGCATATTCGTATGAAGAACCATCATGCTCAAACTAATCGACTATATTGTCTTCGCCCTCAACTTCACTACACTCATTGACATCCACATCATTATCAATGATATACTCTATTTGGCTTTGTGTCAGGCGTTTTGGCTCTAAACGATACATATATTAATCTGCAAATATATCACAAATAATAAAATATTGGAATTAAAATACTTACCGAAGCTTTCACTCTTTCATTTTTATACGAATTTAATAAAATCAGCTTTTGCGCACAAAATAACACTGACGGTCACCGAATGACCTGAAGGGGCGCACACGTAACTCTTGATGTTACCACTTGTTTGATAATGCAAAATTCTTCTTTTTATGCTTTTGCGAAAGGATTTTCCTCAATACAGAAATACATTGAGGGAAATTCTAAAATTTTGTTCATATTAGCATTTATGAGAAAATTAAACAAAAAAAAGGTCATCAAATGACCTAAATGTAACAGAAGGGTTAATCCAAATATCATTTTGGCGTAAAACAGTTAAATGTGCAGTTATTGGCTTACTTATGTATTTATAAGCGGTTTTGCGTCTTTTATTTTGTTCAATAGTGACGTATAGGCGGTTTTGCAGGCGTACATAAAAACTCTTCTTCAATAAAGCAAAGTTATAATCCATTTCGTGTTTATGAAAGTATAATCAACTTTAGTACATTACAGTACAGTTATAAAGCAATAACACCTATTATTCGCGGTATTGGTTCGAAAAATTTCCTTAAAAAAAGCGGTTTTGAAACTGTGTCATTATTTGGAATTGCGTTGTGTGAATCTCAAAATTGTTGCATGAATGTATTTTTGATGAAATCTCATTTTTGGCAAAAATGTCACGCGGTTTTGCACTTTAAACGACGATATATATGTACACCACCATACCAAGTGAGCATTTCAGTCTATATATGTATGTATGTTCATATGTCCAATCCAATTACAAAAAAATATGTACCCTAGATTTTAACAATATGAGTTGCTTATATCCGCGGTGCAATAATACCAAATATGGCTGCAAAGACGGTGATATAAAATTTTTCCAATTTCCGACGATACCATTTATTCGCGGAGAGTGGATGAAGATTTGTGATGTGAGCGAAGAGGAGCTACCGGAAGTTCCATAAATCCGCTCACTAGTGCCCTTTCTCTTTTTGTCCTTTGATTCCTGAAATACCCAAACTTTCAAACAAAAATCTACGCATTCAAAAAATAAAAGTCTGGCATCGCAATACTCCAAAACTGACATAAGATCAAACTTCACAAATCTGCTTTTTAATCAAAAAGACAGCGTCAAAATGACAATGCACATACCTGTATTTTTTATACCATGCGCTCTAGCTTTAATAGTGACTGAGATACCAAATTTCCGATTTTTTCTATATAGGAAAAGTGGGTCCGATTTCGCCCATTTTCAATACCAACCGTCCCAGTCACGATACCAACTTGCATTTCAAATTTCATCAAAATATCTCAATTTTTGCGCGAGTTAGAGTGTTTACAGACGGACGGACGGACATGGCTCAATCGATTTCTCTTTTCATCCTGATCATTTTGATATACATAAGTCTATATCTATCTCGATTATTTAATTCTGTTACAATCCACCGTTATGTGATTAAAACTATAATACCCTGTGTACTAGTACAGCTGAGTATAATAAAACAAAATGAATGGGGGAATGAATTCAACATACACTATGTATGTACATATATATATTAGGGCAGCTCAATTCTGAACAAAAAAGTCCAAAGGAGCATAGTTCTAAAATGAATTTTGACTCCTTATAATACATATAGGCCCGGTTTCACCAACGTGACTAAAGCTAAAACTAAGTTTTGACTTAAGTTATCCCAGATTTGGGGCTAACTTACTTTTGGGTTTCACCAAATAGTCTAAGAAAATAGTTTTGCAACCAACCTTGTATGGCAAATACTGGTTTTTTTGGCTGTTTTGGTTGCTGTATTTGCTCACTTTTTTGTCATATTCGCTCTTTTGGATGTTGAATTTGCTAAAGCGACTCAAATTCTTAGTTTATTTTTAGTCAAGACAAAAGCTGACTAACTTGTGACTTAGCTCAGTTGCATGGTGAAACTGAAAACGTAAAAAAATCGGATTAACTAAGTTGAGACCGGTTGGTGAAACCGGGCCATAAAGTTTATTACATCCTTAAGAGAATTAAAAGAAGTATTATCCAGTTTTAAAATCGAGAAAATATGTACATACACTTAGAAGGATTTTATACATATTTAATAAAATTTTGTATGTTAATTTTTCATAAAATTTTCGTACAAAACAATCGTAGGAAAAATATAGACGTTGGGCATTATTTGGAGTAGAACTCATTGTGACTCCTAGGTTTTGTCTCCAGATATGGGTCAAAATGTGGACCCGAATGATCCCGGAATAGTTTTCTGAGGTATTGGTATCAAACGAAGGGTGTTGAGCAGGGATTTTACATAGAAATTAACTCATTATTATTCCTAGGCCGGGTCCCTAGATTTGTGTCAAAACGTGGACCTCGATGACACCGGGATACTGCTGAGCAATACTGATATAAAATGAAAGGTGTTGACCAGGGCTGCTACATAGAGCTCTGATGAGAGCCCGGTACTCAATTATGGGGAAAAGAGTGAACCCGGATGCCATGGAATCTTTTAAGCAATGATACCATCAAATCAGAAGCGGAAGCTGGGCTAAGTATGTTATGCTAAACCCTTCCCTAGGGAAAGGGAAAGGGGAAGGGTAATGAGAATGGGAGAGGCAAGGGGATTGAAGAGGACAGAGAGAATATAATGAAAATGAAATGAAGAGGATGGGGAGAGATCAGAAAGTCAGGGAATGAGAGAAGGAATAAGAGGGGGGATGAAAGGGAGAAAGACAGAAAAGGTGAGGTAAGACAGAGCGGTATAGAAAGGGAAAGGGAGCGGAAATGTGACGGGAAAGGAAGAAGAAAGCGGAAGAAAAAATGAAAGGAAAGGGAAAGCGAAAGAGAAAGGGAATAGTAGAGGGAAATGGAGTGGAAGATTAATACGAAGAAAAAATGGATAAGGACAGTTTTTCATTCACACTATTTTAAACTTATATGATTTTTGCTGAGGTCGGCAGCCCGAGGAATGTTCGGTTTCTAGATACTTCCAACTTTCCACCTTAAAGTTCAGTATGGTTGGGAGGTAGGGGAAGCTGCTTAGGATATCACCATCACCATACTGCATGTCAATACAGCAGCCCGACTCACGGAGTTCACTCTAACGAGTTTTAGACTTTTAACCAGGGATTGCAAATAATCGTTATTTTTTTAAATTTTTATTAAAAAAATCATACTGAAGGAGAAATGCTAAACGCAAAAGAAGTACACAGATGCAATCACCGTAACGCAGACTATCTCTAGGTGCATTAACTTTTATTTTTTCGATTTTTATAAAAGAAATTGATTTTTAATCACAATTTTCTGAGATTTATTTTTTGCTCAGAAAATAAAAGTTATTTCTTGAGTTTTATATTTCGCTTAGAAAATTCGATCAGAAAATAAAAGTTATTTTTTGAGTTTTATTTTTCGATCAGAAAATAACAGCTATTTTTTGAGTTTTATTTTTTGATCACAAAATAAAAGTTATTTTTTGAGTTTTATTTTTCGATCAGAAAATAAGTTATTTTTTGAGTTTTATTTTTCGATCAGATAATAAAATTAATTTTTTGAGTTTTATTTTTCCCTCAGAAAATAAAAGTTAATTTTTGAGGTTTATTTTTCCCTCAGAAAAATAAATGTTATTTTTGAGTTTATTTTTCGATCAAAAAATAAAAGTTATTTTTTGAGTTTTATTTTTCCCTCAGAAAATTAAATTTTTTTTTTTTTGAGTTTTATTTTTCGATCAGACAATAAAAAAAATTAAAAATTAAAAATTTATTTATATGCTTTACCTATTTATATGGCGAAATCGACAATTGCAGCCAAAATTAAACTGAAAAAATTTTATTCTCTAAGCAGAAAAATAAAACTCAGAAAATAACTTATTTTCTGATCGAAAAATAAAACTCAAAAAATAACTTTTATTTTCTGAGCAGAAAATAATACTCAGAAAATAATGATTAAAAATTAACTTTTTGGATATAACTCATAACCGTTACAGTCCCTGCTTTTAACTTCTTTCCCAATTCTCTCCGATTTGGAATGCGGAATATTAATCAGACATCTCAAAAACTAGTGGCCGCTGATATGTAGTGGGTAGGGTGCTCGTCATCCATACCAAGGGTTGCCCTAACCAACTCCAAGAATTTGATTTAAGTACCTAAGTAATTTTGTAATTAATTAAAACCCAATAATACTATGTATATTATCTCAAAAATTTAGGGACTAGTTTGCGTTCAAATAGACGGGCATAGCTTAGACGATTCAGTTCGTGATAGCAGAGACCATAACAATTATAACAAATAAATATAAAAATCACTCATAACAATTATTGAGCAATGGAAAATTTACTATTACTGAAAGATCGATATTTTTTCGATCAGTTCATAATTAATTAAGACTCGACCAAAAGATAGCCCTAGCCAAACTCTTTCATTTGACACCCATTTTGCGGTGTTCGGTATACTATATTCGTATTTCGTATCCATATTTACCCGCTTTTCCACAATTATGAGCTGATCTAAAAAATCTCCACCGCCCAGTAATTGTTATTTAAGATCGAAAAAAATATAAATTGCTCATAACAATTATGGGATGATCTAAAAAATATCCATCATCCAGTAATTGTTATGGAGAATCGAAAAAATAAAAATTGTCTAATCCCGTAATTTTAACGATTGTCGATATTAGGATAATTGTTATTTTAGGTCTCTGCGTGATAGTGATGGGCTGGTTCGAGGTGTTTGGACAATCGTGATTGCATCGCATCGGTACATATATGTATACATACATATGTACATATTTTGGTGGGTGTGTCAAAGCTTCATCTGATACTTACGACCATGATACAACTATACAGGTAGTAGCATGACCGCCATATTGAAATCCGCTGCCTCTCAAACGTCAAAAGACCCGGAAGCAAGCCAGCTCTAGGTATGTAGGCGCATAGGCGAATTCAGAAATTTCTTATGTATTTTGCTATTGTGATTGGTAGACTGTAATGTAAAAATAATATTTTGCCTTATTTAAAATCTGAATTCGCTAGGGACTCGCCCATTCCTATTGGCCATGCTGTGAATTTGCTTTGATTTTGATATTACACTCGACCTTTGTAAATAAAAAAAGAAGTTTCTGAATTCGTCTATGCACCTACCTCCTTAGATTTGCCTTGCAAGGAAATAAACAAAACGAAAGTTTGACAATCGAGAGAAACTAAAAATGAAAAAAGTAAAATCAGCTGTTATTATGCTACTACCTGTATAGTTGTATCATGCTTACGACATAAAAATATTGCCTAAAAATTAAAAACACGTGTACCTATAAATGTGTGCAACTTTGAAATTTCAAATTTTCTACATAGCTGACCTTGAATACTTACTACTATTTTGGTTAATTTTATTATTATCAGTTTTTTTTGTAGAAAACAGCGGGTTATGTAATTTTTTTGTTCACTGCATTTGCAGACGTATTAGCACCCAAAAAAACTATTTACCATCCATGCTGTTAATTCTTTGAGCAATTTGACGTTTTTACTTGTTATTTATTAATATTTTATGGTTGAATTTTATTTTATTTTTTCTACTTTAAATAGATACAAAATTGCGATTTGCTAATTTTGCGTCAGCCATCAAAAAGCAATTTTGTTTTCCTTTTTCCAATTCGAAATTCAAATTTTAGTTTTGTTTACATTTTTTTTCTATTAGCAAGCAGCAAGTTTGTAAATGTGCTCTCGTCATTTACTTAACTACATTATTATTTTTTTTGATTAGCACGAATTTGCAAATTATTAAATATTTGCACATTTGAAATCCTCTTCCGCCACTTTTTCTTCTACGTTTTATTGCTAAAAATTTGGCAAGCGAATTTGTTAGAGAGCGCAAAATTTATGGCAATAATTTAAATTTTTTATGCAAACAGAACCAATTCGCGAATTTTTAGAGAAGTTTTCTTTTGCTTCGCTTTTTTGTTGTCTCATGTTTTTCGCACATTTTAATAAAGAAGAAGAAACGAATTTAATTGAATTTCATAAACTAAGCAAAAACTAAAGGCATTGTCGTAAGTTAACAAGAAATAGTTTCATAAATTATGTACGAATGTGTACGTATGTATATGTTTTGATTCTCATAGATTAAAAATAATTCCACGTAAGCAAACCTAAAGAACTATGGAAAGACTTCGGTCATCGTACTTATAAATAGCGTGTGGCAATCAATTTTATTTGTCTAATTCAATAAATTTGATTCAAGACACGTATTATTTTTTATTTAAAAAAAGTTAATTAAAAACAAAAATATTTTTCTATTTTACTATAAATAAATAGTATTTATTTATTAAATACTCACCACTAACGTATTTACATATGCACATATGTACATATGTAGTATGTATGTATACAAGAATTTAGTTCAGGCTGTAATGCGAACAATTTTCGGAATTCCCATAAATAAGCTCTGAAAATAAATGACGATAATGATAAGGAAAATGCGATGGAAAATCTATAACAATTAGATATAATATTATGCATGTATGTTAAGGTGGAGCGAAATTTTTTTGGAAATTCAATTTGTTCCAAAGCCAGAACGGCACCTTTCTATCCCAGAAATAAGCCTGCAAAATCTTATTGACCTACTCGCATGTTTAGAGGTGCCCCCAGCCCCACAAAGTTGAAAAAAATAGCACGATCTGGTACAAATGTGAAATTTCTAAAATTATAAAATCAAAAAACGAAGTATGAGGATTGTTAAACGAGGCTAAGATGAGTATTAAATTGAATTATTTTTTTGGAAACAACAACAGCAAATGTTATTAAAGGTCAAAGTTTATGTTATGCATTTTTTAAATTGCAATTACTTAAAAACTGCTGAACCGATTTCGAATATTTTTATACCATTCGATAGGTATTTTGATTCCCTCCTTTTACCCCCTCACTTTTCAAAATTTCATATTTGTACCAGATCGAGCTTTATTGCTTTCAACTTTGCGGGGCTGGGGGCAGTTCCAAACCTCATCCTATCCCCATAAAATTTTGTGGGGTTCATTAACTCGTATAAAGGCAACTTTTCATTGCTGCTACGTTCAACAAAAAAACAAGAAAAAATCTCCATATGTTTTCACTCCACCTTAAAGTATGTACATATATTAGCATTTATATGTGTGTATTCATGCACATATTTATATGTAGATTAATTAAATAAGTCTTGTCTACAGGAAAATCATTGATATTATTTATTGGATTGAAAAGATAACGAATTATATTAAATCAAACAGCGAAAAGAAGAGTTGAGAGTCGGGCTGAAGAGTACATATGGATCTGAATAAATATGAACTAATATGTTCTTTACATTTTTTTATTGCTTAAACTGTACGATAGTGATGTGGGAATCTTTAAAATGGAAATGTAACGACAACAATATTCACAAACAAAGCATTTCCATGTTTCGCTCGAGACAACAACTTATGTATGTTATGTAATATTTTTGACAACGCTGCTTTCGATTGAGGAGCTGAGACTGAAAAGTCGTTAATTTGTTTTTTAAAGGATCACCTTAATGCAGGTACATATCGACGCCTGAGTAAAAGATCACCCTATTTCAGAAGTTTCTTCAAAAACGCCCTATTTCAGAATTGTTTGAAATGTTTCAATAACGTTCTATTTCAATTTGTCAAATAGTGTGATCTATTACTCAGGCGTCGATATCTATGTACTTACATATGTATGTATGTATAGTAAATGCCAACATTGGAGTACAACAATAAGGAGTAAATTATTTAAGAGATAAAGCAGTTATCAGTACCAGATACAAAAGTATAAATGTATGTAAGTTAAGGTGGAGTGAAATTTTTTTTTTTGGAAATTCAATTTGTTCCAAAGCCATAACGGCACCTTTCTAGCCCAGTAATAAGCCTGCAAAAGTTTATTGACCTACTCGCATGTTTAGAGGTGCCCCCAGCCCCATAAAGTTGAAAAAATAGCACGATCTGGTACAAATGTATAATTTCTAAAATTATAAAATCAAAAAAACGAGGTATGAGAATTGATAAAGATGACTAAGCTGAGTATTAAAGTGAATTTTTTTTTTTGGAAACAACAACAACAAAAGTTATTAAAGGTCAAAGGTGCACTTTTAAAATGCAATTACTATAAAACTACTAAACCGATTTCGAATATTTTTATACCATTCGATAGGTATTTTGATTCCCTTTAATTTGATATACATTTTATGTGGATTCCATACGACTCCCCCTGCGGAGGTCAACCCCCCATTTACCCCCCTTACTTTTCATATCGTCGTACCATACGAAAACTAACATATTTAAAATTTCTGGCGAAAGCTATCGATAAAAAAATTCTGTACGAAAAGTAGAACATTTGACTTTTGGCCGACGAAAATTATCAGTAATTATATACTGTTTTTACATTAAAATTGTTGTTGTTTAAACGAAATTTATAGTTTTCGTCAGCCAAAAGTGGATTTTATTACTTTTCGTCAGCCAAAACTCGAGTTTAGTACTTTTCGTCGGCCAAAACTTGAACTTTTTACTTTTCGTCAGCCACAAAAAAACTGATGTTAGTTTTCGTATGGTACGACGATATATAAAATGCATATCAAATTAAAGGGAATCAAAATACCTATCGTATGGTGTAAAAATATTCGAAATCGGTTCTATACTTTTTAGGTAATTGCAATTTAAAAAATGCATAATATAAACTTTGACCTTTAATAACTTTTGTTGTTGTTGTTTCCAAAAAAAAAAAATTTACCTTAATTCTCAGCTTAGCCATCTTTATCAATCCTCATACTTCGTTTTTTGATTTTATAATTTTCAAAATTTCATATTTGTAAGAGATCGTGCGTATTGCTTTCAATTTTGCGGGGCTGGGGGCAGTTCAAAACGTCATCCTATCACCATAAAATTTTGTGGGGTTCATTAACTCGTATAAAGGCAACTTTTCATAGCTGGTACGTTCAAAATAAGAACAAAAAAAAAACTTCATATGCTTTCACTCCACTTTAATGTAAGTACATATGTGCATTAGACTGGTCGCAGCGTGTATGAAAAAAAAAATAAATATTGAAAATGCTCAAATATGGGTTTCTTAAGGTATGAGGTTAGCAGCAGTAAATAAAGCAGTAAATTTCAACCCGAATCTCAGTTTTTTAAATTCAAAGATTTTTAGCATGACACATTTTGCATTCAACTTAGTGCACTTCGTACTGTACGTTGCACGTTTGTAAACTCTTTCTGAACTTCTTTTTTTGTTTTGGCCCTTAAAAATCAATATTTGCAATTTTTTACTGTTAAAGGCTATATGTATAATGCATAGATAAACTAGCTTTATTCGTGGTATAAAATTGATCTCACCTTCATAATCGGCCGCCGCCGCCATAATCCGTGAAATCGGCGTATCGGCGCGGCGGCGTGCGCTGGTGCGCCATACCCGTATGGAGCGAGATGTGTACATATTTTCCTAGTTTTGCTAACTGCTAAAGATCTTCAAAATTAAAAAAAGGAACCAATCGACGTGTTTTGACCTCAGGAACACGAAGCTGAATGCGGAAATGTTTTGTTTTTTGTCGGTTATTAACAAAAACTTTGGCTGTTCCCTACTTTACTAGCCTCAGTCCTAAAGAATTTAAGCTACTGGAAAATTTCAGTTCGTTGGCTTACATAATTTTTTCTCATATACGGAACTTTTCTGGGATATCTTCCATTTAGTCCTACTTCTCGAGGTCTCTTGCTAATTGTTCTACTCAAAACTGCACCATTTCAACCCTCCTTGATATAATTAGATGCCGAAAATTATCCCAAACATGCCTCCAGAATCGAAAACTCATAGTTTGAACGTAAGAAAGTTGCTGTTTTTGAGTAGCCCTCACAGTTGTCGAACCTCAGCCCTATAGGGAATATTAAAGAAGACGATGCACACTGGTCTCATTTGTATGGAGAGTGGGACAATACTCAATTTGTTGGAAACGGATGGACCTACCGAAACCAAATTTGGTACATTGGTGTCCCACTATACGGCTCATCTTTCAGAAAAATGAAAAGCATATATGTTGTAATCCACGCCCACTATTAACGCTAGTTTACAGCCAAAAAAAAAAAACAAGAAAACCAGGAATGGGGGAGGATAGGAATTGACCTGCTGAGCTTGGAACTACTGGAACTATTGTATAGTTAGGTTTTTGAGATAACGATAATTTAGTGTTTTTTTGTTATCACTTCATTCAAAATTATTTTCTCTGGAGTTACAAGCAGTATCTAGAAAGGCAATTAAAATACGCTTCAAACGACATACAACTTGTAGTGGTCTAATAAAAACTCGCTGAGCGAAAGCTAGTCAAAGTCAAAATTTTGTGGATTTTTTTGCGATTTTTGAAAAAAATTTTGATTTTCAAAAGTTTTTATAAAAAGTTGTAAAAATCAGGAAAGTTTTATTACTTTAAAAATTTTCCCGTTTAATTGCAAAGACTTTAAGCGTAATATCAGAGAGATCTGATAAATATTTTATTTTTGGCGATTTTTTCTTTTGAAACAAAAAGGATATTTTGGACGAAAAACTTGGTTAGGTGACTTAACTATGTGAAAACGACTTCATAGGTCAAAAGGACATTAGAAGAAAATATAGAGCTTCCAAAGACTAAACTAATGACATTTCGATTTTAAAAATCCGATGTCAAATAACAAAGTTACAATAAAAAAAAATTATTCTGCGATATTTCACGGGATCAAAAAAAAAATTGTAAGGAAAGCGGGACAAAACTCAATTACTCAATTACTCAGATTTTATCGAAAATAAAGTTTTATCGAAAACAGTCGATGTAAATATGTACAAAAATTGTAAAAGGGCAACAATAATATGATATTTTAAGAAAAAGGGAAAAAAAGGGAAAAATGTATAAACAGGCTTCTTAAGAGAAGATTTGAAAGAACTCAAATCTGCTTATAAGACCTGGTCCAGAGTGATCCATTATTGTTAGAAGTTTAAATGAAAATGCTAAGGCTTGAAAATTACGCTCATAGAAAAGCCAAGATTTCTTCATCTTGTATTTTGCTAAAAATAAATTGTTTTCACTGTTTTCTTTCGCTAAATCATGAAACATACGTTTTTCTTGCGTTTCCAAAGTTATCCGCATTTTTTTTTAGCACTCAAACTTGAAATATCGCAAAAATCATTATACACTTATTTACAAAAACTTTTTCCAGAAAAATTTTTTTTCAAATGTGTTGACTTTAAATGAGCCAAAGTAACATTTAATGGTGGCTATTGCGTATAGAAGGAGGTTTTCCATAAAATTCAATATATTTCCCACGGAAATGCATGACAGAAGTTTTTTTTTCAAGCACCAACGTTTTTGACTTTTGTGTAATGGGGCTGACCAGTGTGCGATGGGGGATCAAAAATGGAAAAATAAGCCAGAGTTATGGAAAAAAAATTAAAGAAGCTTGGTACTTAATACCAGTTGCAAATTGCGCTGATTTGGTCAACCATATGTCACGAAGAAGTAAGGAAGTTATAAACAAGTAAGGAAGCCTAAATTCGAGTGGAATCGAACATTAGATACTCAGCTGTATGCGTTCATTGTTTGTTTGCGTTTGATAGAAACACGGTGTATTTTATATAAAGCGAGTGCTGCATAAAGTGGGCGTAGCCACGCCCATTCTCAATATTTTTATCAGTCATCCAACTAAGCATATGAATATTATTCTTTGTGCAAAATTTCATTCCTTTATGACTTCTAATTACAAAGATGTCACGTTACAAATTCCCAAAGGGTGTTCCAGAAATATCTTTGTTAAAAAGTAGGCGTGGTCATAAACCGATTTTAATAAATTTTTGTGTGTCTATTAACACAAGTTATAAAAGTATATAAACCAAGTTTCGTTATAATATCTCAATTATTTGTCGAGTTATAGGCTAAGAAATCTCGTATTTTCCTTTGTCTAAAAAGGGGCGGTGCCACGCCCATCTTCCAAAATTTATATATTTTTTGTTTCCGGTCTATTGTGGAACTCATGCCACAAAATTTCTATGAATTATCTCTACTCTGAAAAAAAAACGTAAATCTAAAGACTTTCGCTGTTAAATCAACTACTTTCCGCAGTTGAAATGTGCCCAACAACGTTCCGTTGTTGTTTCAAAGGTGCGAGCGTTGTTGATTTAAGTCAATAACGGAGATTGTTGGAAAAAATGTTCACCTAAAAATAAATTTTTATTTGCATTTTACTCTTCATCTTCCCTCCGCCCGGGTCCCAACTGCAAATATGTATCCTCCGCTTGTTCTCCTATTCTTCTCTCCTTCTTATCATTCACTGGTTGCTATCTTTATTTCTTATTCTGATTTTTCTTCTTTATTTTATATACTCATCCGGATTCGAACCATGACATCAACCTGAAATTCTATCCAATCATCACATAGTGGAACATTCAACATTATATTGAATTGTAGTAACCTATTTATATTTCCATTTCCTAAAAAGGAATCCATGAATTATTTGAATCATTGTAAAAACAAATTTTAAAAAAATTTGTTCTCATTAGTTTTGTTTACAACGGAAACTGTTGGGTCAAATACTTTTGCCTTTAAATCAACAACGGGGAGAAAATTGTTGCTAAAAATAAACTTTTTTTGGATTTTTCTCTTCATCTTCTCTCCATCATTATTTTTTTTGTTGGTTTTCTCACAAAAAATATTTTCTCACAAAAATTTTTTTAACGGCAAGCAAGTTTTTGAAACAACAACGCCTGTTTTTGAATAAATTGTTGGATCAAAAACTTTGCTGTAAAAACAAATACTTTTGCTGTTGAATCAAAGACGGAGATTCAACAGCCGAAAGTTGTTGGTTTAACTACGGGTATTTTTTTCAGAGTATATTTGACAAAGATATCGCTTAAAATATTTTTATTAGGCCCCTTTATAGTTCCCATATATAAAAGTAGGCGTGGTCGCCAACCGATTTCGCCAAAATTTTGAACATGTATTACCACAACTAATAAAAGTGTACACTGCAAGTTTCGTCATTATATTTAAATTATTTGTCGAGTTATGGGCTCAGAAATCTCGTATATTCCTGCTTCTAAAGAGAGGCGGTGCCACGCCCATTTTCCAAAATTTTTGTGTTTTCGTTTTATATCCGCAGTTGGACTTCTGCCGTAAAATTTCAATGATATACCTTTATATTTGACAGAGATATCGCTTAAAATGTTTTTATTAGGTCACTTTATAATACCCATATATAAAAGTGGGCGTGGTCGTTAACCGATTTTGGCAATTTTTCGTCCAAACATTTGCCTAAGTAAGTATATCACGCCTACCAAATTTCATCGATATATCTTTAACGGTTTCTGAGTTATGACTCATAAAACTTTCAATGTTTGCCCCTTAATAAGTGGGCGTGGCACCACCCATTTTCCAAAATCTCACCAAATTTCTTCATAAGGGCCTGAGCTCCACACGTGGGTGAAATTTTATCACTCTAGCTCTATTAGTGACTGAGATACAAAATTTCCGATTTTTACTATATAGGGGAAGTGGGCGTGGTCATGGTCCGATTTCGCCCATTTTCAATACCATCCGTTCCAGTCTTGATACCAACTTACATTTCAAATTTCATCAAAATATTTCAATTTTTGCGCGAGTTATCGTGCGTACAGACAGACAGACGGACAGACGGACGGACGGACGGACATGGCTCAATCGATTTCTTTTTTCACCCTGATCAATTTGATATATATAAGTCAATATCTATCTCGATTATTTTATGGTGTTACAATCCACCGTTATGTGATTAAAACTATAATACTCTGTGTACTAGTACAGCTGAGTATAAAAATAAAGGAGCTTCAACTAAACATTAGTTTAAATCTAGCTGCAGCAGTAATATTGTAGTTTATTTGAAAAAACAATCGAATTTAAAGTTTGTCCCTATTATTATTTCCAACTTAAATTATACATTTCATTATTTTTATACTCAGCTGTACTAGTACACAGAGTATTATAGTTTTGATTTCCTAACGGTGGATTGTAACAGAATGAAATAATCGAGATAGATATAGACTTATATATATCAAAATGATCAGGGTGAAAAGAGAAATCGATTGAGCCATGTCCGTCCGTCTGTCCGTCTGTCTGTCTGTACGCACGATAACTCGCGCAAAAATTGAAATATTTTGATGAAATTTGAAATGTAAGTTGGTATCAAGACTGGAACGGATGGTATTGAAAATGGGCGAAATCGGACCATGACCACGCCCACCTCCCCTATATGGTAAAAATCGGAAATTTTGTATCTCAGTCACTAATAGAGCTAGAGTGATAAAATTTTACACTCGTATTGAGCTCACGCCCTTATGAAGAAATATGGTGAAATTTTGGAAAAAGGGCGGTGCCACGCCCACTTATTAAGGGGCAAACATTGAAAGTTTTATGAGTCATAACTCAGAAACCGTTGAAGATATATCGATGAAATTTGGTAGGCGTGATATACATACTTAGGCAAATGTTTGGACGAAAAATTGCCAAAATCGGTTGACGACCACGCCCACTTTTATATATGGGTATTATAAAGTGACCTAATAAAAGCATTTTAAGCGATATCTCTGTCAAATATAAAGATATATCATTGAAATTTTATGGAAGGTGTCCAACTATGGACGTAAAACAAAAAATACAAAAATTTTGGAAAATGGGCGTGGCACCGCCTCCTTTTAGAAGCAGGAATATACGAGATTTCTGAGCCCATAACTCGACAAATAATCGATATATTATGACGAAACTTGGTCTATACACTTTCACTACTTGTAGTAATACATGTTCAAAATTTTAGCGAAATCGGTTGACGACCACGCCCACTTTTATATATGGGTATCATAAAGTGGCCTAATAAAAACATTTTAAGCGATATCTTTGTCAAATATAAAGATAATTCATTGAAATTTTGTGGCATGAGTTCTACAATAGATCGGAACCAAAAAATAGAATAATTTCGGAAAATGGGCGTGGCACCGCCTCTTTTCAGACAAAGGAATCAACGAGATTTCGGAGCCCATAACTCGACAAATAATTGAGATATTATGACGAAACTTGGTTTATACACTTTTATAACTTGTGTTAATAGACACGCAAAAATTTATTGAAATCGGTTTATGACCACGCCTACTTTTTAACAAAGATATTTCTGGAACACCCTTTGGGAATTTGTAACAAGACTTCTTTGTAACTAGAAGTCATAAAGGAATGAAATTTTGCACAAAGAATAATATTCATATGCTTAGTTGGATGACTGATAAAAATGTTGAAAATGGGCGTGGCTACGCCCACTTTATGCGGCACTCGCTTTATATAAAATACACCCTATATCGAACAAACGCAAACAAACAATGAAAGCATACAGCTGAGTATCTAATGTTCGATTCCACTCGAACTTAGGCTTCCTTACTTGTTATTCATAAAAATTAAATAATTATACAAAAACCACCCCAGAGTCATTGAAGCATGTCCTCTCCGTGTAAGCATCAATATATAGTAATTATTATTTGGTCTTAAAATGAAATAAATGGCGAATTGCAAAATTTTGTCCCTATTATTTTGTCCAACACTGTATATACATATATTTATTTTAAAGTGCCTTATATATATATATAAATATGTACATATGTAAATATATGTATGCATGTTTATTATTATACAAAATAAGCAAATGAATTTAAATTTACCCTTACATATGGATTTGTGTATATTCTTTAATATTTATTTTCTTTAATTTATATTTTAGTTTATGTAACAATTATTTTTTTGCTGTTAATAAAAAAGTTTCAACAATTTAAGGTGGAAATTAGTTTTTTTATTCCATTCAGCCAGCGCTATTAAGGTAACTAAATAAAATTAATATTTGAATAAGGATTGTGATTTGTAGATTTGGGGCAGGCGCGCCGGCGCGAAAAAGCACGCCGGCGTCGCCGCCGCCGCCGAAATGTTTTTGGAATAGCGCCGCCGCCGCCGGAATCACTGTCGGCGTATATTTCTACTACATACATATCGTCGTACCATACAAAAACTACCACTTTTAAAATTTCTTTCATAGAATTTCTTTGTAAAAAATTTTGAAAGTGCTAGTTTTCGTAGGGTACATATTGCACATATTGTAGATATTGCACCCCAAATCATAAAGTGACATACGTCAAAATTTTTCAAAATCGGGTTTCTTTCATAAATTGGTACACAGAATACATATCGACGCTTCCAAACAAAACTGTACTAAGTCCGAAAACTGTGTTTTGCAGGAGAAGCTCTCAAAGTTTAAACTCGATATGAAACATCGGTTGTATGCTAAGTATATGTTCACTTATAACTTCTGTTTGGATTGAACGATCAACACCAAAACTCGACAATATCAAAGCCAGGGTACGCTTTATATAAAACCGTAAGAAAAAATAAAAATTTGCTACGTGGTTTTTCATGGCAAGCTCTCAAAGTTTTTATTCTGTAAAAATCTCGAGTTGTATTATATGTACACTTTTGCTTATAACTTTTGATTGGATTGTCCGATTGATACCAAAATTAGACAGCATCTAAATTAAGACACGCTCTACTTGAAAACGCCAAAAACGGGAAAATGTACTAAGTCGACTTAGTGCAGTATTGTTTGGAAGCGTCGATATGTATATCTCTAGCGCCTGGCAAAAAATATTTTCCATCCTTTTAACTGAAAAATAATTATTATACGTGGCCTTTTTCCATATCATCGCCTATAAAAGATAAAAAGTATCTTGGCTCTCCTGAAAATTTTCAATTTTGAGTTGTGCCCCTTTATGTTTTAGGGTGCGATATGTAAGTTAATAAAATTTTCATACGAAATTACAGTTTTTAATTTTCCAACTGCAATCAAGTCCAGTAAAGTGAACATTTAGAGCCTATACACACTTGCGACTCAATCGATTTAGTCGAATGTTGATTTGCATGGGAATGTATGGAAGCATTCACACTATATTAAATTAGTCGAACAACTGAAACAGTTGGATTTGCAGCCCAATTTCATTCCAACTGAAACAGTTGGACAACTGCTTGATCAGCAAGGCACCCTTCTACGTATTCACAATAGAGACAATTTAGTCGAACGACTACAACAACAACAGTGATATTCGTATTGGAAAGAGTTGCCATGCTGACAGCACTACTTTTATTTCACTTTTGGTAAATTGCAGAGATTGAATATTTCAATTAATATTTTCAAAAGGTTCGTTTCTTATTAACTAGTTATAGACAAGAATTATCTAACTAAGGATATTTACTTCCGTTTTCATGTGTTTCTTGATATTGTTGTTCTCTTCAAATGTCATTAATCGCATTTTAAAATAGAAATAATGAAAATGAAATTGCATGGAAATTATTAATGGCCAATTTTTACTATTTTTCCGTTTCTTGTACTTCTGCTTGTTTCGCCTTTATGAGCGTAATTCCTTCCGTTTTTCTCTTTTCATTTACTGGACAGCTAGTTGCTAGTTTAATAAGAAACAAAGTCAAACAATGTATGCACTTTTTGTTTATTTTATTGTTTTTTATTTATTAATCAAGTTGACAGCTGACAAGAAGGTGATTTCATGTAAGAATGCAGATAAACTGATAAACTTTAGCAATTTAATACTTCATCACTTTATATGCAGACCACTAATGTAAAATTTGCTGAGTAAAATGTGAACATTGGCAACACTATGTCATTGTCAATCGCACGACTATTTAGTCTGTGGTGTGAATAGCTGTCACCGATTCGACTAAATAGTTGGCGTAGTGTGAATACAACAGCCCAATTCGACTAAATCGATTGAGTCGCAAGTGTGTATAGGCTCTTATGCTTCTAAAGAATTTCGTAGCTTATTGACATTATTTTTAGCTAGACTATAATTGCTTAGAATTAAACAACCTATGTATACTTAGAAAGTTTCTAAAAAAACTTGATAGTTACACATTTTAATAAAATTTTTAATTTTCGAATATGTGTTAAAGCTCAATTAGAAATGGTTTTCTGAAAATTAACGATTAAAATTACATACATACATAAATAAGCACATATATATGTATGCGTGTGTCTTTAAGAATTGAGTGCCATTTTAATGCTTGTTCAACACAGCTGTTCATTAAGTTGGCTTTGGATAACTATAGTACATATAGTAAGTATAGTACATAAGTATATGTATGCAGGTGAGTGAGTAAGTGAATGCAGTTTGTTGAATGCAAATACAATATAGCTGAGTAAAGCTTAAGTGTATGCATACGTATGTATGTACTTATACATATCCACGAAAAAATCTAAGCCCTATTTAAGAATTAAAACAGCAGATCTAAAGGCTTAGGAAATAAGGTCTGAAAATTAATTTTTTTTGATGTATGGCGTAAGGCTTAAAATAAGGATGATTTTCCTGTGTTGATGTCATCAGGCCATAAGGAGTACTCTCTCACTGAGAGCACACCTTATTCCAAAGGCTTATCCGCGATGCGAAATAAGGCCTAGATAAGTATTAGAAAGTTAGGAGCAGACAGAGTGAGTGCATAACAGAAACAGCGTTGCCAGCATACTCCTTTTATAGACCTGATTTGTCATCAATAAGCAATACTTTTTTGCATGGTACATACATATATCTATGTATATGTACAGAGAGACAACGCCATGATAGCTATACAACTAGTTCATTCACCTGCTGTCAGTTGTTTTTGTTTTTGCACGGCATTATAACAAAATATTTAAACAAAAACGCATACATATGCTCAATATATTCATACCTACATACATATGTACATATTTAGATATTTGCAAAGGTAAATTAATACCTGTGCGAGTTTGACAGAATGTTTTTATCTAAACATGTTTCTTTTTAAAACAAAATTCGTTAAATTAAAAAATTTTTTTTTTGTTTTTGACTGTTTTGTACTTACATATGATATTAAAAGAAAGGAGATTAAAAAAGTATCTTATATAGAATTTAGGTGTCTATTATGGAAAGGAAACCAAAATTATTAAGTTCTTAAGTGAACTTAGTTGTTCTCTTAAGCGAAATGGTTTCACTTTATGATCACTAAGATTTAGTAATAAGAATTTACATATGTCTACTTAAGTGAATTAAATTCGATTATGAATAAATCATTAAGACTTGTCCGAAAAAAAAAATTATAATTTTGCTTGAGATAACTTGATGTGGACAAAATATTCACTTAAAAAAGAAAAAGTAGAGTTTATGAAAATTGACTAGGCAGAAACATGGGGCGCTGGAACAAAATCTTGACAAGACTTCGACTTAACTCAACTTAAGATGTTATGAAATATTAATACAGATATGTATGTATGTATTTACATACATATGTACATTAGACCATATCGCAAAAAATAAAGTTCGCCGTACGCCTCCGCATATGATGTCTTTTTGGAAAACATTTCCGGAAAATTTTTTAATTTTTTTTGATGCCGCTAGATGTCGCTAAAATTTATTTTTCTCATATCTTCGGTATTTATAGTCCGCTGTCTAAGTTTAATACACCAGTGTCTTTGGCATGAAAGGGCGGCTTATACTATGGAATATTATTAACCCTATGTGCGTCATGGGGTCACTACCACCCAGTACTTAGTTTATACCACTCTAATGTACCTTTTTTATGTCTGCATATTAAAGGTAGTCAAAAATCATAATCTTTTGCAAAATAAGTATTTCGATCGCTTGAACAGAACCCGAAATAAAACACGTTCAACATTCCGAGGAATATAGGTTTTTCGGTTCCTTTGGTCTTTTAGGTTAATTTTACAGAAAAATTTTCTGAGGAGAGTCCTAGTAAAATTTTATGCCAAATAATTTTCTAGAACATTTCAACCCCCTATCGACCTTAAAAATACTATTTTTCCTGATTTTCTAAAAAAAGGGGTAAAAATAAACCTTTATTGGCGGTGCTAGAGGGTTAAAATGTTCTAGAAAATTATACGCCATAAAATTTCAGTAGGAGTCTTTTCAGAAAAAATCTTTGTAAAATGAACCTAAAGGACCAAAGGAAGCGAAAAACATACAAATATTCCACGGAATGTTGACAGTGTTTTATTTCGAGTTCTACTAAAGCGATCGAAATACTTCTTTTGCAAAAGATTAATGATTTTAGACTACGTTTAACATGTAGGCATAAAAAATTGTATTAGGGTGGTATAATCTAAATACTGGGTGGTAGTGACCCCAATGACGCACATAGGGTTAATAATATTCAAGCCAAAGACATTGGTGTATTAAACTTAGAGATCCGACTATAAATACCGAAGATATGAGAAAAATAAATTTTAGCGACATCTAGCGGCGTCAAAAAAAAAATTAAAAAATTTTCCGGAAATGTTTTCCAAAAAGACATCATATGCGGGGGCGTACGGCGAACTTTATTTTTGCGTCCCTATAAGGCGAGACGGCCTAATGTACATATGCAGACTTTTACAACTTAACATATATACATATACTGAATTGCTTAAAAAAAATTTGTTAAATAAAAGCTTTGTTTATTATTTTAGTAAGACCCTTTAAAGGCAACATTGTCATTAATTTTGAAGCACTTTCATTTGGCAAAACAAATAGAATAATTCATGGACATACAAATAAGTTAGCTGACACAACTATGTGAAAACGACTTCAGAGCTCAAAAGCACATTAGAAGGAAGTGTAGAGCTTCAAAATACGAAAATAATGATGTACCAATTTTAAAAATCGGATGATAAACAACAAAGTTACAAGAAAAAAAAAAAATTCGGCGGTATTTCGCGGGGTCAAAAAAAAAAATGTTGTCCTTAATCCTCTCAACATAAGCTTCCAATTTAGGGGCGGACTTTTACAACTTTTTTTTCGACCCTATCTTATTTATATATTAAAGTTGACAAATTTTGCCTACCCGTTCCTTAAAAATCACTGGTCACTGCAGTGACTGATTTAATAAAATCACGGTGACAAAATCACGTGATCTGAAAGCATAAAAATTTCAGTTTTCAAAAATTTATAGTTTTCTGTTTTTTTTTTTTTTTTTTTAAATAATGTTTTAAATTGATTTCAATTGGCTTTTTTTATATTTCCAAACGCATTTTTAGGGAACTAAGTAAAATGCAGCTATTTTCCAATCGATATCAATGTTTATTTGGTTTTATTAGGAAAAACTTTTATTTCACATTAAAAAAGCATCTGGACAAGCAATATAATTCGATTAAACACACTTATTTACTTTTATTAAAAAGTGCTCTGAAAAAAAAACGTTGTAAATACAAAGACTTTTGCAGTTAAATGAACAACTTTCCGCAGTTGAAATGTGCCCAACAACGCTCCGTTGTTGTTTCAAAGATGCGAGCGTTTTTGATTCAAATACTTTTCGTATTTAAGTTAACAACGGAAACTGTTGAATGAAATACTTTTACATTTAAGTTAACAGTTTTTACTTTTGAATTAACAGCAACAGTTTTTAGTCCAAAAGCGAGTACTGTTGATTCAAATACTTTTCGTATTTAAGCTAACAACTTTTGCTTTTGAATTAACCGCAAAAGTTTTTGGTCGAAAAACGGGCACCATTGAAGCAAATACTTACGCATTTAAGTTAAGCTCAAGAAAATTGTAAAAATAGTATTTTTATTTAATATAATAGATATTATTTTATTTTATTTTTTATACATATAATATATGTAAGTATGTTTACATATCGAGCCCTAACCGCCATAAAGTGTATCCAACAAAATTATCGATTTTAGCGTTTTTAAGGAAATCAATAACTTATTATAGTACGCATCAACTCCCACAATTTTATAGACTTAGGGCCGGTTTCACCTCCTCCGGTTAAGCACTTAACCAGAGATTTTTGCCCGGTTAAGCAATTTATTTGACAGCTCGCCATACAATTTACGTCAAACTAACCAGCGATTAAATTAACCGCAGATTGTGAAAACGGCCATAAATAAATTTCAAGGCTGATTACCAACAGTATGAAGAGAAAATAAAAAAAACTCCTGTAAAATTTAATTTTGTTGGATACACTTTTTGGCGGTTAGGGCTCGATATGTAGTAATATTAATATTAAGGCCCGCCGTCACCAAACGAGTCATTCATCCATTCACCATTTCCAAACCCATCAACACATCTGCAGACAACTCTCACGACATCAAAACAGGCTAATTTTATCAATAGATATTAGTTTTTGTTTAATTAATTTTTTTATTTATGTATGTATGTATGTATATTACTTTATTTTCTTTTAAAATTGAAACGAATTGAACGAATTTCAAAAATTTTGTTTATTTTTTTATTTTTTTCTTTCAAATCCTTCTTTCTTTTTAGTTAAAAAATGTTTAACAGCAAGCGAGTTTTTGAATCAACAACGCACGTCTTTGAATTAACTACGGAAATTTGTTGAATCAAAAACTTTGCCGTTAAAACAAATACTTTTGCTGTTGAATCAAATACGGAGATTCAACAGCGGAAAGTTGTTGATTTAACTACGGGTATTTTTTTCAGAGTGAATAAAAGTCTTTGTTCCTGTCAGGGATCGGCCATCTCTAGCACATGTATGTATTTATCTAGTCATCTGGTGGCCGCTGTGGTGTAATGGGTAGAGTGTTCGTCTACCTTACCAGAGGTCTCGGGTTCTAACCCCAGTCTGGACAAACATCAAAACAAAAGTTTTTTTTTCAAATTAATTAGATCTCAATTATTGGGGTTTTATAGATATAGCGGTCACCCTTCGGCAGTGGGCGGCATACCCTCCGAGTGTATTTCTTCCATGAAAAAGCTTCTCACAAAAAATGCGTTCGCCGTTCGGAGCCGGCATAAAACTGTAGGTCCACCCAATTAGTAGGAAAAACAAAAAGGAGCACACCTCGAATTGGGAGAGAAGCTCGGCCATAGAACTCATCAGAGTTATAACAGCGCCATTGTATTATATTATATTATATAGTACGTATGTATGGCGCTGTATGCCTTCATTTATTTTTTTCTTGCTCCTTTTTTTATACTCAGCTGTACTAGTACACAGAGTATTATAGTTTCAATCACATAACGATGGATTGTAACAGAATGAAATAATCGAGATAGATATAGACTTATATATATCAAAATGATCAGGGTGAAAACAGAAATCGATTGAGCCATGTCCGTCCGTCCGTCTGTCCGTACGCACTCTAACTCTCGCAAAAATTGAGCTATTTTGATTAAATTTGGATACAAGTTGGTATCGAGACTGGGACGTTTGGTATTGAAAATGGGCGAAATCGGACCATGACCACACCCACTTCCCCTATATAGAAAAAATCGGAAATTTGGTATCTCAGCCACTAATATAGCTGGAGCGATGAAATTTCAGCCACGTGTTGAGCTCAGGCCCCTAAATTTGATGACATTTTGAAAAATGGGCGGTGCCATGCCCACTTATTAAGGGGCAACAGGCTCGAAGCTAGGAGGGGGAGGGGGGCATTGTGGGGCAATGCCCTACCTTAAAATGAGAATGCCCTACCTTAAAAAGGCCAACAAGTGAGATGAATTATTATAATTAAATTTTTTGTCATAGTTTGAGATAAAAAGTTATTGCGGTTGCAATGTATGCTATGGAGAATCCACCCTGCATCACATATATAATTAACCCTAATTAGATAAACCACGTCGAAATGACGTATTCATTTTTATTTTTACTCTCTCAGACTTTAATTTATTTCCGAAGCAACTTCATACGCTCAGTTTTCTCAGTCGGTGGTTGTAGCTCATTGCTGGTGCTCGATTTTTTGCCATAAGTTTTTTTTAATCTGAGTTATGATCACAACGTACGTCAAAACGACGTAGCTTTATCTTTAGTGTGACATTTTGGTTTTTCCATTGCATGAATTTTTTATCACTTTTGTGTTTCAATTTATTAGATTAATATGTTGTTTTTGTTTTTTTTTTAGTTTTAATTTGTTAACAGATCTACGGATGAAAACAAGACTTAAAATATCTTCTTTGCAAAGAACTTTAACACCATACAAGTTGCCCTACAAAATTCAGATGAAGTTAGTGATACCCAAGAAGACGACAAAAAATAACACCAGCAATGATCTCGAAGGCAGTAGAAATCAGGCTCTTCCCAGAAAATAAAATACTGTTGGTGCTGTCCTTCTAAAATAAGACGCATGTCAAAAAAAATAATGTTTCAAGTGTAACACACCTCTGTGTGGACAACACCAAAACCAAGTTTGTAACACATGCATATAATCTTGCTTGATTTCATTTTTTTTGTTTTAAAATATTATTTAAAGGGTTGTTTTGTTAAGTAAACAAAAAAAACCTCTATGAATTTAGAATTAAGAATGAAATTTGCACCTTTTTGTGAAGGCTGTCTAATTTTTGTAGCTTTTTGTCAAAAAAAAAATGAATTTCTTTATTAATCTCATATTATCTTTAATTTTATGTTTAAATGTTCCACATAGGACTGGAAATAAATGAAATAAATTATCTCAGTCAAAAAACAAATAAGTTTTATTTTTTTTTTAATTTTTTTTTTTTAGAAACTAGAAAAAAACTTTTTAAGCATGGATGTAACTACAGCTGTTTCACCTTAGATCCCTCTAAATTTCTATCAGATGTCGAAGGCAGGCAATAGCTCAGCGGTTACAACTGTAGTTATTGTACTGCAAGGTGCGCAAGTTCGAGTCTTGGCAGAAGCAAAAGTAACCTGATGAGTCTTAGAGGGATCTAAGGTGAAACAGCTGTAGTTACATCCATGCTTAAAAAGTTTTTTTCTAGTTTCTAAAAAAAACCAAATTTAAAGATCTCCACATCTCCACATCTCGATATCTAAATCTGGAAGCTGAACCATCTTGTTAGCTTATTCTCGATGAGTATTGCTTATGTACTGTCACAAGAATTATGTGTCAACAAATAAGTATTAAATGTACGCGTTGAAAAAAAAAAGAGTCATTGGGGGTTGTAGAGGAGGTCCTCCTGATTCTAAATCCAAAAGTCCCGTCGACCGGAAATGTTTGTAAGTTCTAAAATTTACCAAACAAACCCCCAAAACTGCGTACGATTACCGAGGGAAGGCACTTATAAAAACACGCACATATATATATGTATATGTGTGTAGAACACCTTTTTTCTTCGGCTACCTTCGGCCGTGATTTAAAAAAATAACCCTCAGCCGGCAGAATTCCCTTTCTGGAGTAATATCTATGGACCCATCCAACTACCAAAAAATTACCAACAAATATCTCGGGAACTATAAGCCTCGGGAAAGTTTTGATTCAAGTTTTAAGATCTGTGAGAGGCTCTCTACACCTCTGAGAAAGTCATTTTTCTCGGACCGTGCTTCCTTAATGTAAAGCCGTCCCTTTCGGTAGACAGATGGAAATCTGAGCCAATGTACGTAACTGACCTAGAGAAAAGTGATATATATCCTGATTGATTTTGGAAACCATGCCTCGTTGTCAGATTAATTGCGATACATTATTTACTTCCGCCCTACCTTAAACCAACGCTGCCCTACCTTAAATTTAAGTCTAGCTACGGCCCTGATGCGCAAACATTGAAATGAGCCATAACTCAGAAACCGTTGAAGATATATCGATGAAATTTGGTACTTAGGCAAATGTTTCGACGAAAAATTGCCAAAATCGGTTGGCGACCACGTCCACTTTTATATATGGGAACTGTAAAGGGGCCTAATAAAAACATTTTAAGCGATATCTTTGTCAAATATAAATATAATTAATTTAAATTTTGTAGCGAGAGTCCAGCTACAGACATAAAATAAAAAACACAAAAACTTTTAAAAATGGGCGTGGCACCGCCTCTTTTTAGAAGCAGGAATATACGCGATTTCTGAGCCCATAACTTGAAAAATAATTGAGATATTATGACGAATCCTGGTTTATACACTTATATAACTTGTGTTAATAGACACGCAAAAATTTATTGAAATCGGTTTATGACCACGCCTACTTTTTAACAAAGATATTTCTGGAACACCCTTTGGGAATTTGTAACGTGACATCTTTGTAACTAGAAGTCATAAAGGAATGAAATTTTGCACTAAAAATAATATTTATATGCTTAGTTGGATGGTTGATACTAACTTCGAAATTGGGCGTGGCTACGCCCACTCTATGCGGCACTCGCTTATATAAAATACACCGTGTTTCTATCAAACGCTAAGGGCCTGGTTATGGTTACAATCTTGCTGGTCGAGCACCGTGAAATTGTTGTTGTGCACTCCGACGGTGAGAGAATTTTCGGACTCTCACATCCAGCAAATCTGCATGATGTTTAACTAAGCTTTAACCGTGGTTAGCGTTAATCAGAGGTTGAGTAAGCGGTCCTTAAAGTATAATGTAATAAATACTCTAGTACTTTTTACTGACTGCGTGTAATATGTACATACATATATGTATGTATATGTGAATAATATAAAATAATTTATTTATTTAAAAATGAATGTTATTTTAATTATTTCCAAAAGCTCTTTGTCTTAGCAAAGTAAATATTCTAACTATGTTTCATGGTAAAAAAAAAACAATTTTCGGGTTGAACTATGAAAACTATTTGTCATGGTACAAGAACTATTTTTCGTGGTAAAAAAAAACTATTTTCACGAACAATTTTAACGACAATTTTAACAATTTTTATTCGGTTAGATTTACCACGTTTTCGGTCACTGCAATTTTAAGCGATTTTTTCGGTTAGATTTACCTTTCTTTTTCTATGCGTGTAGTCTTGAGATTTATTATCTTCTACAGTACTTTACTCTAGGTTGAATATACACAAAATAAATACATATACTCATCTGTTTAACTGAAGAACTTATGTACTATATCTCAAAATGGCAAGCATCGTGTTTTGGACCGAAGTTTTAATGCCATCTCATTTTAATGGAAGATATAAAAAATAAACATTCATTTCATTTCATTTCAAATCATGTAGATGCATGTTCATTAAAGTGGAGTGAATTTTTTTTTTTTTGGAAATTCAATTTGTTCCAATGCCAGAACGGTACCTTTCTAGTCCAGAAATAAGCCTGTAAAATTTTATTGACCTACTCCCATGTTTAGAGGTGCCCCCAGCCCAACAAAGTTGAAAAAATAGCACGAGCTCGTACAAATATGAAATTTTGAAAATTATAAAATCCAAAAACGAAGTATGAGGATTAATACATACATAAACATGGCTAAGCTGAGTATTAAAGTGATTTTTTTTTTTGGAAACAACAAAAACAAAAGTTATTAAAGGTCAAAGTTTATATTATGCATTTTTTAAATTGTAATTACTTAAAAACTACTGAACCGATTTCGAATATTCGATAGGTATTTTGATTCCCTTTAATTTGATATATATTCGATGTGGGTTCAATAACATCCTCCCCCTGCGGGAGTCCCCCCTTACTTTTCATATATAAAATATCGGTTATCCTTGCGAGTCGCTTTTCTTTGAGCTTAGCTTGTATGTTGTGGGTAACGCTTGTCCTTTTTTGTCTGATGAGGGTGGGAGTTGATTTCCATGCAGCTTGTTGGATGCAGCTGTTAAAATGTTCGACTGCTGCCTCTATATCTTCAGCAGATTTCAGGGCTAATTTGAAGTCAAGATTAGACGTGATGATGTGTCGGAAGTATTCCCAATCAGTCTTCCGATTGTAAAGGCTGCATTGTTCCGCTGCCGGTGTAAAATTTTTATCAATTGTTACCAGGATTGGAGAGTGGTCGGAAGACAATTCAAAGCACGATTTGCAATTTATATCTGAAGAATTCACGCCTTTCACCACGCAGAAATCGATTAAGTCGGGTATTTTATTTTTATCTGTTGGCCAATAAGTGGGAGTTCCAGTAGAGAATGGAGTTAAACTGAGATTGCTAATAGCATTATATAGTTGTCTTCCTTTAGGGGTAATGAGACGAGAGCCCCAGAACGTGTGTTTGGCATTGTAATCGCCCCCAGCTAGAAATCGATTTCCAAGAGTTTTGAAGAAATTTTCATATTCTGCAGTGCTGATAGAGTGCCTCGGCGGGCTATAGATAGCAGAGAGTGTAAGCTGGCCGCTCGGGTCTTCAATGACAATATTTGTGGCTTGTATCGTGCTTGTGGCTTTCAACTTTGCGGGGCTGGGGACAGTTCAAAACGTCATCCTAACGCCATAAAATTTTGTGTGGTTCATTAACTCGTATAAAGGCAACTTTTCTTTGCTGGTACGTTCAAAAAGAAAACAAACAAAAAATCTCCATATGTTTTCACTCCACCATAATGTTCATACATACATACATATGTATATGTATATGTAAATATCACTAGACTACTCTGGTAACCTTTCATTGTTCATTCGCAGCCAAAATTCCAAAAAAAAAAATAATAATAATAAAACCAACAAGCAAGCAAGCAAAAACTCTTATCGGAATTACTACACATGTTGAACAAACTAGCCGAAAGGTGCGACCTGAACGTCATTTGGGTTCCACGCCATAGCAACGTTCGGGGCAACTGCATTGCAGATGAGTTGGCAAGGGAGGGCACAAGCTTGCAAGATATCACATCTGCGACATGGGTTGGCCCCCCGCTTAACTCATGCAAGCATTGGTTGAGATCTCGCTCCATTGAACAGGCTAACGCTAGATGGGCCAAGGAGTCAACTTGTGTGATTTCTAGGCAAATCTGGCCTAGACTGGATGAGGCTAGGTCTGTAGCGGTGCTGCATCTGAATCGGCTCTCCATAGGTCCGCTGGTGGGACTTCTAACAGGCCATTGTCTTATGGGCACTCACGCCTCTCGCATGGGCCTATATAAAAACGACTTCTGCCGCAGCTGCAGGGACGTGGAGGAAATAGAGAGTGTTGAGCACTATCTATGCCACTGCCCCGCACTGTCGCTATCCAGGTACCGCTTTCTCCATAAACACTTTTTCGAGTGCCTGGCGGAGATGGAAAATGCAAGGACACTAGATTTTCTGCGCTTCATGAAACAAACGCGCTGGTTTAGCTTCACGGGCATCTAATCTTATCATACTTTAGAATCTAATTTTTCCGGAAAGGTTTGTAAACAGGGATAAGGAAGCTAGGGATCCCGTGTGGTATCACAATGGGCCACCTCGGCCTAAGTGTGTCCCCGCTTTCATGAATTGCGGAGACAGCCACCTCAACCTAACTTAACCTACTACACATGTTTTCAATAAAAATTATTATTTTTTTTTATTTACTCTGCCCGTATGTATGTATGTGCGATCATCTTTAATTAATTCTTTTATTATTTTGAAATGCAAAAAAACAAAAACTTTTGTTTTCTTCAAAGCATGTTTACTCAGCTTTTAAAGATAAATGGTAACAAAATTTAACCAACAAATAAAAAAAGATAAGCAAGATCATGATACAAACAAACCAGGTAATTCCATTGTCACTTTGACTTTGTCATTTTTGATTATAATACGAGTATGAGGTTCGTATATTATTCATAACTAGAATCGTTATAGCATTGACAGACGGCAGCGATAATCCGGAATATCTAGCTAATTAGGACTTAACTTGAGAATTAGCTGGAGGTAATCCGGAATATCTCTTGAGTTAGTCCTCAAAATTTTAGCGGATTAGAGAATTTTGTAATGACATCCCTGGTGAAAAATGTCTATTGTGAATGAAAGGGAAGAAAAAGAAGAACCCAAGGCAGATCTAGGAAGGTAGGCGCATAAGTGAATTCAGAAATTTTGAATGTAATTTGTTAGTGTAACTGGTAGAGTGTAATGTCAAAATGATATTTCGCCTTGGTTGAAATCTGAACTCGTTTGGGACTCGCCCATTCCTATTGCCCATGATGTGATTTCGTTTTGATTTTGACATTACCCTACCTTTGGAAATAAAACAAGAAGTTTTTGAATTCGCCGCTGCGCCTACCTTCCTTCAGCTGTTTTGTTAATCCGCAATACTTGCCGTCTGTCATGGTAAAATTTTAATCGAATTAAGTGTTGCGGTAATCGGGATTATCGCTGCCGTCTGTCAATGCTATTAGCCAAGTTTCGGCTGGTAAATCGTTTCTTGCGTCAAAAAAATAGCAGAACAATATTTCAGCTAGTAAAATTTTCACTAGCTGAAATTATTTTCTGCCAATGTAAGAAAAAGCTGGGGTCCACATGAGGCCACAATAACGGTAAACAGGGCACGCCGCAGGGGGGTTTTTTATCGCCATTGCTGTGGACGCTAGTCATCAACAAACTGCTCAGGCAGCTTGAGGAGGGACCGGCAAAGCTGACGGCATATGCGGATGATGTCTCGGTAATAATAAGAGGCAGATGCCTGACAACAATTAGTAGTCTTATGAGCCAGACGCTCGCGAGAATAAATACCTGGGCCAATGAGGTCGGGCTGACTGTTAATGCGGGAAAAACGGACTTGCTTTTATTCACCAGACGTTATAAGATACCAGATTGGGTTAAGCCCACGTTAGGCGGGGAGACACTGCAACCCAAAGGTAGCACAAAGTACCTAGGTGTCATACTGGACAGCAAACTGATGTGGAAGCTCAATGTGGAGGAGAGGGCGAGAAAAGCCTCTGCCGCCCTATATGCATGTAAAAGGATGCTGGGTTGCAAATGGGGTCTCTCCCCCTCCCTGACACATTGGATTTTCAGGGCAGTTGTTAAGCCGATCTTATTCTACGGAATTCTTATATGGTGGACAGCCACTCAGAAATCAACTTATGTAAAGGTGCTGGAGAGAGTGTGTAGACTATCCATGATAGGCATAACGGGGGCCTTAAGAACCACTCCAACTACTGCACTAGGTGCTATTTTAACCATGCCACCTGTACATCTAGCGGCCAGGAACATAGCGTTAACAACTGCAACGAGACTTATGGCCACGGGGCAGCTTGAGTGCAGGCATAGGGGACACAGTAGTATAGCGCCGTCGTCAGGCGAGCAGACTGACTACATTGTTCCGTGCCTGCGCTTCGATAAGTTTCTTGAGGCCACAATAGAGGCGGAAGGCTGGCGTAAGGGAGTAGACATGAAGGAAAGCGCTATACATGTGTATACAGATGGGTCTAAGACATCAGAAGGAGTAGGGGCTGCGGTCTACTGCAGTGAACTGAATATCAGTATCAGTATTAGGCTTCCAGATCACTGTAGTGTCTTTCAGGCGGAGGTATTAGCGGTAAAGAGGGCAGCGGAAATGTTAGTCTGTAATCCCTTACGAAGGGGACGTATCAACTTATATATAGATAGTCAGGCGGCTATTAAGTCGATACTGTCGCATAGCACCTCATCTAGGTGTGTAGAGGACTGTCAAGAGGCCTTAAGGGTAATGTGTAGGGATAATAATGTCCATCTGTACTGGATCCCAGGCCACAAGGGGATATACGGCAATGAGAAGGCTGATGAGCTAGCAAAGAAGGGAGCAGGTCTCGGAGCGGAACACTCTTTGGATGTCCCGATTCCACTCAGTGAAATTAAACATAGGAACTATTGGTATATGATGGACCAGGCTGACAAGGCGTGGAAACAATCGCATGGCTGTAGAGTGTCCAAAATTATGTGTAAGTCGCTCGATCCGAAACTAACGAAATGGTTGCTTTCCCTGAAAAGGGAAGAATGCAGACTTATAATCGGGGTCCTCACAGGACACTGTCTTTTAGCATCACATGCGTTCAAAATGGGACTGGTTGATGAAGGTGAATGCTGAGGATGCGGACTGCAGGAGGAGACAATGGAGCACGTTCTATGCTCCTGTCCTGCGTTTTCTAGGCTAAGACTTCGGCTACTAGAGAAAGTCTTCTTCAATGATATTAAACATGTATCCACAGTAGAGGTAAAGAAACTCTTGGCATTTGCCAAAGGGACGGGAATGTTCTTCAGTTTGAGTCCGGGCTTCGGAGTATAGGTGTTCATGTTCAATGAACTTTCTGGTAACACTACGGACTTATCTAGTCTATGTGAGGCTATAGTGGCCAGCCAGTATAACCTAACCTAACCTAAGAAAAAGCTGTTGAAAAAACAAACAAACGAATAATATTGATTTTATTACTTTCAATATTTTCTGAATTTTTGAAATAGAAATAATGAAATGTTTTTTAGAAAAAATAACCATTAACCACCAAAAATAGCATTCAAATTATTAATCGCTAATTATTAAGTACTATTTTTCCCTTTCTTGATTTTCTGTTCGTTTCGCTCTTTATAAGCGTAATTCTTTCATTTTTGCTCTTTTCATTTCACTTGATAGCTAGCTGCTTGTTTAATAAGAAACAAACCTATGGATTATTGACGTCTTACTTTAAGTCAAAATTTAGGATAGCGTTACCCAATCAAAAGTTTTTGGCAGAGGGTATATTTGAACAAAATATTGAGTATTTTAAATGAAATGGTGTTTTTCACACATGCTAATCAACGAAACAAATGAAAACAACAATCAGCCGACATAATGAGTATATTTTAATATTTTAAATATCTTGAAAAAAAAGCGTTTCAATTAAAATAAAATAATGAGTTATCTATATATATAAAAATGATTTGGTATTTAATTGTAACGCTAAAGCTTGAAAACGGCTGAACCAAATCAAATACTTCCTTAGGGGGGTTTGTTTGTTGTTACCCCGCGAAGGTTTAGTCGAAGAAAAAATTTAAAAATGTTAGGGGGGCGTGGCACCTCCCATACAACCTTAATTTTTAAAGCTGATTATCTCTAAAACAGTTCAACGTAGGGAGCTGAAAATTGGTATAGAAGTAGGTGATATCAAAACCCTTCTCACTTAGAAAAGTGGGGGTTATCAGAAAAGGGGGCGTGGCACCTCCCATACAACCTTAATTTTTAAAGCTGATTATCTCTAAAACAGCTCAAGGTAGGGAGCTAAAAATTGGTATAGAGCGAAATGATATCAAAACCATTCCCACGCATAAAAGTGGGGGTTATCGGAAAAAGGGGCGTGGCACCTCCCATACAACCTTCATTTTTAAAGCTGTTTATCTCTAAAACAGATCAAGGTAGGGTGCTGAAAAATGGTATAGAAGTAGGTGATATCAAAACCCTTCTCACTCAGAAAAGTGGGGGTTATCAGAAAAGGGGGCGTGGCACCTCCCATACAACCTTAATTTTTAAAGTTGATTATCTCTAAAACAGTTCAAGGTAGGGAGATAAAAATTGGTATAGAGCGAAATGATATAAAAACCATTCCCGCGCATAAAAGTGGGGGTTATCGGAAAAAGGGGCGTGGCACCTCCCATACAAACTTAATTTTTCATGCTGCATATCTCTAAAATTGTTTACGCTAGGGACTTGGAAATTGGTGTGGAGATAAACGATAACAATTCCATATTAACGCAAAATAATAGGAGTTATACGAAAAGGGGGCGTGGCATTTCCCAACAACACTTAATTTTTTAAGCTGAATATCTTTAAAAGGATTTAAGTCAGGGACCTGGAAATTGGTACAGAGCTATATGATATCAAAACAATTTTTGCGTATAAAAGTGTAGGTTATCGGAAAAGTGGGCGTGGCACCTCCCATACAACCTTAATTTTTAAAGCTGATTATCTCTAAAAGCGTTTAAGGTTGGGACCTGAAAATTGATTAGGAGATTAATGATATCAATAGCATGCTTATGAAAAAATGAGTAGTTTTGGGAAAAGGGGGCGTGGCACCTCCCATGAGTTCTTAATTTTTAAGTCTAAATATCCCTAAAAGCGTTCATGGCATGTACATAGAAATCACTATGCAGATATACGATATCAATACCATGTTCACCCAAAAAAAAAAGGTTTATCGAAAAATGGGGCATTGCACCTCCCATACGTACTAAACTTTTGAGGCTGAATATATCTAAAAGGGTTGGAGGAGGGGCTTGAAAACCATTATGGAGGTATACTATACGTATCAATACTCTTACTTACTTAGTGAAAATAGCCAATACTCAGTGAAAATAAATATCCGGAACAGAAAACTAAAAATGTTGTGTATCGTGCAGCCTTAAACTGAATACTAAAATTATATATTTTTGAAGTTGTATACACAATGAAGTAGTGAAAATCGTTAATTTTCTATTAAAAATAATACCGGTGTAATAACAATTTTTGAAATGAAATTAATAAAAAAATCTATTTTGGGCAGAACGAAGTTTGCCGGGTCAACTAGTTCATAAAAATAAAATAGATTTATACAAATATTAAAGTCGAAAACTCTCATCAAAATGTCCTTTATACAATATTTCAAAAGTATTAGATTTTTATGAATAAGGGGTAAGAGTTCTTGATTTTCTTTATATATATTATTTATTGCGTATGTATATATGTATGTATATATATATACATATTTGGTTTCAATGTTTCATACAAGAATATGTCAACATTTAAAAAATATATTTATGAAAAAACTTATTAACAGTTATATAAGAATGTAAATTTAATTTCAATTTTTGTTGCAGTTTTCTTTAGTTTTTTAGTTGCGTTACTAATTTCATATTCCTTTATTTTATTATTTAAATACCTAATTCTGAAATAGGTTCTTCGCAAAAAAATCGTTTTAGTATCTTTTCATCTAAATTTTGCATATAACCATGCCATCGACCGCAATTGTTTTTTCGGTTGCAAGTTCCAATATTCATAATTTCTAAGAATCTTATTTTTTATATAATTATTTGTGATCTGATATTATGAAGAATTTAACATGTCAAGGTACGTATTTTTATTTACATATATCAATATTCTAATTGAAAAAACTCGTTCTGTTACAATCGATACAATGGTCACCATGGAAATAAAAAATTACATAAATGGAGGATTTTAAGCATTGTGTATGGTAGCACGAAATGTCATAATCCATATAATTGTCAGGTGGTTAATATGGCGACAAAAATTTCTCGTTTACACTACCATCTTTTTTGTATCATGAGCAAGATTAGATGAAATTGTGGCAAATAAATAAGTTTTGCGGAATACAAGTACACTAAAAAAAACAAGTAAGGAAGCCCAAGGAAGTGAAATCGAAAATTAGATACTCAGCTGTATGCTTTTACGCTTTGTTTGCGTTTGATGGAAACACGGTGTATCTATACCAGGGTTGGGCATAAATCAACTAATTTTGGGTGCACTCAGCCTGCAACTACCACTCAAACCTGAGTGGTAGTTAAATGTCTGATTTTAACTACCACTCAATTTGTTTTAATTAAAGCTTCCCAATAAACACAGACGCGAGGATGATATCGCGGCGAATTCGAGGCGAGTTCGCGAAAGCAGATTTTCGCGAATGTAATTTCTCAGACTCGCCTCGAGTTCGCGGCAAGTTCGAGTAAATCAATTTTCGCGATATCATTTTTTTCTTATAATAGTTCTTATAAAAATTCATTATAGTTCTTATAAAAATATTTTAAATGCTTTTTTATACGGATTTAACCCATTGCCAGTAAACAAAATTCTGAACTTTTAATTTTTCGAAACGCCATTTATAAAAAAATCTCGAATCGCTAATGAACAAATTTTCGAATCGCCAACGATCAGAGAAATTAAAAATTCTGGAATCACTACACCCAGAAAAAAATAGTGTGAAATCAACCAAAAATCAACAAATTTTGTGGTTAATTTTTTTCAACACGATGCTTAATGTATGCCATCATGTAATCATGTAAATTTAACACTACTGTCAAGTGTTAGTTTAACAGGATGACAACTGTAGAATTAACACTAAAAAGTATTGAGTCTTCCTGTTGATTTTACAATTTTAACTAGTTATTGTTACAATTTAAGCTGGTTAAATTAACACGAAATGGTCCTGTTGAATTAACAATAACATCTTTTTGATTTTACCTTAAATTTATTGTTAAATTAACTAGAAAGTCTTGTTGATTTTACAATTTATTTTTATTTTTTTTTTAATATATATAACATATAAAACATAAACTATATAATCATCAGATCAATAAAGCATATTCGAATACATCATCCGCACAACCAACCAAATTGAAAGCGTCCTTCTCATACGAATAGTTTATACATGGGCGATAGTACTTACTATCACTGGCACCGAGTAATACTTGGCCGCTAATGCAACGGTATATGCACCGCATGCTACGCGAAAGATTCCATTCTCCAACATCTCTTCGTGGTAAAAACTGCAAACTATGAAGAGGAAAAATAAAATATTGAACATTAAAAACTTTTAGAAACAAAATTGCAATCCACTTTTAACTTACCTGCGAACTAAAAATACAAATGGAAAAACCATTATCACGCACTGTCAATGATGCTAAACTCTCATCACTGCCACGGCATAAAATTTTCTTTTTGTTAAAAAAAAAAATAATATTAGTTTGTGTTTTGCACGAACAGCAGAACTTCATCCGTTGAAAAAATTGTGTATGTTTAAAAATAGTTTTGACGTTCTTTTTAACACTTTTTTAGATTATATTGACACTATCATCGTGTTGAACAAACCAAAATTCCAAATGACGTTTATGTTTGAACATTGTTTCGTGTTATATCAACAAACTTTTATTGTTAATTGTGGTTCTTGTTGTTTTAACATTTCTTTTCATGTTGTATTAACACTAAAATTGGGACGTCATTTTTTTAACATTTGTTTTAGTTTATATTGACACTATCTTCATGTTAGATAAACCAAATTCCAAATGACATTTAGGAATAAAATTTTATATTTGAATAATCTTGTATATTTTAAAATTTCTTCATGTTGTATAAACACTAAAATTTGGTTGAATTTACCAAATTTTCAGATGACAGTTACAAAGCTAAAATCATGATTCAAACATCGTGTAATTTGAAAAAATTGTTGCTGTTCTAAGTGTAAGGATCGATCGTGTTAATTTTACATGAATCGTGTTGATGATTTTTTTTCTGAGTGTAATGATAAAAAATTCGAATCGCCAGCATGAACAAATTCTCGAATCGCTAGTGATAGGTGACATGCCTACGAATTCGGATTCGCCGATCTATCGCCGCGAACTGTTGCCGCGATAATATAATCTGAGAAAGCGAATTCGAGGCGAATCCGTTGTGTTTATTGGGTTGTTTTAAAAAAAATTTCGATATTCACTTTTTTTGATTTTTGATAAATTTTATATCGAAAAATATTAAGAAAGTCCCAAAACTTTTCAGTTGTTTAAAAACAAGAAATAAAGTTTAAGAAAGGCATTCAACTTTGCTAAAATTTTGCAACCGTGCACTCGTAATGGAACATTGTACCTACATACATATTTGTCTTTAATTTTCTTGACCTTTTTTGAAGATGACAACTAGGGACACGAATTTCGTAACTATACGATACCATATCGATATTTTTTGCATTTGATATCGATACTTTTTACTCGATTATTTTGCAACGATATTTTTTGGTATCGAGTACGTCAACCACGTTATCGAATCGAATGAGCACATCCAGTTATGGAAAATTAAAATTGTGTCAAATTTGTCCAAAAAATTGTGCAACGCAAAATAGTGCCGAGAACACAGTGCAACAAGATTCTATGTAATTGATGAAACCAAAAGAAAAGGAAACTATCCCTCTCATATCAAAACCTCATACACCCAGAAAAAAATAGTTTGAAATCAACCAAAAATCAACAAATTTTGTGGATAATTTTTTTCAACACGATGCTTAATGTATGCCATCATGTAATCGTGTAAATTTAACACTACTGTCAAGTGTTAGTTTAACAGGATGACAACTGTAGAATTAACACTAAAAAGTATTGAGTCTTCCTGTTGATTTTACAATATTAACTAGTTAATGTTACAATAAAAGCTGGTTAAATTAACACGAAATGGTCCTGTTGAATTAACAATAACATCTTTTTGATTTTACATTAAATTTATTGTTAAATTAACTACAAAGTCTTGTTGATTGTACAATTTATTTTTTTAAATAAAAAAACATATAAAACATAAAATATATAATCATCACTTCAATAAAGCACATTCGTACATCACCCGCACAACTGACCAAATTGAAGGCGTCCTTCTCATACGAACACGAATGTACCGGCGATAGTTTATACATGGGCGATAGTACTATCACTTGCACCGAGTAATGTTTGGCCGCTAATGCAACAATCGCATGCTGCACGCAAACCCCCATTCGCTAAAAAACCTCCTCGTGATATTGCAACCTATGAAGAGGAAAAATAAAATATTGAACATTAAATACTTTTAGAAACAAAAATGTAATCCTCTTTTAACTCACCTGCAAACTGAAAATATAAATCGAAAACCCACTATCGCGAACTGACAATGATACTAAACTCGCATCACTGCCACGGCACAAAATTTTCCCTTTTTTTGTTTAAATTATAATTTGCGTTTTGCACGAAAATCAGACTTCAAATGATCAAGAAAATTATGTATGTTTCAAAATAGTTTTGACGTTCTTTTTTAACACTTTTTTTTAGATTACATTGACACTATGATCGTGTTGAATAAACCAAAATTACAAATGACGTTTATGTTTGAACATTGTTTCGTGTTATATCAACCAAATTTTATTGTTAATTGTGGTTCCTGTTGTTTTCACATTTGTTTACATGTTGCATTAACACTAAAATTGGGACGTCATTTTTCTAACATTTTTTTTAGTTTATATTGACACTATCATCATGTTAAATAAACCAAATTCCAAATGACATTTAGGAATAAAATTTTATATTTGAATCATCTTGTATATTTTAAAATTTCTTCATGTTGTATCAACAATAAAATTTGGTTGAATTTACCAAATTTTCAGATGACAGTTACAAAGCCAAAATCATGTTTCAAACATCGTGTAATTTGAAAAAAATTGTTGCTGTTCTATGTGTAAAAATCGATCGTGTTAATTTTACATGAATCGTGTTGATGATTTTTTTTCTGAGTGTACTGGATTTTTGGCCTATATGTAGGTCTGGGTTCATTTTTATTTGTATTTAAAGTTGGTATCCCTATGTACCAAAAAGCTTGAAAAATGAAAGAATTCCTTATGAAGTGTATTTGAATTAATGGTTTTCGGGTCAGGAATTCATTTTTATACTCAGCTGTACTAGTACACAGAGTATTATAGTTTTAATCACATAACGGTGGATTGTAACAGAATGAAATAATCGAGATAGATATAGACTTATATATATCAAAATGATCAGGGTGAAAAGAGAAATCGATTGAGCCATGTCCGTCTGTCCGTCCGCCTGTAAACACTCTAACTCGCGCAAAAATTTAGATATTTTGATGAAATTTGGAATGCAAGTTGGTATCGAGACTGGGACGGTTGGTATTGAAAATGGGCGAAATCGGACCATGAGCACGCCCACTTTTCCTATATAGAAAAAATCGGAAATTTGGTATCTCAGTCACTAATATAGCTGGAGCGATGAAATTTTACCCACGTGTTGAGCTCAGGCCCCTATGAAGAAATTTGATGAAATTTTGGAAAATGGGCGGTGCCACGCCCACTTATTAAGGGCCAAACATTGAAAGTTTTATATGCCATAACTCAGAAACCGTTGAAGATATATCGATGAAATTTGGTACGCATGATTTACTTACCTAGGCAAACATTTTGAAGGAAAATTGTTAAAATCGGTTGACGGCCACGCCCACTTTTATATATGTGTATTATAAAGTGACCTAATAAAAACATTTTAAGCGATATCTCTGTCAAATATAAAGATATATCATTGAAATTTTATGGAAGGTGTCCAACTATGGACATAAAAATAAAAATACAAAAATTTTGGAAAATGGGCGTGGCACCGCCTCCTTTTAGAAGCAGGGATATACGAGATTTCGGAGCCCAAAACTCGACAAAAAAATGAGATATTATGACGAAACTTGGTGTGTACACTTTTATTACTTCTGGTAATACATATTCAAAATTTTAGCGAAATCGGTTGACGACCACTCCCACTTTTATATATGGGTATTATAAAGTGGCCTAATAAAAACATTTTAAGCGATATCTCTGTCAAATATAAAGATAATTCATTGAAATTTTGTGGCATGAGTTCCACAATAGACCGGAAACAAAAAATAGAAAAACTTTGGAAAATGGGCGTGGCACCGCCTCTTTTTAGACAAAGTAATCTACGAGATTTCGGAGCCCATAATTCGACAAATAATTGATATATTATGACGAAACCTGGTTTATACACTTTTATAACTTGTGTTGATAGACACGCAAAAATTTATTCAAATCGGTTTATGACCACGCCTACTTTTTAACAAAGATATTTCTCGAACACCCTTTGGGAATTTGTAACGTGACATCTTTGTAACTAGAAGTCATAAAGGAATGAAATTTTGCACAAAGAATAATAATCATATGCTTAGTTGGATGACTGATAAAAATGTTGAAAATTGGCGTGGCTACGCCCACTTTATGCAGCACTCGCTTTATATAAAATACACCGTGTTTCTATCAAACGCAAACAAACAATGAACGCATACAGCTGAGTATCTAATGTTCGATTCCACTCGAACTTAGGCTTCCTTACTTGTTTGTATTTAAAGTTGGTATCCCTATGTACCAAAAAGCTTGAAAAATGAAAGAATTCCTTATGAAGTGTGTTTGAATTAATGGTTTTCGGGTCAGGAATTCATTTTTGATGTTTATTTTTACATATAATGGCGCATGTACATTTTAAAGCATATTACTGAGTTCGAGTTTCACGCGAAACTGCTGTCAAAATCCATAAAAAAAAAACTGGTTGTGAAACATGTGTGAAATTTTACAGATAATTCACGACAAAGTTGTATTGACTTGCTGCCGTGAAAACGGAGCAAAATGCACAGACACGAGTAATTTTCCATCACTGGTACATATTGAAAAATAGGTCTGATCTACGTGCTGAAATAATTGCATGTTTGGTCTACTTCGTAAGGTTTCTTGTATGGAGTTACCCAAATCTGCAACGTGTATCAGACCTCATATTGGCGCGCTTTTCTTCTGATTGGCCAGGGCTCACTGACATGGTTGTAGCATTAGGCCTACAACATCAAATCCTGTGTATTTTGTTAGTGTTTTTGGTAAGCGGTTGTCCAAATTCAGTTCAATTCGCCACAAGAGAAAAAATTGTAAAGGTTTGTCTAACATTTTCTTGTCTAATAAATATTTTTTGATGTGCGTGGGCAGCTCGTGTGGAGACGCCGGGTTACAAACATAATTTTTTTCTTGATTTCGCATTAAACGAGGCGCACACTTACACACAGAGAAAAAACTATAGTAAATCTAACAAAGTTGACTTAGTTAAAAAAATGTGTATGGGGCACAAGAAACTTGTATAACTCGCCAAAGTACTTACACAATTTGTACCCGACCTTGGAAAACAAAGCTTAGGTGATTTATTACCCAAGCACTTTGGCTACCAAAAAAGTAGTTGTTTTGGCTAAGTTAACCTTCTTTACATTTATTTTTTACTATATTACTTTGCTGAATTTTTTACAAAATTATTTTCGTTAAGATGACGAAAAAACTTAGTAAGTAAATTATACCTAAGTTTTAAGTTGGGTTATATGCGATTCTGAGTTGATTGTACAATAGTTTTTCTCTGTGTGTACCGCCGAAACTTACCAGAACGGTGCAACTTTTAAACCGTTTTAATAAATATATTTTAAACATGGAAAAATCTTTTATTTCCGCTTTCGGATTCGCAATCTACAGATTAGAACGCGTCGATTGGTACCTTGTTTAACTATTTTAGGGGAAATTTTAAAGTTGCACTTTCTAGAAAATTACCACTTTCGATACCGATACTTTGAGTATCGAGTAGTTTAGTTTCGATATTATCGGGTTCGCGATTCTTTTTAAACGATATTTTAAATGATGTATTGTGAAATTTTAAATGAGTACCCGATCGATGTTTTTGATTCGATATCGTGTCCCTACACGGAGAAAACTATATGGATGTCACATGCATATACATATGTATATATATATATATATATATGAATAATCCCGTCTGATCCATAAACTATGGATATCATATCAATATAATGGACATCACATCAAAAACAAAATTTCTAATATATGTATAAAGAAGTATGATTGTGACATCCATAATTTATGGATCAGACAAGATTATATCCATATATATGGATGTGACATCAATATAGTTTTTTGCGTGTAATGACAACGAAAATGCGGAAAATCAGCTATCTTTCCATTACGGCTGACGGTGAACGGATGTCAGCTGAGACCAACAACAGGTTTACACTAAAATTCTTACAATACCGCGTCGAAAACGAGGGCGTGGTTATGAATCGATTTCGTTCAACGACATGACATACCTCCCTCTGAATAGCTAACGCAGCTGGGTATGAAATTTGCTGCTTATCACAAAATTGTGTAGCTGTAAAAAGGTTCAATGTACTATCTATGTACATATGTACATATGTACATACATACATACATATGTACGTGCATATCAATTTATTTAATTTTGATTTTTACTTTAAAGTTTAAACTTTCAAATTACATATATACATATGTGCATATTTTAATTTTTAGAATGCTTGGTTGGGCAAAAAAGTGCTGACAAATAGAAAAAAAAAAGAAAAATGCAACAACGCCCTATTTAAACCCTTCTCCTTTAAATTATTGAAGTAGTATGATTATTATTGAAAAAGTTCTAATATTATACGAGTATATGTACATACATACATACATACATACGTAAAAAGGACGATTTTGAAATTGATTTAAATTATGGAAATGTATTCATTTTCTTACTTTACGTAGAATTTAGATGGAATAGAATTTCACGCAAGAAAACATCAACACACCAGCACTGTTCGTAACTAGACTTCAACTGAATCGCATCGGCTTATTTGCATGACGATAGAGCTGAGGCCACAAATTGTTGCTGCTGTTTTCATTTTATTTTATTTCATTTGATTTTATTTTATTTTACTTTTCGTCGACGATTCTGCTACAGCTGTTAGCTCTATAAACTGTTGCTCCAGTAGCCATTGCATCTATTGTTGCTCTTCGCGCCTTTATAGGTAGCGTATTAGGGAGGTCAAAAAATTGGCTTAACTACTGACAGATTTTTATCTTATAGTTTTCCATTCAGATGCCCAATGAGGTATATATGTATGTAAGTAGCTGTCGCAGCAGCGGCATAGTTCAGCCAGAAGCAGAAACCCGTTGTGGCAAACATTTGGAGTGCCTGGTCAAAGTTAACAGTTGTTTTAAATCGATTTCCGCTACTTGACATAATCTGTGCAGAAAATGGGGCCTCCAGCTATCACACTCCAACGACACCCAAAGCATGTTTCCCAATTAGACAGTGCTCAATGAGCATACTTATCAAAGTCTTCAATATATCTTATGGTCCCATATTAGGCCATGTTTTCTGGATATTCGACATTCTGGATGCTGTTGCCGACTTACATTTGCTTGTTTGTATACATCTGTATGTACCACCTAATAAACTTCTTTACTTTTTAAGTACACCTGACAAATCATTTCTCGGTTCCTTCTTCCGCAACCCATGTGCCTTGCAAACAGTTTTTTTGGCCACCTTCCATAGAGATCAAAGACAATTCAATTTGCCAAAGCATTTGGTTGCTCACAATTTAAAGAAAATTCATTATTGTAGGCTAAACTTGAACACCCTACTTTTCAGGTACTTAGGTGCATACATACATAAATATAAATAAGTTAATGTGGTATGTAATCGCCTATATAAACCTACATCCATACGTTATATTAGCAAATACATAGTTCAGTATGTTGATACAAAAATGATACTGTAGCTCGTTGTTACACATCCATATATATGTAGGTATGTATATATGTATTTATCAAATATATATGTAGGTATATGTATGTAGGTGCATATGAATATGCAGTGAAAGTTACCAGTTGCAAACTAGAATTATCCCAGTTTGCAGGGTACAGTCAACTACTTGCCCGACAGTAAATTTCCCATGTAAACATCTGGTATTTTTCGTGTGTTAATATCCTACGAAATGGCAATTGTCTTCCTCTGCATAAGCTCATACCAGTTGTTTGTATGGGTCAGAAAAATACTAGTAGCATCTACATCAGCGAGTACCAGTTTAGGTATGAAAAAAAATAAATTTTGAAGTCTATTTATTTCATATGTAATTCACTATATTCATTCATTCAATAAAAATAAATATTGCTTATATATATATACATACATAAGTGGCAGTTCAGTTTTATAAGCAAAAACAAAACGTAAGATACATATTCAGTAATTAAAAAACAAAAACAGACACGTTGTATAAAAATTCAGGCACTCAGGAATCTTAAAAATATTTCTTAAATTAAATAACTAATAAGGTACCATTTCAGTTTAAAAACAAAAAACTTAAGCCACATATTCAGTGATTAAAAAAAAACTCTTTGTATAAAAATCAGGCACTCTCTTTTTTCAATTCCTTTGCTTTTTTTGTAAATACTCCTTTTTGTTCAATTGCAATGCTTTTCTTTATACTGGATAAAGTAAAGTGGTATGATGCTGCCTTTTGGATACCAGTTGATAAACTAGTATTTTGATGACTAGTTTGTGGTTCAACTGCATTTAACTGGTATAATACTAGACAAAATAAACTGGTATGGTATTGTCATATGAATACCAGTTAATATACTACAATTTTGGCATACTAGTTATTTATTTCGCTGCAGGGTATACACATACATACATATGTATATGGATGTATGCAAATGTGTTAATCAAAAAGAGATTTTATTTATATGACGTTTGCTAGGCAACCCGCCGTCGACGACAGAGTTCATCTTTCTGCTTTCTTTCAAAATTGATATGAATTCTCCATGCTACAGTCAGCAGGAGAAAAGCTGGTTTCGTGGAGTGCAATATTTTTATACCTTTCATGAGAATGAAATGGTATTATAACTTAGTGCCAAAAAATTTTTGTCGAAAGTACCAGAAGGAAGCGTGGGGGACCCACCAAAATATATACCGATATGATCAGAATCACGAGCTGAGTCGATTAAGCCATGTCCGTCTGTCCGTCTGTCCGTCTGTTCGTCCGTCCGTCTGTGTGAACGCAAACTAGTCCCTCAGTTTTTGAGATATCTGAATGAAATTCGGAATACAGGTATGTTGTTATATGCAGCTGATCATTTGTCGGAACCGGCCGAATCGGACCACTATAACATATAGAAAACAACCGATTATTCAGATATACATGAAATTTTTGGATGTAATTTCTGCATAACTTCCCCATTTAAACAGCTAAGGACATGAAACTTTGAAGTAGACGTGCCCCTTTTGGCCCAAACAAGGTTACCGAAAATTGTCAAGATCGGAAAACTATAACATATAGTTCCACAACATCCGATTATTCAGATATACACATTTTGGTGTATAACTCCTCCATTTTAACAGCTAACGGCCTGAAATTTTGAAGTTTTTGTACCCATATGGACCCAAATGGGATTGCCGAAAATTGTTAAGATCGGACCACTATAACCTATACCTCCCCTACAACCGATTGTTCAGATATACACATTTTGGTGTAGAACTCCTCCATTTTAACAGCTAACGGCGTGAAATTTTGAAGTATTTGTACCCATATGGGCCCAAACAGGGTTACCGAAAATTGTCAAGATCGGACCACTATAACATATAGCTCCCCTACAACCGATTGTTCAGATATGGACATTTTGGTGTATAACTCCTCCATTTTAACATCTAACGGCGTGAAATTTTGAAGTATTTGTACCCATATGGGCCCAAACGGGGTTACCGAAAATTGTCAAGATCGGACCATTACAACATATAGCTCCCATACAACCGATTGTTCAGATATGGACATTTTGGTGTATAACTCCTCCATTTAAATAGCCAAGACACCATTTTTTCTAATAAATCTTTCCATAAATAACCCACAGAATTAAAATTATAAATTAAACTTAATCCGGCTATGTACATACATAGGTAGCTTTTCATTTCCCCACTCATGAAAGGTATGAAGTCTTCGGTACGGCCGAAGACAGCCGCGCTTTTACTTGTTTTTATTATCTTTTTTTTGGTCGTGAGTTCTGTTCATCGCTCTTATCACATCATATTTCTCCGCAGATGCTTACATACTTACGTATGTATGGATATATGTATGTAGGCAAGTGAAATTAATACATACATACATACATATGCATGTGTATCTAATACACAGCTCAACAAAAAAGTCGATATTTTGGTGCAGCCCTGCTTGTAACTACAGTTGGTAGTATACGATGCACTGATAAAAAAAAATGATAACAACTTTTTTGAATCGTACGTGTAATTTTTGAGATATGAGCCCTTAATAGGTTAAGACATATTTGGCCCGATAACTATATTTCTGCGTATCCTATCAACACACGTTGAAAAGGCGACATTCCACCGCTTCTATCGGTGTAATAACACTGCTCTACAGCCAAAAAATACTCTGAACGCGACCATCCTATTTATATGTAAAATCGGTCGCTGATTCCGAAAATCGGGTTCATTTTTAATTCTATGGGAAGGTTTTTGAGATATCGGCAATTTACCGTTATTTGGCTAATTGCTCCACTTAATCCTTTATACCTCTTTAACGCAGTAAGCTATCTTCCTTGGAGTGACACCAAACGAAAGAAAATTAAATTTCCTTTTCATGGCTGCTATAACATTTTTCCCTATCTCTTATAGTTTCTGAAATATTAACGATTCAATTTGAATTTTTTCGATTTTTTACGATTTTTTGAAGAAAAAATTGACTTTGTCAGGCAATATCTTTAAAACCAATGTTTTCACCTTCGGTTTTACTCCTTTACGTGAAGCTCCATTCTATTGGGAAAAAGATAAGCTATCAACGAAGAAAATCCATGGTAAAATGGAAAAGTTATAGGCGATCAAGTAAATACAGCCAGGTCGCGCAATGCCTCTGCACGGGTATATTCTATGCATGTTATACCCGTAAATGCGCTGTTACCTACTGCGCTGCCAATGTGCTGCTACTGCAGATGTGTAGGTATTGGTATAATATGCATAGAATATACCCGTGCAGAGGCATTGCGCGACTTGGGTGTATTTACTTGATCGCCTATAACTTTTCCATTTTACCATGGATTTTCTTCGTTGATAGCTTATCTTTTTCCCAATAGAATGGAGCTTCACGTAAAGGAGTAAAACCGAAGGTGAAAACATTGGTTTTAAAGATATTGCCTGACAAAGTCAATTTTTTCTTCAAAAAATCGTAAAAAATCGAAAAAAATCAAATTGAATCGTTAATATTTCAGAGACTATAAGAGTTAGGGAAAAATGTTATAGCAGCCATGAAAAGGAAATTTAATTTTCTTTCGTATGGTGTCACTCCAAAGAAGATAGCTCACTGCGTTAAAGAGGTATACAGGATTAAGTGGAGCAATTGGCCAAATAACGGTAAATTGCCGATATCTCAAAAACCTTCCCATAGAATTAAAAATGAACCCGATTTTCGGAATCAGCGACCGATTTTACATATAGGTAGGATAGTCACGTTGAAAGTACAGACAAAAAATTTCATTTTGTGATCCAGTGTAATTATTAATGTATCTTGATAAATGTCAGAGAAATTGTAAAAACAATCTCAAAAATTCAATTTTTTGTTAAATTTTTTCAATTTTTTTCATTTTTAACCACGGTTTTCTCTAAGAATTGGTAAACCAGTGTATATGCAAAGTTATATCGATATAATCTTCTATTAATTCTGCTTTAAGCGATGTATAGGTTGTTCATATCCACCTGGGCGCTCCTAAGATATTCTAATTTAATTAATTTCTGCTGTGAAATTTTTCATACAAAAATATTTACCTTAACCTGGGAGGTCCATACTTTAGTATGAAAAATTTCACAGTAGAAATTGATTAAAGTAGAATATAATAGGAACGCCTAAGCGGATATAAAAAGTTATACATCGTTGAAAGCAGAATAAATCAGAGATTATATCGAAATATCTTAGCATATACACTGGTTAACAAATTATTAGAGAAAACCGTGATTAAATACGAAAAAAATTGAAAAAATTGAAGAAAAGATTGAATTTTTGAGATTGTTTTTACAATTTCTCTGACATTTATCAAAATACATTACTATTGATTACACCGATAGAAGCGGTGGAATGTCGCCTTTTCAACGACGTCAAACGTGTGTTGATAGGATGCGCAGAAATATAGTTATCGGGCCAAATATGTCTTAACCTATTAAGGGATCATATCTCAAAAACTACACGTACGATTCAAAAAAGTTGTTATCACTTTTTTATCAGTGCAACGTATACTACCAACTGCAGTTACAGGCAGGGCTGCACCAAAATATCGACTTTTTTGTTGAGCTGTGATATCAAACAAACAAGAAAATATAGAAAAGTCAAACAAAGGCGAACACTGTAAAAAAGGTAAATATGTAGACATAAATGGAAGCTGCGGAATCGTGCCGTCAAGTGGCATTAGAATTTTAGAAGTCTAGGCACTTTGTTTTTGTTTTCCCCCCCAGACATAGGCACAGATACAAATTCGCCCAATGAATATAAAAATAAAATTTTCTTCCCCTGCCATATGCCCACTGGTATAAAAAATTTCAAATGAATGTTATTGAGTTTCATATGGGAAGGGCGAAGGTACGTAAGCTTCGCCCTTCCCATATGAAGCTACGTTGGCGTCGCCCTTCCCATACCCAGTTGAACTTGAAGAGAGATCTCCCCAAGCGAGGAATAGAAGAGTACTCCTTTTGACATCCTTTTGGAGGAATAGAAGAGAATTCTTCCCTTTACTGCTCCTATGTTACTCCTTGTGGAGCAATATGGGAGGTCTCCCCAAGCGGTGAATAGAAGAGTACTCTATTCAACGTCCTTTGGAGCAATAGGAGAGATTTCTACACTTCACTACTCCCATGTTACTCCTTGTGGAGCAATATGGGAGATCTCTCCAAACTAAAAATAAAAGATAACTTATTCTGTCATCCTTTTGGAGTAATAGAAAAGATTTTTCCAATATGTACTCCAATCTGACATTGTTTTCAGCAGGCGAAATTTGTCTGTTATATTTTTTCATTCAATTGAAAATTTGTTTATTTGAAAATGTTTATAAGATTGGGCTTTAAAAGAAATATTTCGTCAATAATTTGTCTACATATCCAGTTTGGATGAGTTGCGTCAAGCATTGGGCCAATTAATCAATGTGTTACTTTGAAGAACAGTTAACTTTGCGTGATAAAAGTGGTATTTTGGGTCGATTCGGCTATGAAGGTTACGGTAAAGACAGCGCAGCATAAACAAAAGCAACGCTTCATTGTCTAAATTATTTATCTATGTATATACATATTTACCATCCTTTAAATTGTAATTTATCAGTGAAATAAAAAATAAAATTAAAACAATTACTTTGGCCATACACTCAAAATAATATTTCGTAAATATTACAAAATCTTTCGTACATATTACGAAATTCTTTCGTAAAATTGAGCAACGAATGGTTTCGTAAATAGTACGAAAGCTATTTCGTACTATTTACGAAATACTTTCGTAGTATTTACGAAATACTTTCGTATATTTACGAAGGCTTTCGTACTATTTACGAAATACTTTCGTAGTATTTACGCAAGGTTTCGTACTATTTACGAAATACTTTCGTAGTATTTACAAAGGCTTTCGTACTATTTACGAAATACTTTCGTACTTTTGAGCAACGAAAGATTTCGTAAATATTACGAAACCGCTTTCGTACATTTACGAAGGCTGTTAGATCTGTCAAATTGTTGTACAATTGACCAAATTATTTTTTTAGCTTAACGTTAAAAAAACCGTAATTATTACATACATATGTATATAAATGTATATATGGTGTATATTTCAACGAAATTTGAAAACTTTTTAGAAATATGTATATCAATAAAATAATGCTAAGAGAAAGATGTTTTATATGTGCATAAGAAATAAGTTTAGATAATTTCATTTTAGTTTTAAATATCTACTAAAATTAATTTATTCAATTAATTTAAAAGTTTTTTATTTATTTTAATATTTTACATTTATATTAATATTAATTTTATCTTTATCTTTATCTTTAATAAAATAAGAGATACTTATTGCTTATACGTGTTCTGACAAACTTAGGAAACTTTGGAAATCGCAATTTGCAAATGTGGACGTCGTTCCGATCCACTTAAATAGATAACCCTGTGAAAAAGAAAGAAAAAAAGAAAAAGAAAAAGGAAAAGAAAAATAAAAAGAAAAAGAAAAAGAAAAAAAGAAAAAGAAAAAAAGAAGAAAAATAAAAATAAAAAATTAAGACTAAGATAAAGAAAAAAAATTAAAAAAAAATTTTACTAAGATAAAGATAGAGAAAGATAAAGATAAAGATAAACATAAAGATAAAGGTAAAGATAAAGATAAAGATAAAGATAAAGATAAAGATAAAGATAAAGATAAAGATAAAGATAAAGATAAAGATAAAGATAAAGATAAAGATAAAGATAAAGATAAAGATAAAGATAAAGATAAAGATAAAGATAAAGATAAAGATAAAGATAAAGATAAAGATAAAGATAAAGATAAAGATAAAGATAAAGATAAAGATAAAGATAAAGATAAAGATAAAGATAAAGATAAAGATAAAGATAAAGATAAAGATAAAGATAAAGATAAAGATAAAGATAAAGATAAAGATAAAGATAAAGATAAAGATAAAGATAAAGATAAAGATAAAGATAAAGATAAAGATAAAGATAAAGATAAAGATAAAGATAAAGATAAAGATAAAGATAAAGATAAAGATAAAGATAAAGATAAAGATAAAGATAAAGATAAAGATAAAGATAAAGATAAAGATAAAGATAAAGATAAAGATAAAGATAAAGATAAAGATAAAGATAAAGATAAAGATAAAGATAAAGATAAAGATAAAGATAAAGATAAAGATAAAGATAAAGATAAAGATAATAATAATAATAATAATAATAATTCCCAACGGTTTACCCTCCATATCCCGCCCGACCGCCGCGAGGGGCGCAATCCGCATGACGCACGGATATATATTTTTAATTTTGCCAAGGTGTTGAGTGGCTGGAGTTTGTTAAACGTCGAGTTCTTATGCTGCTCAGCTACAGAATATAAATTCATCAGCTGATTACACATACTTAAGTTTATATATACACTTAGAAGCAATTACTTAGTTAACAATAAAATACATATTATCCTAAATTAGTAGAAGGAAACTATATCTAGTAGACAAATTGTTATTTGTTAAGAATTGAAAGAAGAGTTTTCCTTATAATGGATAGAGAGTCAGAGATGTCAAAGTAGGTAGAGTATGTGTTAAAACTTTTGCATAGATATCGGAATGGCTCATATAATTCAAAATTAGTTTTACATTGTTTTAAAAATATGGGCTGGTAATGTCTTGATGGACGGGCAGGAATGTTTAAACTTATTTCAGAAAGAAGAAATGGACTATTTATTGATCCCTTCAGCAGTTTCGTTACGAATATTACACCCAGAGTTTCCCTACGACTAGCTAAAGTTGGAAGGTTAATAAGTTTTAAGCGACTAGTGTACGAAGGAAGATTGCAATGAGGGTTCCAATTCAAATTTCTTAATGCAAAAAGTAAAAATTGTTTTTGAATCGATTCAAGTCGATCAGAATGAATTTTGTAACTCGGATTCCAGATTATAGATGCGTATTCTAGTGTCGGTCTTACTAAGGTTGTGAAAAGGGCTTTAGTTACGTAGGGGTCACTAAATTCCTTAGACCAACGTTTTACAAACGCTAGAACACTTTTAGCTTTATTTATCATGACGTTGATGTGAAGGTTGAAATTAAGTTTATAATCGAATCTTACACCTAAGTCGACAAACTCATAAACTCGCTCCAGATCATGATTATTAATGGCGTAAGCTATGGGTTCGACATTACTCCGCGAAAAGCACATAAATTTACATTTATTTAGATTTAGTGGCATAAGATTTATATTGCACCACGTAACCATACCGTTTAAATCATTTTGAAGGAGCGATCTTTCCTCCGGTGTGGTGTAGGACCTGAAAAGTTTCACATCATCTGCGTACATTAAAACTTTAGAATAATTTATAGCACATGAGATGTCGTTAATGAACAACAAGAACAGAGTCGGTCCGAGATGGCTGCCCTGCGGAACCCCAGAGGACACATAAATACTAAATGAATATGCATTCTTATAAACAACTCTTTGTGTTCTGTTAGAATTGTAAGAAGAAATCCAGTTTAGGAGGATAGGTTGAAAACCCAGTAGTTGAAGCTTGTGGATAAGTAAATTGTGATTAACCTTGTCAAAGGCTTTACTAAAGTCAGTATAAATAACATCTGTTTTAGCATTTTCCCTGAACCCATTAGAAACACTTGTTGTAAATTCCAGAAGGTTAGTGATGGTTGATTTACCCCTACAGAAACCATGCTGAGAGTTCACAATCAATGACTCAATCGAGTTTTTTATCTGGTTGCTTATAATCAACTCAAACAGTTTTGGGATAACAGACAATTTTGCTATGCCTCGATAATTTTCAATCGAAGATCTAATACCGCTTTTATGTAAAGGAATAATGAAGGATTCTTTCCAAGCAGTAGGAAAAATACCAAATTTCAATGACAAGTTGAATAGCTTTGACAAAGGTAGATGAATATGATCCGCACATTTTTTAAGGAAACATGCGGGGATCATATCCGGACCATAACTAAAAGACTCTTTCAGTGATTTAAGGTGATCTAAAACTTCATCTGAATTTATATAGGTAACATTAATTGTATTATTTTGAGAAAGATGGTACGGGTATATGCTGAAATTTAAATTATCTTTGGAATAATTAGATTCGAAAAATTGTGCAAAGAGATTGGCAATGCTTTGATTATCACTAGACACACAATCCCGAAAACTCATAGATGAGGGAAATCCGCTCACTCTGCGTTTTGAATTCACAAAACCATAAAACGATTTAGGGTTACGAAAAATGTTCATTTTCATTTTTCTCAGATAATCATTGTAGCACTTTTTGTTCAATGCAAAATATTTATGTCGTAAAGTTGAGTATTGAAGGTAGACTTTCCGCAAGCCTGTCTTCTTATATAATTTAAAAATGCGAGATTTCTTATTTTTTAAGGCTCTCAAGTCTTTAGTTTCCCACAGATGCAGGGGCTCAACATATATGTATTTCTGTTTGGGTACAAATTTATCAAACAGACAGTGGATCGTGTTAATAAAATGCAAAAAATTTTGTTCAACGTTGCCATCATAGTTTGGCCAGACTAGTTTAGATAGTTCACTATTAAGTTTTTTATAATTAGCCTTAGCAAAGTTAAAACGAAAACACGAATCAGACGTTTTTGAGCAACAATGATCATCATCGCTTATAATTTCGTGTATTAACTCCAATGAAGGATGGTAAGTATCTTCAGGGAAAATAAGAGGGTCAGTTCTATTCACATAGTAATTAGAAACGTCATCTACAAATATCAAATCAAGTACCTTTCCGAATTTGTTTTTAATGACGTTTACCTGATGAAGACAGAGATCCGACATTTCTTCTAAAAAGTCAGTACAATTAGCCTTAGATGTAATCGGCATGATTTCATTGTTTTCCTCGCTCCATGAAACGTGCGGAAGATTAAAGTCGCCCAAGACTATAAAAGAATCCAAGGGCGTCTTTTTTGACTCGACACGTTTCAGCAAGGAAACACTTTGAAAGTAAACTGACTGTTCGGAAGAAGGAGGAATGTAAATAACTGCCAGGTAAATATGCCCTTTGCCAGCTTTTATCCGAATGCACAAGAACTCAATGGATTCCCCTGCAGCTACATTAATTTCTTCAGATGGAATTGAGGAATGAACCGCAATTAGTACCCCTCCACCGACCCTGTTCAAGCGATCATTTCTGTACACTTGGTATTCTTTACTAAAGATTTCCGAATTAAAAATATGAGGTTTAAGCCATGTTTCGGTAAAAGAAATTATTTGAAAGTTACAATTAAAAGTTTTTAGATAAAAGTCTGTAAGTTTAGTATTTAAGCCCCGAACATTTTGATAGTAAATGTTTAGGGCAGATTTATTTATTAGTTTTTTGAGCTATTGCTAGGCAGGACGAGTTTTGGTAAGTTGTTATTAACGGATCTAGGCCTTTCTTCAAATTCGCGGACAAAGGTCCCGGCTGGCCAAAATGTTTTCTTTAAAACGGTGTCATAATCTTTAGGCGAGACGTCAATTTTGAAAGAAGCTACATTTCTTTCATAATTAAAATTGAATTTTTTAACGAAAAGTTTTTCAGGAACAATTTTAGATGATATGAAAGCCTTCAGGTCTTCAACAGTTGTATCTTTATGAAATCTAGATACAAAAACTGATTTATCACGCGGAACGATAATCAATTCTTTGGCCTTCGGAACAGGCTCCTTGGCTTTCGGAACAGGCTCCTTGGCTTTCGTAACAGGCTCCTTAGCTTTCGGAACAGGCTCCTTGGCTTTTGATGCAAGAGCGATCGAGGGAGTTACGAAATTTTCCCGAGACGTTTGTTCAGCTAAAGCAGTTTTGGAGGAACAAGGTTTGTCGATGTAGGGACCAGGTGACGCCAAATCGATTAATTCGACGGAAAGCTCAGCCGATTCGACCTGAAGGTTGCTCTGAACCTCTTCATTACGCGGGTTAATGGCTTTGGTTTTCTTTAAAGGTTTTGGCAACGCGAAGGAACTAAACATTTCCTCGTGCCTTTTAAATTTATCATTTAGAGCCGATAACTCCTTTGATAATTCGGAAAAGCCATTTCTTGTGTGTCTAAAAAATTTGAAAAGATCAACATCTGTTGATCTGCATTTTAAACACGACCAGCGCACTCCCTTGTTCTCTTTAATTGCATCAAGAACCCTACCCGTCAGGCCAGCGCACTTCATATGGGCAAGCCCATCACACAGCCAGCAAGAAACGAACTGTTCCTTATCGCTTTTCAATGAGCAATTCTGATAACTGCACGACATTATAAGGTAGAATAGATATTAATAGGAAAAAAGGAAAATATGTAGGTAATAAGTGGAAAAGCAAAAGAGTATATACCACAATCTACACACTTACACTATAAAAGTTTGAAGCGAGCAGTTTAAGTGCCACTGTATGACGTTTAATAAACAACGCAAACAGCTGTGGTAAAAGAAAAGAGAAAACTAGATTGCACTGAAAAAACGAATGCGCGCACAAGAGCAAATGATAAAATAAAATTTAAGCACTCGAATGCAACAATAACACTATGCAAAATGCAAATAAGAAATGCACGCACAAAAGCAAAAGACAAAGAAATATTAAGCCACTCAAAAATGCACCAACAACACTATACAAATGCCTTGGCAAATAAAATAAAATATAACTTTGTTTAAGCTTTAAAATATTGAAAAAACTGAGGTAAAAATATCACTATTAGACGTAAAAACTTTAGATTAACTTTTATTTTTAACCCCCATTACAGAATTTTGTCCAAAATTTAATTTTAAATTACAAAGATCACAGAACAATACAAATTTGGACTGCACAGCTTGACGTAAATAGTTACTGATAAAGATAAAGATAAAGATAAAGATAAAGATAAAGATAAAGATAAAGATAAAGATAAAGATAAAGATAAAGATAAAGATAAAGATAAAGATAAAGATAAAGATAAAGATAAAAGGAAACTACTTAAAACCTTAAAATTCAAGCAGCTACACTCGGAGAAAAAAAATAAAAATGTTTAATTTTATAATGCATGTATTAAACCAGATCGTTTTTATTTTAAAAAAGGAAAATTTGTAAATTTAAAATGAAACTTTTGAAATAAAAATGTATTTTGGATTAAATAGAATCATTTTTAAATTAAAAATTAAAATGAAGGGAACAAAAGCGCAAGTTTTAGGTTAAAAATCTCATAGGGCTTGAATTAAAAATAAACATTTTTAAATTTAAATGTTTTTTCTTAATTTTACAATTTTTAAAATAATAAATAATAGGTTAAAAAAACTAAAAAACACACTTTAATCTTAAAAATCGTACTAAAAATTGAGAAATAATTTAATTCGAAACAAAATGATGAACGAAAATATAAGTATTTAAGGAAAAGCGTGTGGTGCTCAGTATGTCAAAAAATATTTAAAATCGGTGTTTTTTACTAATAACTTTATTTTGACTTTTTTGAGATTTCATATATCGTACTCTTTAATTTCGCAACTAGGTATATTTTTGTACTAGTTGTACGAATCGAATATTTTCATGTTCAAATATTATTGAGCACCCCCACGCTTTTCCTTAAATACTTATATTTTCGTTCATCATTTTGTTTCTAATTAAATTATTTCTCAATTTTTAGTACGATTTTTAAGATTAAAGCGTGTTTTTTAGTTTTTTTAACCTATTATTTATTTTTAACTTTTTAGTGAAATTTTTCATTAAAGGATGTTTTATGCGGACGCAAGAATAAAAGTAAAAATAAGTCTGATGGGATGTGGTGTTCTCCGAAACAAGGATGGGCATTTTTGCATTACCATTCAAAGTGCATTACCATTCAATAGTGAATGGTAATGCAATTGTGGCTTGCACTACCATTCAGTAGTGAATGGTAATGCAAATGTGGTTTGCACTACCATTCAGTAGTGAATGGTAATGCAAATGTGGCTTGCACTACCATTCAGTAGTGAATGGTAATGCAAATGTGGTTTGCACTACCATTCAGTAGTGAATGGTAATGCAAATGTGGCTTGCACTACCATTCAATAGTGAATGGTAATGCAAACGTGGCTTGCACTACCATTCAGTAGTGAATGCGAATGCAAATGTGGTTTGCACTACCATTCATTGCATTCCCACTACAAGTATGATTTGTGAAAACCTATGATCGTAGTTTAGGTATTAAGTGGCAAATCTATTTAATAACGAGAAGGAAGTTTATGGGATATTCTACACATAGAATAAGGCTTATAAAACTGATTGGAAACCAACGCGGCATTGCAATATGTCCTGTGTATATCAACAGGTTTTAAGGTTGTTAATAAATTTCTTTTAAACAGGTAGGTAACAAAATACTTATACAGGCTCACAGAGGTATTTTGCATATGGCATTTGTTGAGAAAATATTGGAAATTCGCCTATTTTTTTGAATTCATTTGAAAATTTTTGACATGATCTGATAGCTGAAGCTTCATACTACAAGTAAACAAAAACATTAATTAAAAAAATAAACACATTTCATCTGTAATATAAAATTATCAATTTTCTAAGCTAATTCCATGTGCAGAATATCTCACAAACTTCCTTCCCGTTTTTAAATAGATTGGCTACTTCATGCCTAAACTGCGATCATAGGTTTTCACAAATCATACTTGTAGTGGGAATGCAATGAATGGTAGTGCAAACCACATTTGCATTCGCATTCACTACTGAATGGTAGTGCAAGCCACATTTGCATTACCATTCAATAGTGAATGGTAATGCAAATCAAATTTTCACTACCACTCATCAGTGAATGGAGAATGCAAGGCTGAATGCAATCAAAATTGAATGCACTGTGCCCAACCCTGCTCCGAAATAGATCTACATACATATGTATTTATAACTTCTACCAAAAATCCCAATATGCAGTAAAGTAAACTAGCTTAATATGCAATAATTTCCAAACCCTTTTATTCAAGGTTTTCCAAACTATGTAGTTTGGAAATACAAAATTTCCCAAACGTTTTGTTATATTTTACAATCAGAAAGTGAAGAGAAGTTGAGGTGGAGCATTTGAAAAGAAGAAAAAAAAGAAACCTGATTGAATAAATTCGAATTTAGACAACAAAGTTCCGAATACGTTTGTAGCGTAATGGTGAGGTATGCTGCCTACGGACCAAGGAGCTCAGTTTCGAGTGGCGCATTTTTTTTTTTTTTTTTTTTTTTTTTATTTTAGAGAAATTTTTTCACCTCACGTTTACAAAACTTTGTATAAAAATTGCTTTCCAAACGTGAAATGCAATTATAGAATTAGGGTTCCTTTTCGTTGATTCAGCACTTACTATTAAATGAATTACAAACAAAACCAGGGGTCGAATCGTCACATACGATCACGGATGGAATTCGATACGATAAATAATTCCGTGATACGTCTCACGTATTTGCTAAATGGCATTATAACATACGATAGCTATCGTATCGAAATTGGTTTTCGAGTTCACAATGGTTTTTGCAAATAACCTCCCTGTGGAACACACTCTTAGTTCACAATAGATGTAGAAGTGTCACAAATAATAAATAAAAAAGTAAAAACAAAAGCAGTGAATTTGTTTGTACATATATTTAATAATAAACTAAATACAAGCGAAGAAGATTGTAGGTATCTAAAATTTTATGATGATACCACAGCGCTGTAAGTAAAGGCTGAGGCTGTGGCTGTGGGTGTTGCCGAAACACCAATCGAAATTGGTGTGTATTGATTGCCTTATGCATCTGCTACTTGAGGCGAATCTCATCCATCCATCAGCTTTGGCAACCATCAGCTGCAGTAGCAACAAAACCACCAACAGCCGTCACAACTTCCACAACACAGCCGAAACCATTTGCCTGGCATCACCAAAGTACCAGTGGGCGATCAACCAAACCATATTGAAGCACAAATTAAAGACTTGGTATTGAAATACATTGATAATCCCAATTCAATAATATTGGTTGTAATAGCGGCCAACACAGATATGGCAAAAAGCGAGGCACTCAATTTGGCCAAAGAATGTGATCCCGATGGTCGACGCACATTGGCGGTTGTCACCAAACTCGATCTTATGGATGCGGACACGGATGCTATTAATATATTATGCGGTCGTGTGATAACAGTGAAATTGGGCATTATTGGCGTGGTGAATCGATCGCAGCAAGATATCATTGATCAGAAACAAATCAATGATCAGCTGAAGGATGAAGCAGCTTTTCTACAACGGAAAAAATCCAACATTGGCTATCCGCAACGGTACACCTTATTTGGCGAAAACCTTAAATCATTTGCTTATGCGTCACAGCATCACATACGTGATTGCTTGCCAGATTTGAAGGTATAAACCAAATGTTTCATATAATATATTTTAAGTTATTTAGAGTACATACATACATTTTTACTTTTTGCAGACGCGCGTTAACGTTATGTCATCACAATTTCAATCGTTGCTCCATTCATAAGGCGAAGACGTTTCTGATAAAAGCCAAACGCTATTGCAAATAATAACTAAATTTGCTAGCGCCTACTGCTGCACAATTGAGGGCACGGCTAGGAGTATAGAAACAACAGAGTTGTGCAGTGGTGCGTGTATTTGTTATATTTTCCATGAGACCTTCGGTCGCACGATCGATTCCATACATCCACTGGCTGGCTTAAGTAAAATGGACATACTGACGGCTATACGTAATGCAACTGGCCCAAGACCGGCATTGTTTGTGCCCGAAGTATCATTCGAATTGCTAGTAAAACGGCAAATACGACGCCTAGAAGAGCCGTCATTGCGTTGTGTTGAATTGATACACGAGGAAATGCAACGCATAGTGCAACATTGTGGCAATGAGGTGCAACAGGAGATGCTGCGGTAAGTTAAAACAAAAAAGAAAACAACCGGAGAATGGAATCAAATAAAATAATTTACTTTTTTCATTTAGTTTCCCGAAATTGCATGAGATCGTTGATGTTGTTACACAGCTGCTACGTCGGCGCTTACCATCCACCAACGTGATGGTGGAAAATTTGGTAGCTATAGAGTTAGCTTATATAAATACGGAGCATCCGGGCTTTCATAAAGATGCTGCACTGGTGCCAAGTCTTCTGAAGGCATACAATAGTACTGAACCATTTAGCCAAATGAGCGCACAAGTGCAACGGCGTGCAAATACTCCACGCAATACGAATAAGAAAATAATAATTTAATTTTATGTTTTTGTTTGCCTTTGTAAAATTCAAAGTTTTTTCTTTATTTTGTATCAAATATACATAAATACATACATATTTAATATTGCAGTTTTAAAATTTGATATACATCAAATGGTGAGTGACACGAATGGGTGTATTAAAGGATCAAATGTCAAAAGTCCTGAAGGCGTTCCAATTCATTGAGTTCACCTTGTTGCATTGCCGCCTCTTGATAGATTCGCTTAACTTTCTCCATATGCTCCTTGTCGCTGAAATTAGCATATAAAAACATCATATACGATTAAAGATAATGCACAGTGTAAGGACAATTGAGTTCGGTTTGGAGAAACGAAAATGAAAAACTACATACCTTTCAATCTTCTGTTGCAAACGCATCTTCTGTATGAATTCTGTGTCTGCGTATTTCGCGTATGGCGCTAGTTCCACGTCTCATTTTATGCAATAGCTTAGCCCTTTCCTCGTTCTCCTTCGGTAAACGTGGTCGTCCGACATAAACTCCGCCATTAGTTCCTTTTGTTTGGGATTCAATTTTTTATAGTTGGCCCTTAGATAACTCAAATATTAGTTAAAATATTATATTTATATTTATTTTTGAATAAACTTACATTTTTTCCTCGATTACGTTTGATCCCGCTTTAAAATTTGTGATCGTATAACAATACGAACGAACGAGCTCGAAAGCTTACCCATTCACAATTGTCATAATACCAAATTACGAAACTGATAATACGTTCACGTATGTGACAATCCAAAAATTGCATTTTTACGTATCGAGTTATACGATCACGTATGTCATAATCCGAAATGCTAGTTTTTACGTGACGAGTTATACGATCACGTATGTGACGATTCGGGCCCAGTTCTTGCTTTGCATATATGTATGTACATGCGGCTGATTTTATTGCAAATACAACAAACCCAAAACAGAAAGCTTCAAGCTTCATTTTTGAGTGAATTTATGCATTGAGTTTATCGCCATCGCTATGAGCGATCGCTGGCTGTTGTGCGTTAGTTCGCTCGCTATTTGAGTGGTTATTAGTGTCGGGCCGAAGCTGGAATTTTAGGCCGAAGCCGAAGCCGTAGCCGAATATTCGGCAGAATCCTTTATTCGGCCGAAAACCGAAGCCGAAGCCGAATACCAAAATAAGAAAACTATATACTTAAGTTTGAGATTTTTTTTTATTTCATAACAATTCATTTTTTTTTTTGTTATTTGAATAAACAAAACACCTTCCAAAAATAGTTGTAAACAAAAATAAAAAAATTCAGTCTTTATGTTAATAACATTTTAACAATGTATGTACATAGGTAAATAAAATTCAATACTTAAAGTTCAAAAGCTTTATGTTTTACGCCAAAAAAAAAGAGTTTATCTGCATTTTCCCCAAGAGATTTGACCGTCTATCGGTGTATAGTTGACCAGCCGCTCGCCACACGCGTTGGAGGAGCAGTTAAATATTTTTTTGCTACCTTTTTTAAATTAAAAAAAATTTGAGGAATGCCAATAATGGAATATATGTATTAACACTACGAAGAACAAGTGGTTGATCTAAGTATTTTTTACAGATTTATCATGGGATACCCAGAGGTCACTGGAACCCAAAGTAATTGATTCTTTCAAAGATTCTTCACTATCACAAAAAAACAACAAATTTCATTTTGTGATCCATCCATCAAGTTATCGTAGTGAGTTTTTCCGTACCCAGAAAGCTTGTTAGTTATTGGCTTATATACGGGAGTGAAATGAAATTCATAGAGGCTATTTTGAAGAAAGGTAACATAAAAGCCGCAATGAAGCATAAAGTATAATGTTGAATGTCCTACTATATGATGCCGTTGGGCTGTTGATGTCATGTTTCGAATCCGGAGGGGAATAGAAATAATAGAGAGAACACAATAAAAGTGAATGTTTGAAAGATATAATAATTTAGTTAATTTAGTTAAATGTTACAACTTTTAGGATGGGATGAAGTTACATACATACATACATACATACGGGCGAAGCTAATAAAAGCGTGTTAAAAATGGTCGTATCTACATCACTTTTCAATACGTTTTTGCCCATTTTAAGCACGTTTTCATATGTTTTTAAAATGTTTTTCTCTGAGTGAAGAAATATCTCTTTATATTATTTTATTAAGTATTTATTTAGGAAAATAGATAAGACCGAAAAAAAGTAAAGTAAATGCAACTAATGTACTCACCCTTAAGTTTAGTCAAGTTGGAAAATATCACAGTTTATTTTATATATCAATATTGTCTTTTTATATACAATGCATTATTCTTTTATACATTATTTCATTACGCAGTTACTACTTAAAATAATTTTTGATATTATTGCACCGACTCAACACTTTACAATGAAAGAAGACTTGTACGGTAAAATATTGTTGTACGAAAGTATTTCGTATATATTACGAAAGTATTTCGTAAATCATTTAAACCTTTGATAATGTTACGAAAGTATTTCGTATATATTACGAAAGTATTTCGTAAATCTTTTAATCATTTGATAATGTTACGAAAACTTTCGTACAATATACGAAATTATTCGTAAAGATAATTTTAAGAAAATTTACGAAAGTGTTTCGTAATATTTACGAAATATTTCGTAATATATACGAAAAAAATATTAGAAAATGGTTTACGAAAGCCCTTTCGTAATATTTACGAAATATTCGTAAAATTAGATTTTATTGAGAAAAATGCTTTCGTAATATATACGAAACTTTCGTACATTTTACGAAACTCTAGAGTCTAGACTACGAAAGTCTTTCGTAGTTTTTTTACGAAATTTTATTTTTAGTGTAATGGATTTCATACCTTTCATTATTCGCTCAGGAGGTTTCAAATGTGTACTCCTACATTGCTCCCTTGGGAGGAACGGGGAATGTTTAACAATTACTCCCTCATTGCTCTTTCGGGAGGTTATTAGAAGACTCTCCAAACTCCGCCAATGCTCGATTATGAGGTATATGGGAGTATTAGCAAAAACTCCCTCATTGATGTTTTGGGAGGAGAATGGGAGTTTTATCTATTACTCCCTTCCTAGGACATACAATATTAAAAGCGAGTACAGAAATTTGTATGAAAATACATAGAAGTAATAGGGTGTAATGGGGAGTAATCCAGTACTCCCAAGGGAGTACTCCGGGATTAATAAAACGATGATCCCCAGTCCTACTGGGTATGAAATTGAAAATTACACTAACAAATTGAAAATAAATTTTTTTGAAAAAAATTGAATTCTTGAATTGAAAAGCGACGTAACTCAAAACCCAAATAAATCTAAAAAGAAGTAAGGAAGCCTAAGTTCGAGTGGAATCGAACATTAGATACTCAGCTGTATGCTTTCATTGTTTGTTTGCGTTTGATGGAAACACGGTGTACTTTATATAAAGCGAGTGCTGCATAAAGTGGGCGTAGCCACGCCCATTTTCTAAATTTTTATCAGTCATCCAACTAAGCTTATGAATATTATTCTTTGTGCAAAATTTCATCCCTTTATGAGTTACAAAGATGTCACGTTACAAATTCTCAAAGGGTGTTCCAGAAATATCTTTGTTAAAAAGTAGGCGTGGTCATAAACCGATTTCAATAAATTTTTGCGTGTCTATTAACACAAGTTATAAAAGTGTATAAACCAAGTTTCGTCATAATATCTCAATTATTTGTCGAGTTATGGGCTCCGAAATCTCGTTGATTCCTTTGTCTGAAAAGAGGCGGTGCCACGCCCATTTTCCGAAATTTTTCAATTTTTTGTTTCCGATCTATTGTAGAACTCATGCCACAAAATTTCAATGAATTATCTTTATATTTGACAAAGATATCGCTTAAAATGTTTTTATTAGGCCACTTTATAGTTCCCATATATAAAAGTGGGCGTGGTCGTCAACCGATTTTGCTAAAATTTTGAACATGTATTACTACAAGTAGTGAAAGTGTATACACCAGGTTTCGTCATAATATATCGATTATTTGTTATGGGCTCAGAAATCTCGTATATTCCTGCTTCTAAAAGGAGGCGGTGCCACGCCCATTTTCCAAAATTTTTACGGTTTTTGTCTTATGTTCGTAGTTAGACTCCTGCCATAAAATTTTAATGATATATCTTTATATTTGACAGAGATATCGCTTAAAATGTTTTTATTAGGTCACTTTATAAGACCCATATATAAAAGTGGGCGTGGTCGTCAACCGATTTTGGAAATTTTTCGTCCAAACATTTCCCTAAGTAAGTATATCACGCCTACCAAATTTCATCGATATATCTTCAACGGTTTCTGAGTTATGACTCATAAAACTTTCAATGTTTGCCCCTTAATAAGTGGGCGTGGCACCGCCCATTTTCCAAAATTTCACCATATTTCTTCATAAGAGCCTGAGCTCAATACGTGTGTGAAATTTTATCACTCTAGCTCTATTAGTGACTGAGATACAAAATTTCCGATTTTTACTATATAGGGGAGGTGGGCGTGGTCATGGTCCGATTTCGCCCATTTTCAATACCATCCGTTCCTGTCTTGATACCAACTTACATTTCAAAGTTCATCAAAATATCTCAATTTTTGCGCGAGTTATCGTGCGCACAGACGGACAGACGGACAGACGGACGGACATGGCTCAATCGATTTCTCTTTTCACCCTGATCATTTCGATATATATAAGTCTATATCTATCTCGATTATTTCATTCTGTTACAATCCACCGTTAGGAAATCAAAACTATAATACTCTGTGTACTAGTACAGCTGAGTATAATAAATGGAAGAAATGCAAGAAAACCTTTTTCTTTACAAACGAAGCTTTGAAGTAAAACCTTGGGTAAGGAAGAAGACTTTTGCTGGGAGGAGACTAACATTTAGCAGTCCCTAAATACGTTATTCATGGATTCAAAAAATTTTGAGTTGTACAATTTTTTGATTTAGGGTGCGATTTGTAGGCAAACGAAAAAACTGAACAAAATTTCTAGTTAATATTGAAAAATGTGTGGCAAAAGTGTATTTCAAATTATTTGAAGAAAAATTAAAGCAGATTTTAATAAGAAAAATAGGAATTAGAGCTTTTTTTGCTGAAATATTATTGCAAGTCACAGTCTATGCTAATTAATTATAGGTACGTATATAAATTAATAATTAAGGTAAGTTACATATATGACAGAAATAAAATATGACAAGTATCCACTCATAAGAAATGAAATTTTAAAATACTTATCCAAGTTCGGAAGCACATATGTGCATATATTTGCGAAAAAGCCTTTTCTAGCCTTAAGTTAATCAAAACAACCCAAAGAAACCTTTATCACAAAAGCATTTGGAAGCAATTCTGCAATTATCCACCTCTGATTCGACAATAAATATTGACAATTTATTAAACAGCCTTGAATAAACTTGTCACTTATTGTTATTATGTAATATGTAGATACATTTTTTTTTATATGTACGAGTTCATATCTTAATTTAATATAAATAAAATATATTGTAAATATTGTACATATGTATGTATTTATGTTGTATGTAAAATTTTCCAATCGTACAATAAAAATTTACTTGTTGTTTGTAACTTTTTTTTTTAAATCTAACACAAATTTTTTCTCGGTGCACTAATAAATTTTTGTAGATGTATTGGAGTTTCCCCATTCAACCCAGCAGTATTTGAGGTAAGGAGGTGCATATTCAATAGAATATTCATTATGAAAAATAGCCTGAAAGTAAGTTCAAAATTCATTGCTGAAAAAATAACTGAACACGCAGTGAAGACATCAGGTGTACTGAAATACATGCTATGGAAGTTCTCCCTGCGTATTCAGGCCTTTTTTCCTACAGAAACTCTCCCTTCTCGTTCGGCAGTTTTTAGGTAGTTGATTTTCGACGCCACCTCTATATAAAAACGAAAGGGAAAGTTCAGATATTAGAACTACATCTCTACTGAATATTCAGTAGGAAATATGTGCTGTTTTCCAGCTGATAAATACTGCTGGGAATACGAGAGCGTTGTGCACCCTTGCACTAGATATACATATACATATATATATACCCTGTAGGGAAAATCTCTAGTTCCGAACTAGGTCGCTTCTAGTGCATTTTTCGACACTACTAGTGCGAGCTTAATGTCTTTTGCATATTGTCAACTGGCGAATTTAACACGGCGATTTCCTAGGCGGTGTCAATTGTCACTCTCTGCACTACATTTTCGATAGTTCCCAACTAGTTCTAAATTCTACAGTTTACACTAGTTCGTTTATTGGAACAATTTCGATAGTTCCCAACTAGCTACAAGTACCTACAAATTCTACAGTTTTACATCTGTCGCTTAAGTGCAGCCTTTGACACACTTCATGCAAGTGGCGCGATGACCGACTGGCTAACGCATGTGCCTTTCAATCTGAGGGGCGTGGGTTCGGATCCTGTCAGTGACAAGGTGGATGATAATTTTTTTTTAAATTTTTTAACTTAAATTTTTTTATTTATTTATTTAATAAAAAATTACAATAATATTTAAAAAGTAATAAAATAAAAAAAAAAATTAAAAATAAGCCTGAGGGATCGGAAAAGCATAACTAGGGAAACATTTCATTTCATACAAGATGCAAATAGAAAACTCTTTATATAAAATGCTTCACTAAACATCTGAGAATTGCAGATATATACAAAGCCGATGGCAATTTAACAAACGAAAAATTTTCATAGAATTTTTGTCACTTCGAAATTGCATACTAATCAAAGTGTGTCTTATAATGGTCACTCAATTCACTCATTCTGAACTGGTGAGGGTCTAACTACAATTGATCTAGTTCTTTTTTGACACCTTTTCGCTAGTTCGGAACTAGAAATTTTGCTCACTAGTTATTGAGTTCCCTGCAGGGTATATATATGTACATATGTATGTACATAGACACATGTACTCGGGATGTGTGAACATCCATCAAAGAAGAGATAAAAAATGCAAAACGATTAACAAAAAAAATATATAAATTTTAGTCAATGTAATGACAGATACCCAAAACTAGTCAAAACTGAGTTCTACTGAGATGTTTAACACGCTTTATTAGTTTCACCTGTATGTACATATGTAAACAAATATGTAGCCTAAAAATATGCAATAGGTAGTAAAGGATAATATCCTTTCCTTTTATATCATGATTTTACATACATACATACATACATATATATGAATGGGAATTCCACCACGAACAAACAGAAAAAACGCCATAATATACTCTAACTAATTAAATTTGTAAAACGTGTTGCACGTCTTAGAACTGTGCATATACATACACATAAATACATACATATGTGCGTACCATTAAACAACACTTTAACTTTAACAAAGTTCTGTAAAAGCGAACTCCTTATCTTTTACACATTTTGTCGTTTAACCGACACTTGGGGACAAAAATATAATTTGCCAACCCTGAATTCCTGGCGCCCAGATCTACGACTTCAGATCTCAAGCGGGCCTGAGAAGGAAATATAGAGCTTCCCAAGATTAATGTTTTGGGTATGGATCGATAGAGCTGGGCGTCAGGAGTTCAGATCTCACTTTGGTACAAGTGTCGGTTAGGCGGTTATGAAAGTTTCATTTCGGCACTTATGTATATGAAGTTTAAACGACGCTATATAAGTATGAATATTATGAGATCTGTGCAAAGAAAATGCCACTACAAGATAATAATTAAATTTATGTAAATACTTTTTGGTTGCTTGTTTTTCCGACAGGGTAGGAATATGATGTATTGTGGAACGATCCTCCGTCATCCCTTGTCAAGTTTGGTTTGGAGACAAACCGGTTTCGGCTAATATGCGCCATCTTCAGTGTCTTTTTTCGTTCTGAGTTATTTTGTGTAAGTTCGATAGTTCTTATAGTAACTAACTTCCATCGTTTGGTCACGCATGCACGTCGCCCGAACGCACGAATGCACGTCGCCCGAACGCACGAATGCACGAACACATCACACGAACACGAAGTACGTGACCAAACGATGGAAGTTAGTTACTATAAGTACTATCGAACTTACACAAAATAACTCAGAACGAAAAAAGACACTGAAGATGGCGCATATTAGCCGAAACCGGTTTGTCTCCAAACCAAACTTGACAAGGGATGACGGAGGATCGTTCCACAATACATTAAATTTATGTAATTAAATCAGGCATATTTTTGTATATATGTATGTGTTTGTATGTATGTATGCACTGCTGTGGTGCAGTGGGTAGAGTGCTCGCCTGCTATGCCAGAGGTCTCTGGTTCAAACCACGGTCCGAGCCAAACACCAAAGCAATTTTTCTAATTAGTAAAAATCCAATTATTGGGTTTTTAAGAGCAGCGGTCACCTCTCGGCAGTGGGCGGCATACCCTCCGAGAGTATTTCTTCCATGAAAAAGCTTCTCACAAAAAATGCATTCGCCGTTCGGAGCCGGCATAACACTGTAGGTCCACCCAATTAGTAGGAAAAACAAAAAGGAGCACACCTCGAACTGGGAGAGAAGTTCGGCCATAAAATTCGTCAGAGTTATAATAGCGCCATTGTATTATTACCCAATAAACACAAAAGCGAGGATGATATCGTGGCGAATTCGAGAAGAATTCGCGGAGGTGAATGTAATTTTTCGGACTCGTATCGAGTTCGAGATGGACTCGAGAAAAATCAATTATCGCAATAGCATTTATTAATTTTATAAAATCTTGCTTTACACGAAGAAATTCCCTGTTGGGCTTTAATTTACCATTTAAAACTCTACTCAAGAGATTGAAAAGCTCAGATGATATCGTGGCGAATTCGAGGTGGATTCGCAGAAGAAGATTTTCTAGAATGTATTCGCCAATGGGCATAAATCTCGAATCGCCAACGATCCGAGAATATAAAAATGCGCGAATCACTAATGAGGGGTGACTCGCCTGGGAATTCGGATACGCCGATCTATCGTCGCGAACTATCGCCGCGATAATATAATCAGAGAAGCGAATTCGTCTCGAATTCGAGGCGAATCCGTTGTGTTTATTGGGTATTATTATGTACCCAATAAACACAGACGCGAGGATGATATCGCGGCGAATTCGAGGCGAGTTCGCGAAAGCAGATTTTCGCGAATGTACTTTCTCGGACTCGCCTCGAGTTCGCGGCAAGTTCGAGCAAATCAATTTTCGCGATATCATTTTTTTCTATTTTTTTTAAGTTGTTTTGCACTAAAAAATCATTATAGTTCTGAAGTTTTAGATTTATACCTGAACAGGAATATCAAAGTTCCGCAGATGTTATCGTGGCAAATTCTAGGCGAGTTCGCGAAAATAGATCAAATCGGTTTATAAGCAAATAGATACGAGTATATAGAAAAACCAATTCAAAATTGTTTAATAGGGGGACTTTGTTTACTGCTTAAATTTTTTTTGAAAAGCTTTTGATATTTCATGAAAGTTAAACTTTCCTTATAAAAATATCTTAAGTGCTTTGTATTATTTTATACGGAGTTAACCCATTGCCAGTAAACCAAACTCTGAACTTCTAATTTTTCGAAATGCCATGAACAAATTTTCGAATCGCCAACGATCAGAGAAATTAAAAATTCTGGAATCGCTAATGGGGGTTTTGAAAATTTCTTTTTTTGGAAGATGTTTTTTAAGGGCAGACGCTGCACATAGGTAGATTTTACGAATTTATGCGGCCAAAATTGAAAATTTTAAAATTGGTGCAAATACAAAATCCAAAATCGCTCTACGTTTATAATAGACCGGGCGATAATAAACCGGTCTTCTCGGCTTTTATAGACAACGGGGGTGTCCCTGCCGCTAGTCGAAACTTATTATTCTCCCACTTTTTCGATTTTTTATTCTTTACGTATTTTAAGTAACCCATTTGTAGACGTCAATATTTTCAGTTTTAAGACAGTTATCAAAGTAAACATCATGGATTCGAGTGCTTCAGGTAAATATCATTATTTATTGAAGAAATCGTCAACCTAGCATAATAAAAGACCCACCATTTTGAAGCTTTTAAGCATATTGGCCTTTCTTGAAAAAATATTGTTAATTTTTTAATTCAAAAGCATTTTAGTTATATTATCGCCTCCGATCGATTACCCGTCAATTTCTCTACGGAAAAATGCAAAGCCAGAAATTATCAACAATGGATTAAAAATTGGCCTATTTGGAAAATTACCTGCTTTCGTATTTTTAGTATTTCCAATTTTTCAAAGTCAAGGAAATATTTATCATAAAAAGGGGCTAAGAATCCTAAAGCTACATTTTTTAGAAGAGTTTTGAGTATGCAATTTTGCAGCTCATTCAATTTTAATATAACAATATGCAGCATTCAACTTTTTGAAAATTTTCAATTTCACTTACCCTTGCATTTAAAGCCAAAATAAATAAGAATATATGTATGTAGTACTTTTTGGTTATATTTATATTTTTAATAGAATTTTTCTTGTTCTTGTTTTTATATACTCAAATTTTTAAAAGATTAATTTAAACAAGAATTGCGAAATGCCTCTGAAAAAGGCAATTTCTCCAACGATCCAGACATTTCTGACCAAATTAATTCTGTACAATCCCGATAAAAATAGGGATAAGAAAGAAAAGAAAATAAATTTGCGATTTGGCAATTTGCGAATAGCATTTGACAAATTTGATTTTATGCACGTGGGTCCAAAGGTACCTACATGAACTTTTTTCGCATGTAGGTACATATTTTGGATGTTATGTGGTCCAACCATTGCTTTTGGAATCATAGAGTTTTCCTTGATCACTTTGGGAAATTTGGGCTCAGAATCTATAAACGCATTAATTTGGGATCTATGATAAACCACAGGGGGGGGGGGGGGGTTTGAACCCCAAAAACCCCCCCCCCCCGTGGATCCGCCACTGAATCGCGCTATTATAACTCTGACGAGTTTTATGGCCGAGCTTCTCTCCCAATTCGAGGTGTGCTCCTTTTTGTTTTTCCTACTAATTGGGTGGACCTACAGTTTTTTGCCGGCTCCGAACTGTGAATGCATTTTTTTGTGTTTTCATGGCAGAAATACTCTCGGAGGTGACCGCTGCTCTTAAAAAACCCAATAATTGGATTTTTACTAATTAGACAAATTGTTTTGGTGTTTTGCTCGGACCGTGGTTTGAACCCGAGACCTCTGGCATAGCAGGCGAGCACTCTACCCACTGCGCCACAGCGGCCACAATTATAACTCATATCTATCTAAAAAGAAGTAAGGAAGCCTAAGTTCGAGTGGAATCGAACATTAGATACTCAGCTGTATGCTTTCATTGTTTGTTTGCGTTTGATGGAAACACGGTGTACTTTATATAAAGCGAGTGCTGCATAAAGTGGGCGTAGCCACGCCCATTTTCTAAATTTTTATCAGTCACCCAACTTAGCATATGAATATTATTCTTTGTGCAAAATTTCATTCCTTTATGACTTCTAGTTATAAAGATGTCACGTTACAAATTCCCAAAGGGTGTTCCAGAAATATCCTTGTTAAAAAGTAGGCGTGGTCATAAACCGATTTCAATAAATTTTTGCGTGTCTATTAACACAAGTTATAAAAGTGTATAAACCAAGTTTCGTCATAATATCTCAATTATTTGTCGAGTATGGGCTCCGAAATCTCGTTGATTCCTTTGTCTGAAAAGAGGCGGTGCCACGCCCAATTTCCGAAATTTTTCTATTTTTTGTTTCCGATCTATTGTAGAACTCATGCCACAAAATTTCAATGAATTATCTTTATATTTGACAAAGATATCGCTTAAAATGTTTCTATTAGGCCACTTTATAGTTCCCAAATATAAAAGTGGGCGTGGTCGTCAACCGATTTCGCTAAAATTTTGAACATGTATTACTACAAGTAGTGAAAGTGTATACACCAAGTTTTGTCATAATATATAGATTATTTGTCGAGTTATGGGCTCAGAAATCTCGTATATCCCTGCTTCTAAAAGGAGGCGGTGCCACGCCCATTTTCCAAAATTTTTGTATTTTTATTTTTATGTCCATAGTTGGACACCTTCCATAAAATTTCAATGATATATCTTTATATTTGACAGAGATATCGCTTAAAATGTTTTTATTAGGTCACTTTATAATACCCATATATAAAAGTGGGCGTGGTCGTCAACCGATTTTGGCAATTTTTCGTCCAAACATTTGCCTAAGTAAGTATATCACGCCTACCAAATTTCATCGATATATCTTTAACGGTTTCTGAGTTATGACTCATAAAACTTTCAATGTTTGCCCCTTAATAAGTGGGCGTGGCACCGCCCATTTTCCAAAATTTCACCATATTTCTTCATAAGGGCCTGAGCTCAATACGTGTGTGAAATTTTATCACTCTAGCTCTATTAGTGACTGAGATACAAAATTTCCGATTTTTACTATATAGGGGAGGTGGGCGTGGTCATGGTCCGATTTCGCCCATTTTCAATACCATCCGTTTCTGTCTTGATACCAACTTACATTTCAAATTTCATCAAAATATCTTAATTTTTGCGCGAGTTATCGTGCGCACAGACGGACAGACGGACGGACATGGCTCAATCGATTTCTCTTTTCACCCTGATCATTTTGATATATATAAGTCTATATCTATCTCGATTATTTCATTCTGTTACAATCCACCGTTAGGAAATCAAAACTATAATACTCTGTGTACTAGTACAGCTGAGTATAAAAAATAATGAAATTCTGAGCAAGGTCAAAAATGAGCTGGAACATAAATGGCACATTATGAAAATATGAGGAATAATTCGATTAAAAACCGTTTTTGCTTTAGTTTTTGCTTTACATACGTTTTAATTCCATAAGGCGTATTTCAGTTATTACATCTGGGTCTGGGTCAAGATAAATTTTTACTGAAACAATCCGGATCATAATGAAATTTGGCTGCACTTGAAAAGAAGTAAAAAGAAGAAGAAATATCAACAAACCATTTGTGATTTGAGAAAGTAAAAAAAACAAAATAAAAAATCATGGATCAAGAATTATTTCAGGCAAATTTATATATAATTTAATTATATGACCTTTATACTCATATTTTGTTTGTTGCTTCCATAATTTCTTTTGTTTTTTCACGGCGTCTGAATGAAAAATATGGCCGACAGCTGCTTGTGTATATACATATACAAACATATACCCCGCAGTAAAAATCTGAAATGAATACTTTATGAATCACTGATGAAATTCATCATGAGGAGGCATCAGTGAATACTTTCATATAAAGGCTGCTGAATTTTTTCAAATAAATGGTTTGCTTTCCTCATGCCTATATGACACTACTTTTTTCTCTGGTATTTTTGGTTTGGAAAACCCACCGAAAGTCAAAATACAAAAACAATTTTTCTGTACGTTGAAAAGAGACAAATACTCCCTCAAAAACAATTTGATTGACATTGAACTTCAAACTAAATGAAAATAATAGTTATTTCAAAAATTATTTTTTTGGAAATTAGAATTTAATTTACTGAAATAAATTATGAAACTCAAATGGCGGGTAGCTATGTATTCCATGTTATAAGGAGAAGCCAGTGCGCAGTATAATTTTTCTTCCGGACTTCTTCTTTCCCCTTACGGCCAAAGCAGAAGCTTACAAGAGGCAAATTTGAAATTTGTATTTCCATATATTTTTTATTTTAAATATAATTTGTTTTATAGTTGTCAAATTGAAAAATTTGTCAGAAAAGCTGCCGAGTGTCAAAAAAACCTACCGAACTACAAGCTGGCTTGTGGGTTTATAACCGCCTCGATGGTATTTCGTTTGGTTTTTTCAATATAGTTTGCTCGCTTGCACCAACGCAAAACGATAGTGATGAATATTCAACAAAGAATCATCAATGATTATTTAGCAGTGAAACAAATTTACTGCAGGGTATATATATATATATATGTATACATACACAAATGTCACTTTTCAGTTCTGCCAAATCAAAAAAGCATTGTGCTGCCAAATCAACACGGAAGAAAGAAATCGAACAGGGCGGATCATAAATTGAACCAGCAATTTATCTGGTTTAATCGAGCTGAAATCGTTGTTGTTTACGTTTACATGCAAAAATTTTTATCTGGGTTAGGATCACCGTATGTGAAACACGGCTATAGTCTCCACGAGTTTCAGGCACTTTACTGCCATGCATATCTTCCTCCTTATTTTTATATGTAGCAGCAAGTAAGCAAACTTACATACATAGACGTTTAAAAATAGCATTAAATGAAATATAAAGAAAGGATAGAAATGTTTATTTAATATCATCACATTGTAACTTTTTCAAATTTCGTGTAAAGCATTTTTTGGCTAGAAATTGTTAACGTTACACTAAATTTCAAGCCTAAATGTTTGCTAAATATACGATAAGCATTATCAAATATTACTCATACGCTTAGTAGTACCTAAAGCCTCGCCAAAATTGTGCCGCCCATTCGAACCAAATCGCTCCGCGCGCTCTAACACAATCTCTCTCACACTTTCACCGACCATTGCTTAACTGACCATTGACTGAGTTAAATCATTTTGATAGCTAAGTTTTTAGTTCAAGTATTTTTTGTTACATCCCACATAGCATTTGGAAGATTGTTTCATGAATACTGACTGTACCTTCTTCGATCCCATTTGATGAACAAAAACTATTTATTAATCACTTCTGCGATTAGAAAAAGACTCGAAAATGAGTAACACCAGCGATGGAAAAGTGATTTTATTTTTTATCATATAAAAATCACCTAACTGAGTCATTTCGAGCCCCTTTGATGATTAAAAAAAGAATTTATCCACAAATTATTATGCTAAAGATCGAAATGTGAACTCTTACTTTGCCTTTTCAGAAAAAAATATTCCTTAGCCACCCTAGAACATAAAGTTATAATTTTTTCAAAAAAAAAATTTAGAAAATTTTATAGCTGTTTTCGATTCACAATTTCTCTGCTCGCTATAAATTTCTATCTGTGAAATTTATATGTGAATGGTAGCGAGCAGAGGGAAATTTTTATCGACCAACTAGCGAGTATGGCTAGTACTCATTATGGGATCGAACATTTTTGTTCGATATATATAATCAGGATCTCGGAAACGGCTCCAAAGATTTTCATGAAATTTGGAATACAGGGGGGTAAAATCTCGAAAAATTTAATTTTTTTACTCAATTTTATCTCGGGTCCCGAGATATGGGTTAAAACGTGGACCCGGATGACCGTCAAAAGTTTCTGAGCGATATTGGTATCAAATGAAAGGTCTTGATGGGGACTTCAACACAGAACTCTTTTAATTGTGATGCCTAAGGCCGGGTCTCCAGATATGGATCAAAACGTGGATCCGGTTGACCCTGTGCGATATTAGTATGAAATGAAAGGTCTTGATGGGGACTTCAACTTAGATGACTCCGAAAATTGGGAATAATGGTTGTAAGAGAGAGCGATAAGGAAAGGAAAGGGAAAAGGAAAAGAGAAAGGAAAAGGAAACGCAGATGGAGTAGAAAGGAAAAAGAAAAGTAAAAGTCTAAGACGAAGAAGCAAGGGAGAAGAACATGAAGAGGTAGATGTATCGCGGTCAAGCGAGGCGGATTTACTTTAGTTCTGGATCCCGCAAACGGCTTCAGAAATTTTCATGCAGTCTAATATACAAGGGGTCTCGGCCACAAACTAACTAATTTTTTTATTTTAACTTTTTATTTCGCTTGCGCAGGCCAGCGAAAAAATGGCAGCTCGAGATAAGCTCGGTCATCCAGGTACTGAATTTTTATATGAATTCATTTATAGTTTGAAATTTTTTTTAATCTAAAAATCTGTTTTAGAAGTTTCAACCAAAATGTGGACTGGGGGTGACCGGCTCCCCGAGAAGAGTCGGACGGAGGGTACCATTTTCTACCGACAAAAGACTTTTATGAACAAAAAATTAGTGCATTTATGATTATTTTACACGTTCATACAGGCCCGACGAGAGGAGGGGGCTGAGGGGGTCAATTGCCCCGGGCCCGGGCTTTAGAGGGCCCGGGAATCTCAAAATGATATCCAAGTTTTTGCTTACAGAAAATAAACGAACAACACCTTTAATCACCTTTCATAGATAGCAATCATTTTAAATTTCAACAAATTTTATAAATCTCTTAAAGTGTCTGCACCCCACTTAAGGAATTGTTGGTTTTTGGCGTCGACTTTGCAGCATAAATTTGAATTCGTTTTCTGATGCAACAGAAAAATTCGGTATGATGCAAATTCTTAAACAGCGATATGGGTATATCCTGGGCGTTTCGGACGGTATGTTCGCACGATTTTTTGAACTTTTGAGGCAGAAATATCGCGAAATATTGTATCGTTTTATGATAAAAGGAAAGATTTAGGCCACAGCTAATGATTAAAGTATGTTAGCGACAGAAATTTAGTTTAATGCCTCTGTTTTAGCCACTTAAACTACGTTCCGGACGCTACAAAAACACGTCCATTTTTTTTTTTTTGAGTGGCTAAAACAGAAGCCTGGCATGGCAGGCGAGAACTCTACCCACTGCACCACAGCGGCCATGTATACTCTGAAAAAAAAAACGTTGTAAATCTAAAGACTTTCGCTGTTAAATCAACTACTTTCCGCAGTTGAAATGTGCCCAACAACGCTCCGTTGTTGTTTCAAAGGTGCGAGCGTTGTTGATTTAAGTCAGTAACGGAGATTTTTGGAAAAAATTTTCACCTAAAAATAAATTTTTGTTTGCATTTTACTCTTCGTCTTCTCTCCGCCCGGGTGCCAACTGCAAATATGTAGCCTCCGCTTGTTCTCCTATTCTTCTCTCCTTCTTATCATTCACTGGTTGCTATCTTTATTTCTTATTCTGGTTTTTCTTCTTTATTTTATATTCTCCTCCGGATTCGAACCATGATATCAACCTAAAATTCTATCCAATCATCACATAGTGGAACATTCAACATTATATTGAATTGTAGTAACCTATTTATATTTCCATTTCCTAAAAAGGAATCCATGAATTATTTGAATCATTGAAAAAAAAATTGTTCTCATTAGTTTTGTTTACAACGGAAACTGTTGGGTCAAATACTTTTGCCTTTAAATCAACAACGGGGAGAAAATTGTTGCTAAAAATAAACTTTTTTTTTTGATTTTTCTCTTCATCTTCTCTCCATCATTATTTTTTTTGTTGGTTTTCTCACACAAAAATATTTTCTCACAAAAAATTTTTTAAAGGCAAGCAAGTTTTTGAAACAACAACGGCCGCTTAGGAGTGCCACTGATTTTACTCATAAAAACTCGTAGGAATCTCGTATCAATCATCGATGTTGCGGAGAAGAGTACCACTAATATGCCATCGCAAATCAGCTTATTGTGCAACAAAGAATTTGCGCATTTCCTTTTTTTCCTATTTAATTTCCACAACAAAAGTCGCCTTATTTCATTTATGATATCAATTCTCTCCGCCCATACTATGTAGTGCAAAAGAGAACTGAGCGCAAGGACTCCTTTTGCCTCATACCAAGACCAATCTATACAGGTCCTCTTATGTGAAGCAAAATAGGTGATTACAGTTAGATGGCGTCTTTAAAGAATGTCAAAAGCAGAGAAAACGCGAGCGAACACACAACCGAACACGCAAACGCACAACCGAAGACACAAGCTATTTCCACGAAAAACACGTGCAAGAATGCAAAATCAAAACAAAAGACAATAGTTTCACAAAAGCTACAAACTCGCGTAAGAAGAGCTACTCTCCCTTGCATGGACCTTCTATAGTTAGGTTATGCCTCATACCTCCGAAAGATTGTTTATAAACAAAAATTTGTAAACAAACACCTGTTCAGGTGAGAAAAATTCGCTGTTTTCCTACGAATTCTCAATGAAAATTACAAAGGATGTGCGCATGAATTGGCTCTCACCGGCATGTCGCGGCAGCATGACCGAATTTTTATTGTCATTTTGACGATTATTCTAAGCAATGACCATTTGACGATTTTTTCTAACAAATGACGATGATTTCGTTCATTCCCTTTTTTTTATTAAATAGTGAAAGAGGCATTAATAGGTTTGTTCGCTTACTTTCTCCAACAGCATATACTCAGCAGCCTCCATCAGCCAGATGTTGGAGAAAAACGTCATCTCTCCTCTCACAAGAGAAAACAAACCTCGCAAGAGGTAAACGAACACAAAATTTGCAGAGTTCCACAACTTTGGCAAACAGCTGATTTTTGTTTACATTCAGAAGCCTCAAATTCAAAGTTGCAGAAAAGCATTAACATTAAAATGAAAATAAAAGGTCCGTTTATTATTAGCTAGTTATGAATAGTTAGCCAAGTTTCGGCTGGAAAATCGTTTCTTGAGTCAAAAAAATAGCAGAAGAGAGCCATTGACAGCTCCAAATTTCAGCTGGTAAAATTTTCCCAAAATTGGTAGAAATTATTGCTGTTAAGTATAAATATACATATAACATAAAAGGATTAAACAAAATAAAACATGGTTTTTCTTATTTAATTTCTCTTGATGCGTTTTGGTTTTCTTTTTGGTCATATAGTCTTTTGTCACCTCGCAAATTTCGATAAGTTTTTTGAAATTTGGAAATGCATCCGGAACTCTCTTTTACAATAATTCGGCACTGTTTGTTCCATACCTGGGTAATACTGAGTAGTAATTGGACTATTACGTACTTAAATACTTTATATTTTGATCTTGAATTAATGAGTCCGTACCAATTACTTTCAGAATATTCAAGTACTAGTACAAGTACAAGTACTTTCAGAATATTCAAGTACTAGTACAAGTACAAGTACAAAGAATTGAATTTTTAGCAAATACTTCAAAGTAATTGAAAAGAATTGAATGTACATTCATTTGTACATATGTACATTCATTTGCTAAAAATTCAATTCTTTTTCAATTCTTTGTACTTGTACTTGTACTAGTACTTGAATATTCTGAAAGTACTTGTACTTGTACTAGTACAATTCTTTTAAAATGTACTTGTCACAAGTCGTACTGGTACTTGATATTACCCAGGTCTGGTTTGTTCTAAATAATTAATAATGGAGTTCAGTGCCGTAGCGAGCCTTTTTGGCGCCCGAGGCAAGCTTGTTATTCCCGCGCCCCCTGTTCAAAAAGCAGGACAACAAAACTTGTTCTATATAAGAATAAATGGCAAATTTTTTTGAACAAATTATTCATGCATATATATATTTGTTAATACTGTAGCATTCACCATATAATACTGTGTTAAAAAAATGTTCTTCTAACATTTACAATTGAATTTTTCTTGACTTAATAGAAGCGAATTCGTTAATAATATCGTCGAAATCAATTTTACTGGCAATTTCGTTTTCTATCGATAAAATAGCCAAGTTCGACACTCTTTCTTGGCCCATTGTTGATTTCAAATAATACTTAACGAGTTTGAGTTTGCTAAAGCTACGTTCACACGTAGCGATTGTTACAGGAATCGTCGAAAAAATTCTGAAAGCAGTTTCAACGTTTGGATATGATGCTTTTAAACCATAATCTTGAATAATTTGAAGTAGTTCTATAACAGTCGTGGATTCGAGACGATCAGGGATGATTGACAAAGCTGCGTGCTTGAAATCTGAAATTTTCTCAATAAATTCTACGCCATTGATGTCTTTTTCGTATTTGATTGCCAAATCCATCGCTGCTTTTTTCACTTCGGTGCTACTCATTTTTCAAAAACTCGCCAGACAAAAATCCGAAATCATTGGCCACATCCATTACACAGTCCGACAAGAAATTTGACCATAAACCAGACCATACTTTCCTAAAGGTTTGCGATGCGCTGAATTCAAATCTGGACGCAGAATTGCTCTATCACGTCAGGATTTTGAGATATCCTAACCTAAATGTTCAAAAAACACCGTTTTTGCCTATTTTGAGGTTATGTACATATATATAAACGACAGATTTTATTTTTTTTTTAAAGCACACATAGCATCTTACAGAAGAAGTCTTTCTCATACGAATGGCATTGAGTTTGCTCAAATATCTTTTTTTCGCTAAGATAGAGCAATTTAAAGTTTCAACGCCATTCGTAAGAGAAAGACGCCATTCGTAAAAGAAAGATGCTGTATGCGCTTTTAAAAAAAAAAATCTGTCGTTTATATATAACCTCAAAAATAGGCAAAAACGGTGTTTTTGCACATTTAGGTTAGGATATCTCAAAATCCTGACGTGATAGAGCAATTCTGCGTCCAGATTTGAATTCAGCGCATCGAAAACCTTTAGGAAAGTATGGTCTGGTTTATGGTCAAAAAAATCGGTCTCATTTTGTCGGCCTGTATTATCTTTTTATACCTCCTATGAACCTATCAACTGACTCGTTGATGTCAATGCGAAACTTTTCATTATCCGGAATTTCGGGTGCGTCGTCTTCTCCTTCATACAATTCCAATTTTTTTTTCTTCCTTGACCGCTTGCTGACATTGCTCGCTAGTAGACTAGTAGCTAATGCAGAAACACGCTTAAAATTTTATTTGAATTCTGTGTCGCGAAGTTCTTGTAGTGAGTTTTTCAAACCCTGAATCAAATGTGCAGCTTTTTCCAAAGTCAAAATTATCGTTCGCAAAGCTTTCGTAACGCGATCAACCCGACTTAATATCTGATCCCAGACGTCGAGGAAAAGAAGAAACCCTAAATCAATATTTTTAATCAGATTTTTGCCAGATGATTTGTTGTCAGGATTATTTGGATTGGCCATTATATCTTGAAGTACTCCAAGAACTGCCTCAATTTGGGAATTCAATGATTTTACGGCATTAGCTTTTGATGCCCATCGTGTGTCCGAGTGCCCTAATCAAAAGCAAGAGAATGAAAATTCGTGCAATTTTTTAAACACTGGTTACATTCCTAGCGACGCGAAAGGGTTGCACAATCGACCAATCAGCTATGTAATTATTCGGACGTAAGTAGCTGGTTGTTGACAAACAGGTGTCTCCGCTATATGCATATACAGTCGACTCCCTAATATTATCCTACATTAATGTTATAAGAAATGTTCTATTTATCGAGATTTCTTGCTGTTATTACATTAGGACCGTTCGGCGGCAGCAAATTCCTGCAAATTGCAGAAAAAACTGCAAAATCGCGTTCTTTGACGCAAAAACTCAGTCAAAATTTGCAGAAGAGAGCGCAATTTTGACAGTTCAAAGAAGAAGAAAGCTGCAAAGTTTTACTGACGAAATTTGTCGTTGCAAAGTTCAGTAGACTGAAAAAACATATGATTTGTGATCATATGGTTGCAATTTAAAAAAAAGTCGAAAGTGATTTCAAAGTCAAAAAACTAAGAAAATCGGGAATATGCGTGATTCAATAGAAAATGAAGTGAGAAAATTATATTATTTTAATTTATAAAGTTTATTTAAATGATTCAATTTATTAATAAGGTACCAGCTAAAAGGAAACGTGTTAATGACAGCGCAGTGGGATCATCGTCTGCACTCTCGGGATTCTGCGTTGTTGAATCGCAAATAGGAGGTACATATACTACTTAAATGGGAAAATTATCCATTATTGACGCACGCCCCGAAAAAAAAAAATGACTTTTTCACAGATGTCAGAACAGAAATAAAAACTTGCCGGAGACTTATAGTTTATGAGATACTTGTTGTTAAAGTTGTGAAATCCACAAAACAAAACACCAAAACTGCCCACTATTACCGAGGAAATACTTCTTTGCGTTGGCGGCCTTGGGCCGCGCTTTAAAAAGATAACCCTCAGCCGGCAGAATTCCCTTTCTGGATTTATCCCTGGACCAATCCACAGTGCTTTTGTGCAGAACATAGAACAGTGGCCACTGTGGTGCAGTGGGTAGGGTGCTCGCCTGCTATACCAGAGGTCTCGGGTTCAGCCCGAGTGTATTTCTGCCATGAAAAAGCTTCTCACAAAAATGCATTCGCCGTTCGGAGCCGGCATAAAACTGTAGGTCCACCCAATTAGTAGGAAAAACGAAAGTTAAGGAGCACACCTCGAATTGGGAGAGAGTCTCGGCCATAAAACTCGTCAGAGTTATAATAGCGCCAGTGTATTATATCATATTATTATAGAACACTGCACATTTAGCTTTCCCTTCGATTCCATTTCGTAAAATTTTAATTTTGTTATGCACTTGTGAGTAAAAACAAACAGCTGATTTTCTGCAAATTTTGACAAAGTTCTGTTCGGTGAAATGCCAGTAAATTTGCATAAGTTTCTCTCTTCGGGAGAGCAAAACATATTTTTCCCTTCTTGCAAATTGCTGCAATTTGCTGCCGCCGAACGGACCTATTATCTTGCCAGTTTTTGCAAATGTACGTACCTTTTTTTTTATACATGCACGCATGAGCGCGCTTTATCGGTAATCACAACTTTCAAATAAATGTATGAATAATCGACTATCATAAGCATTCTAATTTAAATATTCTTTCAATTTCACTACATTAAAAATAAAGGGCGCCCATATACATACATACCTATTACTTTTGAAAAAATTTTACAAATCTGATGATCAAGGCAGAACCTTGCGGGTTCCTGGCAAACGAACGCCTATTTTTTCATTATGTTTTTTCAAAAAATACTTCTGCGAAATTTTGTTTAATATTACCGAAATTCAGCGCCCCTCTCTATTGGCGCCCGAGGCAAATGCCTCGTTTGCCACACCCTCGCTACGGCTCTGATGGAGTTACAGTTCTGCCTGAAAACAGTGGGGATATATCGACGGCTGAGAATAAGATCGCCCTATTTCAAAAATTGTTTCAAGAACGCCCTATTTGAAAAAATGAACGCCCTATTTGAAAATTTGTTTCAATAACGTCCTATTTCAGATTTTACTTCAAAAACGCCCTATTTCAGAGAAAATTCAATATATATTTCTCTGAAATAGGGCGTTTTTGAATAATTGTCTGAAATAGGACGTTATTGACACAAATTCTGAAATAGGGCGTTCTTGAAGCAAAATCTGAAATAGGACGTTATTCAAACAATTTTTGGAATAGGGCGTTTTTCAAACAATTTTTGAAATAGGACGATCTTATTCCCAGCCGTCGATATGTACATATGTATCTGCAATACAATTAACTTCATCATCACTTTTGCTGTCACTATCTGATAAATATGATTTCATTGCCATGTGTGAATCGATAGAAAAGTTCTATAGGGAAATGTGGTGGAGTGTAAATATACTATGGTGGACATTTTTTACCAATTTGCTGTGTGAAATGATATTAACGGCCTTACTCCGGTGTGGTAACATAATTTACTTTACTAGTTAAATAAAGAATCTGGTACTTTAAACACTCTTTTCGTATTCTGGCACCAGAAAATTAAGTTAAGTTAATAAGTCAATACGTGGTAACATTTTGTTACCATTTTCAGCCCGATTCCATTCCGTTCGTATGGAAATGCTTTGACAGCGTTACCATTTGTGCCAGAATACCAATTGAAAAGACGGTAACAATTTTCAGCAACATAAATTACCAGTAAAGTAATTTTTCGGTAACGCTCGGAATAGCAGTGAAAGGGTCTTCATCTAAAGTAGTAACTTGCTGGTAAATGGGGTAAAGAGATAAAATAATAGTTGTGATAAATTATCTGTCAAAATTTTTATGAAAATATATTTAAGCAAATTATTAAAATAATTTCTAATTCAATAATCAAGTTGACAGCTGACAAGAGTTTAAACAATTATTTACCGAGGTGCGTTCATGTAAGAATGCGGCCAAACTGATCAACTTTAGCAATTTATTACTTTACCACTTTAGCAGAAGACCACTCTTAATTTTGACACAGTAAATTTTTGACGGCCGCTGAAGAATACATTAACCCAGACATTAACCCAGAAAGTGAAACAAAACGATTTTGCTGGAGGTAGGCTAGAAATCTGAGTAAAAAGACATACATACATAAACTAAGTTGAAACATTTTAATCACAACACCTTATTTTCAAGCCGTTAGGCACATTGGTGTTGTGGGTGATCCAAATTAATTTCTTATATGAAATGAATTTTCGGTTATCGCACACGTTAAAATTAAAATGTTAAATCAAATACCAAATCAATTACCGCGGAGACCAATATTGTGCTCATTCAAATGCGACAAGTTTGTGGTGTACTATATTTAGTACATTGCGCATATGCGGGTTAATTAATTTTGCGTTTGACTTTTCTTGTTTCTTGACAAAATTTTCCAATTATTCACCTCACAACTGTCAAGTTGCTACTGGCCTGCGTACTTTTCTATCGATTCACACACGGCCTAAAGAGCTAAAGCGCTGGTTATAATAGCCGGGACGGGACGGAAGCCGTACCGATATAGAACGGTGACAAACTTAAGGCAGTTATAATAATGCGTTAACTGCCGTCTTTGACATTTGCCACAGCTGTAAATATTGTGATTTATTTACCAATTTAAAACAGAAAACTTTCAATTTGTTGGTGATTTCATGACGACGCACGCCGTTATTAAGTCTTTCCTCGAATTCGGTCATTTTTATTTTATAAAATGTTTAAATAAATTGTTTGATAACATACCGTCTGTTTGTCACAGCAAAGAGAACTGTCAAATTGCCGTAAGAATACGGAAGAAATCTAAAATCAACAGATGCTTACGGTTCTCGCCGTTTTCTACCGTTCATTGTAATCAATCACATGCCTTTCACATACAATAGATATAAAAGTGACAGCTCCATCCGTTGCGTTACGGCTATTATAACCAGCGAGTAAGGAGTTAGTGAATTTTAGCAGAGAATTTATTTACATATGTTATTTATGTTCTCTGATTTTAGGTTCAGTTCCAGCTCCTCTAATGATTTGAGCTCCATATCCACTTCCGCTCCGGGAAAAAAATTTAGCTAATCTCTTCTCAGCTCCGGAGAACTGCTCCGCTGCGAAGCCCTGAATAGTGTTAGAGCTGATATGCAACCCTGCGTTGACATGTAAACAAAGAGAAAACTTGACGAAATTGCTCGTGAAAATTCACTCGTAAAATTTTCCATCTGTCAAATTTTTTTTACGGATCACAAAGGAATTTTCAGAACTTTATTTATTATACAATTTAATTTTATTTAAAATAAATGAAAATATATTTTTATACGAACGACATACATATTTACATATTAGCTTTTGCTAAAACAAAATAGAAAAAGTGAACACGAGCTGAATATAGCGTTTAGCAAATGAAAAAAAAAAGTAACAGGTGCGGAAGCAATTAAATAATTTTTCTTAGATTAATTATAAAGCACCAACAACAACAACAAAGGAGGAGCAAAAAATTAAAGAATATTACTTATTAAAACTATAAAAAGTGCCAAACGTCCATCTAATTAAAAACACAAACAAAACAACAACGGAACAATGGGTAACGCAGGAAGCGCCAGTATGCAACGTGAACGCCACAAATCCAGCGACCTATCAACACCAAATTCACCATTCCGTGAGCTGCCTGGTCGTGGCGATTCTGTCACATCAACCACAGCTGGTGCTGGGGGTGCGGTCGGCGGCAGTGGCAGCGGTGCGCAGGCCTTCACATTCGACAAAAATGTCATAACAGCAAATGTAGTACGTTCAGTATTGCAAGGCGGTTCATCGCAAGAAGACGAAGATCAACCATATTATACGAAACCAGTGGGTAGCGCTGCTGATACGACAAACAATACCACACCTACCACACGCAAACGTGCAAATACTGTTTCGGAAGGTGCAAATAATAAAACTTCGCAACTTCATCATCGCAACTCCAGTGGAGACGGAGGTGGCAGTGGCAGTGCCCGAGGAAGCACTATGTCAGTAAAGGGAGTAGGAACGGCGGGTGGTGATGGCGAAAACAGTGAGCTTAGTAGCTCCACAGAGGAGTTACGACGCAATTCCGGTCTGCCAACCGTATTACGTTGGGATGGTGGCGGTAAGAATGTGATGATATCCGGTACATTCACCAAATGGAAACCCATACCAATGGCAAGGAGTCATGGTAATTTTGTGGCTATTATTGATTTGCCCGAAGGTGACCATCAATATAAGTTTTGTGTGGATGGAGAATGGAAACATGATCCGAAATTGGTAAGCTTCCAATATTTATATATTACGTGCATTCTTGCCACATAAGTACATATGTACCTAAGTTTGCACATACTTGAAAAATCAATATACAATAGGCAACCATTTTTGTTTTTATTCTCTTGATTATCTCTCTGAAACGTAATACATATATGTATGTATGTAAATACTTATATACAGACCATTGTTCCTTTGCATTAATAGTGTCATATGTCAAAAATACGCATTCTTGAGCTAAGATTCTTAACTTAAGAATGGAGGAAAACCTACGCCAAAATAAGTAAAAGGGAGACTTTGCTGATAGCCTGAGCTGCACCCTTCAAGCACTTTTACCCCATATTTATACCTAAATCCATTCAGTGTACATATTGATTTTATGCATATATTCTACTTCATCTATGTACATAAGTATATAAAACTATCTGAAACGGAAATACCAAGCCCTGTATGAAAAACAGACATTTTTGATTTTAGCTTTTTTATGGAAATCTTTAATTCTTTTGTAAATCTCCATTTTGGTTCATACGTATTTTTGGCGCACACGGCTCTATATTTTGACGTTACCATAAATTAATTGTCCACATCAACCGGCTGTTACTTCTGCTATTGCGTTGTTATTGACGCTTCCAGAGGTTTGGGGTTGCAAAAAATTTGTTTGTTTTGCAAAACACTCAATATAGGTATGTATATATGAATTATTGTGTTGTATTCAAGCACTAATAAACCCATTCCTTAATATGTAAGTATCTTGATTGCTTTTTTATGTATCACATATGGACATACATTAGACATATACGCCGCCGCCGCCGCGCCGATTACCTTCATAATCGGCCGCCGCCGCCATAATCCGTGAAATCGGCGGCGTGCGCTGGCGCGCCATTCCCGTATGGAACGAGATGTGTACATATTTTCCTAGTTTAGCTAACTGCTAAAGTTCTTCAAAATTAAAAAAAAAAAAAAAAAAAAAAGGAACCAATCGACGTGTTTTGACCTCAGGAACACGAAGCTGAATGCGGAAATGTTTTGTTTTTTGCCGGTAAAAGTTATTAACAAAAACTTTGGCTGTTCCCTACTTTACTAGCCTCAGTCCTAAAGAATTTAAGCTACTGGAAAATTTCAGTTCGTTGGCTTACATAATTTTTTCTCAGATACGGCACTTTTCTGGGATCTCTTCCATTTACTCCTACTTCTCGAGGTCTGTTGCTAATTGTTCTACTCAAAACTGCACCATTTCAACCCTCCTTGATATCATTAGATGCCGAAAATGATCCCAAACATGCCCCCAGAATCGAAAACTCATAGTTTGAACGTAATAAAGTTGCTGTTTTTGAGTAGCCCTCACAGTTGTCGAACCTCAGCCCTATAGGGAATATTAAAGAAGACGATGGGGGATCAAAAATGGAAAAATAAGCAAGAGTTATGGAAAAAAATTAAAGAAGCTTGGTACTTAATACCAGTTGCAAATTGCGCTGATTTGGCCAACCCTATGCCACGAAGAAGTAAGGAAGTTCTAAAAAATAAAGTAGCTTCAACTAAACATTAGTTTAAATCTAGTTGCAGCAGTAATATTTTAGTTTATTTGAAAAAACAATCGAGTTTAAAGTTTGGCCCTATTATTATTTCCAACTTAAATTATACATTTCATTATTTTTATTCATAAAAATTAAATTATTATACAAAAACCACCCCAGAGTCATTGAAGCATGTCCTCTCCGTGTAAGCATCAATATATGGTAATTATTAGGGCATGGAAATCTATGCAAATACATGTTTTTCTTAGATTTAGGTAGAGCAAAATAAATAAGCAATCTTTGCGAATCGTGAAATTATCTTAAAAATGGCATTCAAATGTTTTTGCATATTTTGCATATTTTGGTCATATATGCATATTTTTACATATTTTGCGTTGTTTGCATTTTTTTATTACATATTTCGCATTATATTGCCTATTTTTGTAATTTGCTAGTTGACAGTTTTATACAAACGAAATTCATGCATAACAGCCATCTGACGACGAATAGTTTCGTGTGAACACGGCTATTATTAGTATTTTCGATACGGTGCATACCTGTCGACAAAGAGCCGTTTTCAACCATGCTCCTATTACCTCTGTGGATGTAGAACGTTCGTTTTCTATGTATGAATATGAAAAAATATTTCATTGTGTATGCTAATGAATCGTTAAATAAGGATTCACCTTTACAAATTATGAAATGTTCAAGACTGAATTTATGTACATATCTATAAAAACATACATACATATAGCTAGCTTAGAGTGCAAATTTTGTAATTCCTTTTTTCAAACATTGTAGGAGAGACAAAAAACAAAAAATTAACAAATTTCGAAATGAAAAAAATTTCTGTTCATGTAAATATTGTGGACTTACACAAATTTCTTCGCTTTTTGGACTTACACAATTTGCGTATCACTAAATAACAACGAGTAGAAATATGACAAGTATCACAGACTTGTTTAGCGTGGTGCGTATTTGATTTTTCTAGCGTTCTACATAAAAATACAGTTTTTCATAAAAAGTGGACTTACACAGTTTGCACTCTAAGCTAACGATATGTATAAACGTACAAGGTAAGAGCAAAATTGAATTAAAAAATGTTTGTACCTAATTTATTTAACTATTGTAACTTATATAAACATGAATTATCTGAAGTTGAAAAAATTTGAATTAATGTATTTTTTTTATTTTTCATGCATATTTCTCAGTTTTTGTTTCATTTTTTATACGCATATTTTTTATTTTTTAGTACATGAAATTCCATGCCCTAGTAATTATTATTTGGTCTTAAAATGAAATAAATGGAGAATTGCAAAATTTTGTCCCTATTATTTTTTCCAACACTGTACATACATATATTTATTTTAAAGTGCCTTATATCCCAGTTGAACTTGAAGAGAGATCTCCCCAAGGGAGGAATAGAAGAGTACTCCTTTTGACATCCTTTTGGAGGAATAGAAGAGATTTCTACCCTTTACTGCTCCCATGTTACTCCTTGTGGAGCAATATGGGAGGTCTCCCCAAGCGGTGAATAGAAGAGCACTCCATTAAACGTCCTTTGGGAGCAATAGGAGAGATTTCTACACATCACTACTCCCATGTTACTCCTTGTGGAGCAATATGAGAGATCTCTACAAACTAAAAATAAAAGATAACTCATTCTGTCATCCCTTTGGAGCAATAGAAAATATTTCTCCAATATGTACTCCAATCTAACATTGTTTTCAGCAGGCGAAATTTTTCTGTAATATTTTTTCATTTGATTAGAAATTTATTTATTTGAAAATGTTTATATGATTGGGATTTAAAAGAAATAGTTCGTCAATAATTTGTCTACATATCCAGTTTGGATGAGTTGGGTCAAGCATTGGGCCAATAAATCAATGTGTTACAGTTAACTTTGCGTGATAGAAGAGGTATTTTGGGTCGATTCGGCTATGAAGGTTACGGTAAAGACAGCGGCAGCTGAAACAAAAGCAACGCTTCATTGTCTAAATTATTTATCTATGTATATACATATTTACCACCCTTTAAATTGTAATTTATCAGTGAAATAAAAAATAAAATTAAAACAATTACTTTGGCCATAATGGATTTCATCCCTTTCATTACTCGCTCAGGAGGTTTCAAATGTGTACTCCTACATTGCTCGCTCGGGAGGAACGGGGAATGTTTAGCAATTACTCCCTCATTGCTCTTTCGGGAGGTTATTAGATGACTCTCCAAACTCCGCCAATGCTCGATTATGAGGTATATGGGAGTATTAGCAAAAACTCCCTCATTGCTGTTTTGGGAGGAGAAAGGGAGTTTTATCTATTACTCCCTTCCTAGGACATACAATGTTAAAAGCGAGTGCAGAAATTTGTATGAAAATACATAGAGGTAATAGGGAGTAATGGGGAGTAATCTAGTACTCGCAAGGGAGTACTCGGGGATTAATAAAACGATGATCCCCAGTCCTACTGGGATAGTATATATAAATATGTACATACATATGTAAATATATGTATGCATGTTTATTATCATACAAAATAACCCAGTTGGAAAGGGTAATGTTTGGTAATGCACAAAGTAATCTATCTCTACCATCATTTATACATTACAACATACATGATTCTTAAAACAGCAAATGTCCTAGGAAAGTAATGTGTCGCTTTAGGCAAAGCGACACATTACCTTTTGCATTACCTCTTCATGTATAAAAAAATACATTACCTTTTGCATTACCTCTTCGTATATAAAATGATACATTGTCCTGTATACGAAAAGATATCTTACCTAAATTCAATGAAATATTATACATTAAAGTTGCTATACATATTAGGACTCTCATCGCTCAAACTAATTTTTGGACCACAACTATTTCTTGTATCTTTCATCGCCAATGGCGTTTGGGATACATTTTCAGAATCACGCATGTACATACATATATATTTTTCGCCAATTTAATTTTATTTTATTATTTTTTCAAACTGTCACCTTCATGTGACAAAAATACATTTGAGTTATCTCAAATCATGTTCAGAGAAATTACCTCTTCGTTTACATAGGTATGCATGTTTTCGTATATTGCCATTCGTTGATGAATTCATATTTGCAAAAGGTAATGCATTCCGCACTTTCCAACTGGGAAGCAAATGAATTTAAATTTACCCTTACATATGGATTTGTGTATATTCTTTAATATTGTTTTTTGCTGTTAATAAAAAAGTTTCAACAATTTAAGGTGGAAATTAGTTTATTTATTCCATTCAGCCAGCGCTATTAAGGTAACTAAATAAAATTAATATTTGAATAAGGATTGTGATTTGTAGATTTGGGGCAGGCGCGCCGGCGCGAAAAAGCACGCCGGCGTCGCCGCCGCCGCCGAAATGTTTTTGGAATAGCGCCGCCGGAATCACTGTCGGCGTATATGTCTAACATACATGTAGGTAAATAAGTATACCATATGTGCTTATGTAAGCGGTTTCACACAAATGTATACCTACAGGTACCAACTAGCGCATACAACAGACTTTATACAAAAAGTTTTGTCGGCATGTTTTTGCGCTTCGAGTTTTCGCGTCTTTTGTTTGTACGATAGTTCGTTTTTGCGCCAGAAAATAATATAATGCATTTTTGCACTGGGGTGTACATACATATGTACATATGTACGAGTATATAGTATGTTGATTGTTTACTGTCGGGAAGATTAGATTCAATAAAAATAGTTATAGACCTACATACATATATATGTACATACGTACCCTGCAAAAAATACGATTAATCCGGGACGTGTCCGGGATCAATCGCAAGGGAGCATGCGACTAATACAATTTTACATCCCTTTATATGGAGTGAATTGATCGCATTTGTTCGAGCATGTCCTATGAAGAGACTAATTGTTCAACTTGTATAACCGAACGGGTACCAATGTAGATTAATCACTAACATACCGAACGGGTACAAATGTAGATTTATCGCTTTCATCCCGAACGGGTACGAATGTAGATTAATCGCTTTCAGCACGAACGGGTACAAATGTCGATTTTTTCCTTAAAAAATTGTAAATGTTCATGCATATTTAAATAAAGATTATATAATGTTTTACTTTTGTAAAAAAATCTCAATAAATAAATTTAAAAAATTGTAAGTTTTGAGTATGCATTATATGAGCGTATTGTAAAGGATTTTTTCATAGGATATTTTAGGCAACATTTTGTTAAAATTGTTATATAAAAAGGGCGTTCAATTCGTTTTACCGGTTGTTCTATAATTTTTTAATCACATTGCATATTTTTGTAAAATGTCTACATTTAAGGAATCTGGATTTGTACCCGCTCGGAATGAAAGCGAGTAATCTACATTTATATCCGTTCGGGATGAAAGCGATTAATCTACATTTATACCCGTTAGGGAAAAATTGGTCTACAATTAGTCTACATTTATACCCGTACGGGAACAATCGGGGACTAATTGTGGACCGATTGTTCTCGAAAGAGATCAATCGAGGACAAATCTCTTTCGGGATTGATCGCATATTTTTTTGCAGGGTACATACATACATATGTATGTATGTATCAGAGTTGTTAAGTAATGCATTCCTTTCGAAATTATTCTTCCTCGGAATTGAGCCCAGAGGAATGCAATTCCTTTTTGCAATAGCGGAATGGGGAACTGAAGTTTTAATTCATACTTCCGAAAAAAGGAATTGCTGCATTCCCAATTCATTTTCAATTCCTATTTCCAATTCCATGAATGAATTCCGATGGAATGCATTCCTTTCTAATTCCTTTTCAATTCCGTTCTATATGTTAAAAAAAAAAAAAAACACAAAAGAAACAATTTCAAACTTTATTAGTACACAAAAGGAATTGAAATATTAATTCACCATTCCGAAAAAGGAATTAAGGACTTCATTCCAAAAACGCAATTAAACGCAATTCCAGGAATGGGAATTGGGTGGTATGCATTCCGAAAAGAATGCACTCCTTAACAACTCTGGTATGTATGTACATATCGTCGTACCTTACGAAAACTAACATCATATTTTTTGTGACTGACGAAAAGTAACCAGTTCGACTTTTGGCTGACGAAAAATAACAAGTTCGACTTTTGGCCGACGAAAAATAACAAATTCGACTTTTGGCTGACGAAAACTATCAATTTCGTTGAAACAACAACAATTTTAATGTAAAAACAGTATATAATTGCTGATACTTTTCGTCAGCCAAAAGTTGATTTTGTTATTTTTCGTCGGCCAAAAGTCGAACTTGTTACATTTCGTACAGAATTTTTTTATTGATAGCTTTCGCCAGAAATTTTAAATATGTTAGTTTTCGTATGGTACGACGATATGTAGTTTATAGCCCTACACTTTACAAATTTTATCAGTGAAATTGTCACATTACATACATTCGTACATACAGCCTTGGCCAAAAGTATTAGGCACCCTACTAAACCACAAGTATTTTCAAATATCGCTACCAAAGAAACCACCGCTTTTTGCAAATGTGTTGCTGGTGTGTGTTAACCTTTGATTACAACAATAAATTGTATTACGGGAAAAGTCATGGCACACTAGTTACGTAAAGTCTAAAAAGTTGCTTTTTTAAATTTATACCTCAAATATTTAAAATTTAAAATTTGACCACCGCATGTAAATAATCTTTGGTGCAAAATCATCACGCGGATAAAGATTAATTTCTTTTATCGAAATGCCCAAAAAAGTGAACTTTCTTACGACAAAAGAGTTAGAATCCAAGTTTTGAGTGAGGAAGGAAAGTCTCAGGTTGAGATTGCCAATTTGGTGGGATGTTCGCGGTGCGCAGTCCAATGTGCTATTAAGCGATTTGCAGAAACGAAATCCCACCATAATAAATCAAAAAGTGGAAGAAAACGACTTACTGGTGAACGGGAAGACCGAAAACTAATACGCGACTCTCTGAAGAACCGTAAAAAATCCTCTTCTGCCCTTGCAGCTGCACTGTCAGAAGAAATTGGAAAACCAGTTAGTGCTCGAACAGCTAGAAGAAGGCTTCTGGAAGCAGGTTTAAAAGGATGCAAAGCCCGAAAGAAGCCGTGGCTTTCAGAAACAAATCGGTAAAAGCGTTTGGAATGGGGTCTCCGATACCAACATTTTACGGAGGAAGATTGGTCAAATGTTTTGTGGTATGATGAATCGAACTTCGAGGTAAGCTTAATTTACTTCATCTTAAAATATCATAGCTTCTTATCTTCATCCAATTTCGAAGAAATAACACAAATTTTATAAAATAATATTTTGGCTATCCTACAGGTATTTGGAACATCTGGTGTGACGTTAGTGAGGCGACGGGTTGGCGAGGAATACCACCCAGATTGCGTGGTACCCTCTGTTAAGCATGGGGGAGGCAGCATTATGATCTGTGGTTGTATGGCTGCTGATGGTATCGGCGAAATTTCAATTGCGAGGGTCGGATGGATAGTCAAAAGTATATTATTGTATTAGAAACTGCACTTTTACCTTCGTTAAAGCACATTTTCGGCGATACTAATTTAGATGGAGTTCAGTTCAAACAAGACAATGGCTCCTTGTTACAAATCAGCGACTACAATGCGTTGGTTTAGAAATAATAACATTGTTTTGTTAGACTCACCAGCGCAGTATCCAGATCTAAACCCCATAGAGCACATGCGGGCTATTTTGAAACGTAAGATAAAGGAGCACAGTATAACTTCGAAAAAAGCCCTGAAAAATGCAATAATTCACGAGTGGAACGCCATAAGTACAGCTGAATGTACAAAGCTTTTACGCAGCATGCCACAAAGGATTGCTGCTGTTATCAAGTCAAAGGGTGGAGCTACTAAATACTAATGTCCGTATCACTAAATCCTTATATTTGTACTAATCTATTAATAAAATATCATTATTTCACCATTTAAAATGAAATATTCAAGAATTAATGGGGTGCCTAATACTTTTGGCCAAGGCTGTATGTATGTACATGGTTTATTTGCGCTAATTATTATTTACTGATAATTATCAAACCAAATAGTATGTACATAAAAACATCTCTACATATTATAATTGTATTATTATTGTAGCGTTAGTAGAACTATCTAGTTGTTAGAATGACCTTCCGATTGTATGCACGTGCCCCACCGTCATTTCGGTTAAAACTTTTCAAAATCCCCGTCTTTGGCTATATTTCTTGCTTAATAACTTTTAGGTAGGTAATTATTTTCCATTCAAAACCGATTGAACCGCTTGAAATCGCAGTCATTACCCTTGAAGATAGCGCTTTGTTTTTTCGGATGTCTTTGTTAAAATTGGAAATATTCTTATTTAAGTGCCATTAATTTGGCAAATTTTCCCCATACAAAAAAAAACCTGTTTGAAGCATACTTTTAGGCATTATTTAGAGGAAAAATTCATAAAAACTTAAAGGAACTCCATGCATAAAAAAATTCATAAAACAAAGTGGGGCGACTTTTTAAGATTTCTTCACCAGTTTATAAAAAAACATTTATGGCCAACAAATATTAAAAATTTGACTAGCTCATTTTTTTATGTTGTTTTTTTATTTTATCCTAAATTTTTCCAATATTTACACATTTTTTTAATTCCAAAATAAAAAAAGCTGACAAAAAAAACACGTTAGTACCTCTTAATTTGAAAATATAGTCTTTTTTTCTGCAATACTCGCATCAAAGAAATATTGGGTAAATTGAATAAATAGAAATTTTTTTATAATTTCGAAAGTGGCATAATTAATGCGTTTAGAAAAAAAACTTTGGCCATTTGTTAGAAATATTATCAAAGAAAATCGAGCGAGTAGATTTCAAAAATAAAAATGCAGTTTAATTAAGAATATCGTTGGCTTCGTGAGCAAATGTGCTAAGTCCATTTCTGGTAACTTTTCAGGAGAAACAAAAAACCTCCTAACTTTTTTTGTTGTTACTATTTTAAAAATCTGAAAATGCAGTTTTCTTCCTCAGATGGTGGTGCTAAAATACCAGTTATCGGCACATTTTAATATAAAGCTTGTTCAAAGTTATGAGCTTCTTTAGGACTTAGCACATTTGCTTTCTATGATTTTGTTTTTTTAGGTGGACTTAGCACATTTTCTCACAAATTATTATACTCAACTGTACGTAGTAAAATTTAAATATTTTGATGAAATTTGGTACAGAGGCTCCTAACTAGACAGGAAAGGTTGGTATTGAAAATGGGCGAAATTGGATTATGACCACGCCCACTTTCCCTATATAGTATATATCTAAAATCACTCAAAAAGTTATAATGGATGAAATTCAATCCATGCAATGAGCTTACGCTTTATAAAGAAATAAATTAAAATTCTCGAAAATGGGCGGTGCCACACCCACTTATGACAGGATAAATTCTAAAAGTTTTATAAGTCATCAATAACTCAGAAACGGTAGTAGATATATAGCTGAAATTTGGAAAGCGTGATTTACTTGCTAAGGCACACGATTGGATGAAAAATTGTCCAAATCGGTGGACGACCACGCCCACTTTTATATATGGGAACTATAAAGTGGACTAATAAAAACATTTTAAGCGACTTCTTTGTCAAATATGAAGATAATTCATTGAAAGTTTGCGGCATGAGTCCAACTATGGACAAAAACAGAAACCATACATGTTTTTGAAAATGGGCGTGGCATCGTGAATCTAAGAGATTTCGGAGCCCATAACTCGACAAATAATTGAGATATTACGGCGGAACTTGGTGTAGGTACATATGTAATTTTATTACTTGTAGTAAAATTTTACCAAAATCGGTTTGTAACCACGCCTACTTAAAAAAAAATTGTAAAACTTCCTTTGGAAACTTGTGACGTGTAACGTGGCATCTTATAAAGGGATGAAATTTTGCACTAACGAGAATATTTTAGGCTTGGTCTGATGAGAGATAACACTGTTGATAATGGGTGTGGTCGCGCCCACATTATGCTGTACCCTCTCTATAGAAAATACAATAAAATGTAAAAATGTATAATAAAAATGTAAAAAGTACCGCAAACTAGTTTGCATATCAAATTGGTGGGAAAGCTAGCCACTCCCACAAATTATTAAGGATTACAGTCCCAAGCCATGCTTATTAAAGCAATGTAGTAATAATTCTTTATCATTCTACAAAACAAATTAAAACAAATTAATAATTTCTCATTTTCACCTGGACTTAGCACGTAGATTTTTGAAAAAAAAAATTTTTATGGACTTAGCACATTTGCTTAACACTGCATTACACCATGAAAAACAGACATTATGGTAACTTTTTTTTTGGCAGACGATGTATTTTTAGTTGTACTATCTTACTGCATTAAAATCTCAATTTTGAAAAAAATTGGACTTAGCACATTTGCTCACGAAGCCAACGATATATAATTTCAAAGCATATACAGTTGCGGTCAAAATCTTAGTAGTGCACCCACCGTAGATAAAAAATCTAAAAAAATTTGGATTTTGTATACTAAATGTTTATTTTGGATTTTATTACAATAAACTACTACTAATAACAGATACATCATGCAGAAGAACTTAGTAAGTTAATTATTTGTACGGTTTTAAAATAACATTTTATACCTTGCCCTCAAAATATCAACGGTCAAAATCTTAGTAGTGCGATTTTCTTCAATAAAAATATAGTTGAACTAACTATTTATTCAAAAGATTTTAATTGTGGATTAATAATAAAACTATAATAAAGTGTTTAGTACATCGTAGCGTATCCTTTATTAGATATAACAGGAGCACAACGCCGATGCATCGAGTTTACGAGTGTTTCCCATTGTTCGCTAGGAATTGCTTTCCATGCCCGCTCTTCCGTTTCCCAAAGTTGATTGTTATTTGTGGGATTGCACTGGGCTACTCTCTGCTTTACGTCGCACCATAAATTTTAAATTGAATTGAGGTCTGGAGACTGTACAGGCCCTTCCATGACTTCAACCCTATTTCTTTCAAACCATTGTTTCACTGATTTGCTCGTGTGTTTGGATCATTATCTTGCTGGAAGACCCAAAGCAGCGCCATTTCATCCCGGGCATATGGCAGCATAACCCCCTCCATGATTCCAACAAACACTGTGTGATCCATGATCTCCTTAATACAATATATTGGCCCAACTCCATAGAACGAAAAGCAATGCAAATCATAAGACTTGTTTAATTGTCTTATTAGTGTGTTTTGGGTTATACCGAGTTAATAGGCCGTCTTACATATTGGCTCGCCCCTCTGGTCCCACACAACACGATTTTAGATTCATCCGTCCATAGTTTACATGGAAGATTAAGTATTATGATTTGCATTGCTTTTCGTTCTATGGAGTTGGGCCAATATATTGTATTAAGGAGATCATGGATCACACAGTGTTTGTTGGAATCATGGAGGGGGTTATGCTGCCATATGCCCGGGATGAAATGGCGCTGCTTTGGGTCTTCCAGCAAGATAATGATCCAAACACACGAGCAAATCAGTGAAACAATGGTTTGAAAGAAATAGGGTTGAAGTCATGGAAGGGCCTGTACAGTCTCCAGACCTCAATTCAATTTAAAATTTATGGTGCGACGTAAAGCAGAGAGTAGCCCAGTGCAATCCCACAAATAACAATCAACTTTGGGAAACGGAAGAGCGGGCATGGAAAGCAATTCCTAGCGAACAATGGGAAACACTCGTAAACTCGATGCATCGGCGTTGTGCTCCTGTTATATCTAATAAAGGATACGCTACGATGTACTAAACACTTTATTATAGTTTTATTATTAATCCACAATTAAAATCTTTTGAATAAATAGTTAGTTCAACTATATTTTTATTGAAGAAAATCGCACTACTAAGATTTTGACCGTTGATATTTTGAGGGCAAGGTATAAAATGTTATTTTAAAACCGTACAAATAATTAACTTACTAAGTTCTTCTGCATGATGTATCTGTTATTAGTAGTAGTTTATTGTAATAAAATCCAAAATAAACATTTAGTATAAAAAATCCAAATTTTTTTAGATTTTTTATCTACGGTGGGTGCACTACTAAGATTTTGACCGCAGCTGTACATATTTATATGTATGTATATGTATATATATTATGCTTTCAAACGTTATAATCCGTTTTGAATAGAAATAAGTTATGTAAAAGATATTTAAGAAGCGACTATTTGCATTTAGTCGATAACTTTAAAGGCCAATATCGCGAAAACGCAAACTAACTTGAAAAATGAATAGCATCATCGTGCTGAGCGTGCCCGAGTTATCTCTACCAAGTATGTATCTATTGAGAAAAAAGTTAATTTTTCGTGCACAGTGTAGTTGAATGCCTTGTACGGCTGAACGATAAGGAACTCAAGAAATTTTGTATAAGCTTTTCTTCCATATCTGCCGATTGCTGTTAAAAAATGGTTTTACTAATACTTTATTGATTTATTTATTTTTTGACCCCGATCACCCACTGTACGTCACAGTTGTGCCTTAAAATATGCCGCAACACCGCTTAAACCTATAACAAATTTTATATACTTCTGAGGAAAAAATCTCTGATGTTAAACTAGAACTTTTTGGAACTACATATGCACAAACATACATACATGTATTCGCGCCCGTCTATTATTACTTTCATTAATAAATTATTTATTATATTTTTTTTGCAGAAAAGCATCGAAAATGAAGATGGAATCAAAAACAATTTAGTATCCGTGCGTCAGTCGGATTTCGAAGTATTTCAAGCTCTAGCAAAGGATAGCGAAAATGTGCCCAATTATGCCGAAAGGGAGTACTCACAAGAAGTGCCACAACCCAAGCCATGGGAAAAGGTATCCGGACCGCCCGTGCTGCCACCACATCTATTGCAAGTGATACTTAACAAGGACACGCCATTATCCGTGAGTATTTTAAAGCAGGAGAAATGAAGAAAAATCTAATTAAAATTCGTTTTTAATTTTGCAGTGCGAGCCAACTCTATTGCCCGAACCAAATCATGTTATGCTCAATCATTTGTATGCGCTATCTATCAAGGATGGCGTTATGGTATTGAGTGCAACACATCGTTATCGCAAGAAATATGTAACCACATTGTTATATAAGCCCATATAATGTGAACATGTTCGAAATTAAAATGAAAAGAAATATATACATATATATTAGAGCTCCAGATTTTTTTTGAACATTTTCGAGTAGCCCGAACAAATGTTTTTCAAATGCTCGAACAGTTGTTTGTTTGTTTATTACCCGTATGTTTGTACCCATGGTATAAGTATACCAGGTAAAACAAACGTCATGTTTTCGTCGCCATATTAACCACCTGACAATTAAGCAGATTATGACATTTCGTGCTGCCATACTCAATGATAAAAATCCTCCATTAATGGCATTTTTCACTGCTTTGTTTTAAAAATAAATTGTAACCATGGTATTCATAGTAAAGAATTTTTTCAATTTGAATTGAAAGAAATTTTTTCAATTTGAAAAAAATTACACATCCTGCAGTAAATTTGTTCCACTGCTGAATGATCATTGATGATTCTTCTGAGTACAATTTTTATTATTATTATTATTTTTTTTTTTTTGAAAAAAGCAAACCAGTTATATGAAAAATTCAGCAGTCTTTATTTGAAAGTACTCACTGATGCCTACTCAGTCATAGATGAATTTCATCAGTGATTCATAAAAGATTCATTTCGGATTTTTACTTCACGGAATATCAGTTTGGCCGTACTACAAAGTAGCCCCTTTCCGGTATTCTCGGTGAGTTTTTAATTTAGTTTAGTAGTTACGATCACTTTTAATTAAGGCTTTGTGATCACTCTGGTATATAGTTTGGGGAGGTTTTGGAGATTGATCTATTATAACTCCATATCGTCGCATAAAGTGCAACACCGCGTATCCGCTACCACCCAAATTTTACAGGAGACAGTAAAAACTGTTTTAATTCAAAACGGTTCGGAATTTTGCAAACCCACATCCAAACCAAGGTAAATTTTTGGATTATATTCTTAATCCAAATATCATTTTGGCGAAAAACAATTAAATGTGCAGTTATTGGCTTACTTATGTATTTATAAGCGGTTTTGCGTCTTTTATTTTGTTCAATAGTGACGTATAGGCGGTTTTGCAGGCGTACATAAAAACTTTTCTTCAATAAAGCAAAGTTATAATCCATTTCGTGTTTATGAAAGTATAATCAACTTTAGTACATTACAGTACAGTTATAAAGCAATAACACCTATTATTCGCGGTATTGGTTCGAAAAATTTCCTTAAAAAAAGCGGTTTTGAAACTGTGTCATTATTTGGAATTGCGTTGTGTGAATCTCAAAATTGTTGCATGAATGGATGGGGACGGACGCCAGGAATGTATTTTTGATGAAATCTCATTTTTGGCAAAAATGTCACGCGGTTTTGCACTTTAAACGACGATATGTATGTACACCACCATACCAAGTGAGCATTTCAGTCTATATATGTATGTATGTACATATGTCCAATTCAATTACAAAAAAATATGTACCCTAGATTTTAACAATATGAGTTGCTTATTTCCGCGGTGCAATAATACCAAATATGGCTGCAAAGGCGGTGATATCAAATTTTTCCAATTTCCGCCGATACCCTTTATTCGCGGAGAGTGGATGAAGATTTGTGGAGTGAGCGAAGAGGAGCTACCGGAAGTTCCATAAACTGCTCACTAGTGCCCTTTCTCTTTCTGTCCTTTGATTTTTGAAATACCCAAACTTTCAAACAAAAATCTACGCATTCAAAAAATAAAAGTCTGGTATCGCTATACTCCAAAACTGACATAAGATCAAACTTCAAAAATCTGCTTTTTAATGAAAAAGACAGCGTCAAAATGACAATGCACATACCTGTATTTTTTATACCATGTGTTTGTACGGGCATTTGAACAATTCGGGCAGTTTAAAGTATGTTTTTTTCTTTTGTTTATTTTTTTTTTTTCTTCTTCATATGTAGTTTTTTTTTATTTTTGTTTTTCCGACACACATTTTTTTTGTTTGTAAGCTCGAATGCTCGAATGTTTGTACGGGCATTTGAGCAACGAACGGGCTTCAAACAAAAACGATCAGTTTGAATTGCTCGATACCCGGGTATCTAGAGCCCTAATATATATACATACATATGTGTACTTACATACATTAAGCGACAAAAGAAAGTAAATAGGTTTGCAATATTTTTTATACGAGTTTTTGCAATTTTTTTTTTATTAAAGTACAGTTCATTTTAAAACATGTATGTATGTATAATAAAATTATAAAAAAAATTTAATATATACTTTCCTTTGGCGCTTGGTGTGTTTATATGCTTAGGTTAATGAGTGGTAGTGATGGGCGAGTCCGAGATGTTTAGACAATCGAGAGAATCGCCATCGTTGCAAAATCACAATCGAGTCAAAAGTTGACTCGCTCCTCGACTACACAATCGAGATGTTTTTGCGATTGTTCCGAGTCGGCGAGTCGGAGGTTGTTTCGATGACATCTCGACTACACAAGCGAGATGTTTTTGCGATTGTTCCGAGTCGGCGGGCCGGCTGTTGTTTTGCTGATATGTTTTAGTTGATAAAATAAACTGAATGAGGTTTGTTGATAAAGAAAGTGGGATTTTTAATGGAAGTGAGGCAAATACATAAATAAATTAACCAAATTGAAAACAGTGTCGTGCATAATAATAATAATTAATTATTTAAACATTAATAAATTTTCTGAAGTGAGACGCTTGCTTATGAAACAAATGAATTTTACGAGTAGCAACAAAGGCAATAGATTTGTACCACTCTGTATGTTTTGTAAAGCAATTTTAATATTCAAGCGGCAACAACAATTATTATGTATTTTTTGCAGCGAGTCCGAGATGTTGTAGGGTTGCTTTGAAAACGAGAGGAATCGTTGGCGAGTCCGAGATGTTTTAGCGATTGTTTCGACTGACGGCCATTTACGACTTGACTCGAATACGAATGAAAACCATCGAGAGCATTCGAGATGTTTCAACAATCGAGAGAATCGAATAAAACATCTCCGACTCGCCCATCACTAATGAGATGGGACAATATTGAGCAGCGGTGTAGTGAATATTACTTAAATTACATACTTACTTACATTGTATCCATTATCAGATATATTAAGTTCTACATGGCTTAGGGCCGTTTTCTCATTCTCCCGTTAACGCCAACTTAAATGTATGAGTTTGGCAGGGGGATGAGAAAACGGCCCTTAAAGTATGTATTTAAATGTACGTTATTTTATATTTAAGTGTGTACTAACTAATGATTTACATATCTCAATATATAACCAATGAATATTTGCTTTATAAAGCTTTTTCTTCTCCTTTTTTTGTTGGTGATTCTAAGTGTAGTTTTATATGTAGAAGGCATGAAAACTAATATTATTATTATGTAGAAAGAAATTTAGAAACTACTAAGCCTGTAATTCACTTTTATTCGTATATACAATATGTACATAAATATATTTTATTTTGTTAAAATTTTAACACAAAAATAAATCGAGAAATTGTTTACCAAAAATCCAAAAAAGAAACATGATTGTTACATAGAACTATAATTTCGACATTATCAAACTTCCTCAAATAAGGCTCTGGTATATTAATACACTTGTCACGTGATTGTTCTTCGACTCCCAAAAAATACTATCCAAGTTCTTACCCGTAGATGAGCCTATACTTTTTGAAAAGAACGCGACAAGCTGAATCTGTCTGCCACTTACATATAGCAAAAATGCCTAAAAGTATACTTCAAGCAATTTATTTTTTTTTTGTTTAATGTAGAAAATTTCGCAGGTAATGGGCTTTAAATAACCATACTTAAGTAATGTATTTAGTTTTAAATGAAAATAAATTCTTATGAAGATATTGTTGAGTGGTGAGTATACCCCAGAAAAGCGTTTTTTGCACTTTTGAGCGCGAATATCTCAGAAACAAGAGCCAAATTGAATAAACGGACTGCAGTTTCGGATATCGTAGGTATTATGCGATTGTCACTTTCCGGTTATTTACCAACTGAATACCTTTCATTTTATGTACATACTAGCTGTACCCGACCAAGCTTTGCTTTGGCCCACTTCCTATTACTTGAAGCGAAAAACGGAACACTTTAAAATATGTTGGAAGTATCTAGAAACCGAAATTACCTCGGGCTGCAGAGCTCAGCACAATTCAGATATGTAAGTTTAAAAAAAGTGAAGGAAAAAATTGTTATTTTCAAAAGTTTGCCCTCTTCATGTTCTTATCCCATTTTTCTTGGCATTAGTCTCCAACTGCCTTTCCCTCTACTTTTCCCTTTCCATTTATCTTTCCTTTCATTTCCGTTTCCTTTTTCCTTTCCCATCACATTTCCGCTTCCCTTTCTCCACCGCTCCCTCTTACCTCTCATTTTCTGTCTTTCTCCTTTTTATTCCCCCTCTTATTCCTTCTCTAATTCCCTGTCTTACTGTCTCTCTCCCCATCCTCTTCATTCCATTTTTATTATATTCTCCCTCTCCTTTTCCGTCCCTTTGCCTTTCCCAGTCTCATTACTCTTCCCCTTTCCCTAGGGAACTGGGTTTAGTATAACATACCCTGCATTCCACTTATAATTTGATACCATCATTGCTTAAAAACATTCCGTGGCCTCCGAATCGTCTCTTTTATCGGGACTAAGAATCACTATGAAAATATCTCTATATAGCAGACCCGGTCAACACTTTCATTTTATATCAGTATTGCTCAGAAGCATCCCGGTATCATCCGGGTCCACTTGTTGACCCACATCTGGGAACTTGACCTAGGAACCATAATGGGTACGGTATCTGGAGACTTGACCAAGAAATCGTAATAGTTACGGCTCTACATGAGAGTCCGCTCAACACCTTTCATTTGGTACCAATATCCCTAAGATATATCCCGGTGTTATCCGGGTCCACATATTGACCCATACCTTGGGACCCCATCTAGGAATCGTCATGCGCCGTGATTAAATAAAAATATCGCTGAGAAATTATCCGGGGTCTGACCTAGGAATCATAATGAGTTCATCTCTATGTAAAAGCCCTGCCTTTCAGTTGACACCAATATCGTTCAGAAATTTTCCGGGGCCATTCCGGTCCACGTTTTGACCCACATTTAGGGACCAGACCTAGGAATCATAATCAGTTAATCTCTGTGTAAAGGCCCTGCTCAGCACTTTTCATTTGGTACGAATATCCCTGAGAAATATCCCGGTGTTGTCCGGGACCGCGTGTTGACACACACCTTGGGACCCGACCTAGGGATCGTAATGAGTTCATTTCTATGTAAAATCCCTGCTCAAAACCCTTCACTTGATACCAATATCACTGAGAAATTTTCCGGGGTCATCCGGGTCCACGTTTTGATCCACATTTGGGGACCCGTCCTAAGCATCACAAATAAAATAGTTCTATGTTGAAGTCCTCATCAAGACCTTTCATTTGATACCAATATCGCTCAAAAACATCCGAGGGTCATCCGGGTAAACGTTGTGACCTATATCTGGAGACCCGAGCTAGGCATCGCAATTGTAATAGTTCTATGCTGAAGTCCCCATCAATACTTTTCATTTGATACCAATATCGCCCAGAAACATTCGAGGGTTATCCGGGTCCACGTTTTGACCCATATCTGGAGACCCGACCTGGGAATCTTAATGAGTACTGTTCTATGTAAATTCTCTGCTCAATACCTTTCATTTCATACCAATATCGCGTAGAAACATTCGAGGGTCATCCGGGTCCACGTTTTGGACCATATCTGGAGACCCGACCTAGGAATCACAATGCGTGCTATCCTATGTAAGTTCTCTGCTCAATACCTTTCATTTCATACCAATATCGCTTAGAAACATTCGAGGGTCGTCCGGGTCCACGTTTTGACCCATATCTGGAGACCGGACCTAGGAATCACAATGAGTACTATTCTATGTAAATTCTCTGCTCAATACCTTTCATTTGATACCAATATCGTCCAAAAATATTCAGGGGAAAGCCGGATCCACGTTTTGACCTATATCTCGGGAACCGACTTCCGGATTTGAAAAAAATATGTATATAAACCATCTAGGGCAAGGTACTAAGCTGGTGTGTAAATTTGGTCAAAATCCCTCCACGCGTTTGGGCGAAAGCCGGCGACAAAGAAATGGGCTTGATTTTTATATATATATAGATTATCTTTCTACAGTCATTTTGTATTATTTTGAAACAAAAAAATGCCTTTTATTTCTAAAGAATTGCTCCCAACATTTGTCGTTTGTTTAATGTTCTTACGCTCCTAAATGTTTTCGAACTCGCACTAATTCACACAGAAACAGCGTTGCGCACTAACACAAAGTGCGTTTACAGATTTATTCCATACCGATAGCTAATACCATGTCTCCACATAATACCATGTCTCCACATAACGCATTTCGGTCTTTTTTTCTGCATTCGCTCTCTCAATCTTGGTTCGACACGGAAACCAGTGCCGAAACTCGCTAATTTCCATACAAATTTCTGAGAGCGAGTGAAGAATGAAACACTTGATTCGTCCTCAATCCTCTTTCCAAACGCGATGATATCGATGTCTTTTCTAATTTTGTATCGAAAATCTATCGAAATCTCACACAGACCAAAACAAAAACGCAAAAATAAGCAAACATACATACATACATTTAAGAAGAACAAGAAAGAGAAATGTTAAACAGAATAACAATCAGCCACGTGGAGACGGGTTATTTAGCGCGATGTTTCGCTGGCCAATCAAGTTATGCGGACACCGGCTTTAAGATATTTATGTATATTCAAAAAGTATGCATTATATTTGCAGTATAATTTTATTTAAAAAATATTTAAGGTTAAGGTAAGTTTATTGCACTTTATACATTTGATGATTTGGTTTTAACAAAAAAATTTTGCAAAATATGTTGAAAGAATTTTAATCAGATTTCCAGATAATATGAAATAATTTAAAGTTTAGTATACATAACAATTTTTTTTTTGGTTTATCTTTTCTTTTTGTTACATACCTACATTAGTAAAACTTAAAAATTTAAAAGGTACACGTGTAACGTACTTTTACAACTATTTTAAAACGTATCTACTACATAATGTTTTCACTAATATTATTTCACTTAATTGGGTATACATACATTATATTTTTTACAGATCACATTTTTTTCTTGCTTGCATTTTTTGCTTTCCTAAAGCCAATCACTTTTCAGCTACAACTACTACTTTCCTAAAGCCAGTCACTTTTCAGCTACAGCTACAACTACGAAAGTTTCGCTCAACCTCATTCGAAATCAACTACATTTCCATAATTTTCTTCTCTACCAATACCTCACTGCTCAAATCACTCGATTTTTTAATTTTCCAAATCGGTTTTAGTGACGGCACTTGCAAAGGTTCAATTTTCTTCGCATCAAAACGTCGTTGTAATTCAGCGCGCGTTTGCTCGAATCGACCATCCTCATCGAAGAGAGCTTGCTTAAAGAATTCGGCAAACAGTCGACCCATGTACTCATCGTTGAGGGAGGGCCACATACCTTCTAGAAAACCAATGTGGCCACCACGTGCTGTTATAACAATTGCCACATGCGTACACTCCTCGGCAGCCTTGATGGGAATGGCTGTAGGGGAGAAAGTTCATACACACATCCATATGTACACTCAGAAAAAAAATCATTAACACGATTCATGTAAAATTAACACGATCGATCTTTACACATAGAACAGCAACAATTTTTTCAAATTACACGATGTTTGAAACATGATTTTGGCTTTGAAACTGTCATATGAAAATTTGGTAAATTCAACCAAATTTTATTGTTGATACAAGATGAAGAAATTTTAAAATATACAAAATGATTCAAATATAAAATTTTATTCCTAAATGTCATTTGGAATTTGGTTTATTTAACATGATGATAGTGTCAATATAAACTAAAAAAAAAGTTCGAAAAATGACGTCCCAATTTTAGTGTTAATACAACATGAAAACAAATGTTAAAACAACAAGAACTACAATTAACAATAAAAGTTGGTTGATAACACGAAACAATGTTCAAACATAAACGTCATTTGGAATTTTGGTTTATTCAACACGATCATAGTGTCAATATAATCTTAAAAAGTGTTAAATAGAACGTCAAAACTATTTTGAAACATACACAATTTTTTCAACGTTTGAAGTTCTGCTGTTCGTGCAAAAGACAAACTAATATTATTTTTTTTTTTTAACAAAAAGAAAATTTTGTACCGTGGCAATGATGGGAGTTTAGCATCATTGTCAGTTCGCGATAGTGGGTTTTCGATTTATATTTTCAGTTTGCAGGTGAGTTAAAAGTGGGTTGCATTTTTGTTTCTAAAAGTTTTTAATATTCAATATTTTCTTTTTCCTCTTCATAGTTTGCAATTTTTACCACGGAAAGATGTTTAGCGAATGGAGTCTTTCACGCAGCATGCGGTGCATATACCGTTGTATTAGCGGCCAAACATTACTCGGTGCCAGTGATAGTAAGTACTATCGCCCATGTATAAACTAAGTATTCGTATGAGAAGGACGCTTTCAATTTGGTTGGTTGTGCGGGTGATGTACTCGAATATGCTTTTTTGATCTGATGATTATATATTTTATATGTTTTTTTATTTAAAAAAAAAATAAATTGTAAAATAAGTAAGACTTTCTAGTTAATTTAACAATAAATTTAAGGTAAAATCAAAAAGATGTTATTGTTAATTCAACAGGACCATTTCGTGTTAATTTAACCAGCTTTTATTGTAAGATTAACTAGTTAAAATTGTAAAACCAACAGGAAGACCCAATACTTTTTAGTGTTAATTCTACAGTTGTCATCCTGTTAAACTAACACTTGACAGTAGTGTTAAATTTACACGATTACATGATGGCATACATTAAGCATCGTGTTGAAAAAAATTAACCACAAAATTTGTTGATTTTTGGTTGATTTCACACTATTTTTTTTCTGGGTGTATGTATGTAGAAAAAAATTGTTTAAAAATATTATTAAACAGTTAATTGAAACTAATTTTTGGAGTCTCCTTTGCTCACTTACCATCTAATGGCTGGAATGGATCATCGGCAGCACTTAGACACAACAACGGTACTGATATGTAGTGTAATTTATTGTGCAAAGTTGCATCTCTGTAATAATCATCGACATCAGCGTAGCCAAATTGTTTGCTGGTGAAGAGTGCATCGAATTCTCTAATTGTTTTACACTAAAAACGGAAGTGATAATGAGAAAATTATGTTTAGTGTGAGATTTTTTATTTCTTTGCTGAAAGAATTTGCAAATCGCCTTGAAGTATGCAACATGGATTCTAAACCGTCTTAGCCCTTCTGGAGAAGAGTCCTGTACACGGATTCTAAAAATCGCCATCGCTATCTACTTCTTTTATTTGTTTATATCGTCTCTAGCTACAGCATGCTGGCAGCATTGATCAGTCAGTTTTGTATGTCAGACATTTTACCAGATATTGCATATTTTTAGGCGCGTCTGATATAAATTTAGCGATTTTTGCCGATCTCATTTGGCGATGGTGATTTATGGAATCCGGGTACTGTTTGTTGAATTTTTGAAGTTAACTTCTTAGGCGGCGATACAGAGTTTTTATGGAGAGTGAAATTTTAAAAAGGAAATAGCAGGTACACTTCCGTTACACGGAAATAGCAAACAGGAAACAGCAAAAGATAAAGACGTTTACCCGGCTTTCCCCTGAATGTTTTGGACGATATTGGTATCAAATAAAAGGTATTGAACATGGCTTTTACATGGATTTACTCGTTATGATTCCCAGGTCGGGTCCCCAGATATGGGTCAAAACGTGGATCCGGATGACCCCGGAATATTTCTGAGCAATATTGGTATCAAATGAAAGGTGCTGAGCACAGCTTTCACATAGAGATATAGGTACTGATTATGAGTTCTACGTCGGGTCCCCTGATATGGGTCATAATATGGACCCGGATAACCCCTTATGTCATATCATGTGATGTCATGATGTGATGCCATGATATGATGTCATGATGTGATGTCATGATGTGATATCATGAAGTGATGTCATGATGTGATGTCATGATGTGATGCCATGATGTGATGCCATGATGTGATGTCATGATGTGATGCCATGATGTGATGTCATGATGTGATATCATGTCTTGTAATGATATGATGTCATGTATAAATGTTAAAAATTAGAGCTCTCGATTTTTTTTGAACATTTTCGAGTAGCTCGAACAATTGTTGTTCAAATGCTCGAACAGTTGTTTGTTTGTTTATTACCCGTATGTTTGTACGGGCATTTGAACAACAAACGGGCTTCAAACAAAAACGATCAGATCGAATTGCTCGATACCCGGGTATCTAGAGCCGTATTAAAAATATTAACTCTTTCCTATTGACTTTTTGAGTTGAAATTTCAAAAATAACTCTTATATTCTATCCCTGGCATCAAATGAAAGGTGTTGAGCAGGGCTTTTACATAGATATGTACCGATTATGATTTCTAGGTCGGATCCCCATATATGGGTCAAAATGTGAACCTAGATAACCCTGAAAGATTTCTGAGCAATATTGTTATCAAATGAAAGTTTTTGACGGAAAAGGAGGGAAAAGGAATTTAAATTTTATGTTTATCACTGCAAATATTGTCCTTTTAAACAGACCATACTTCCCAGCAAACACAGTCTCTAACATTAGAAATTTTGTCGAGATTACCTTAGATAACTAGTGTAATTCTCTATATATTCTCAAATCGATAACTATGGTTGAAAACTACACTAGAATTCGATTAGCGAGTAATTAGAGAAGGAGCCAAATCTCACGCCTTTTATCAATTCTCAATATATTTCTGTGATATATTGAATATACATACATATATTGAAATTGATACCAAAAAATAGTAAAGTTAATATTACCGTAGTACAATGTTTTCCATTAAAAAGTACAAGAAATACCTTTAATTTAAATAATAAGACTGAATTTAGTTTAAATTTCAGTTCTTATAAATGTGATAAACTTATACATACATGCGAATATATGTATATAATCATATGCAATTTGGCACTAATAAAATCTAAACAATTAAAAAATCATGTAAAAGGAGACAAATCTTTGTTTTTCATTTCAATTGGAAGTATTTGCAAATTCTGATTAGAATCTCATTAGAGAACTACATTAGAATTCGATTCGAGAATTATAATTTTATCGATTTGAGAATTAGGTACCCTTTTGTTTGAGAACGCTGTGATTCTCGATAGATTTTCGAGTCGTCCTCTAACGTTAGAGGTTTGAGAATGAGGCTAGTTCTCGAGTCATTCTCAAATCGATAACTAACCTCAGTGTTTGTTGGGTTTCTCCTGATTCATTCGTTTGTTATTCTACACAGAAATATCAGTGGTTTTTAACACGCTTTTATTAGCTTCACCTGTACCCATATTCTATAAATCGCTATCGCTAAATAAGATCTCCAAAATGTGCTATATTTATATCAGACGCACCTAAAAATATGCAATAACTGGTAAAATATCTGACATACAAAACTGACTCATCAATGCGGCCAGCATGCTGCAGCTTGAGACGATATAAATAAATAAATGAGATACATACTTTTAGGCGGGTCTGATATAAATTTAGAGATTTTTGGCGATAACGATTTTTAGAATCCGGGTCCTGTATGTATTTATGTATTTAATTTCATCATAGCCTAAAATTATGCAACATATTAACAATACAATTATGCAATTTTTCTGAAACCATAAGCTTTATATTTGTATAGCATACGCCACTTCAATTTGAATAAATTAAACATGGCTTAAACAATTTCATAAACATAACACAAAGTAACAAGCTTATGCATCATTTCAGATGTTTTCTTTATAATTATGCTTAATGTAAGAAGTTAACTTCTATCACGTGTACTGTGCTACACGCGGCTTATTTTTTTTTTTTTTTTGTTTTTTTTTTTTTGTTTTTTTTTTTGTGAATTTTTGCTTTGGCTGTAGAACTGGAGAAATATTTGAAATAGGAGAAAATAATTACTTTTAAAACAAATGTCGCCTTGAAGTACGCAACAACTTTATTATCTCTTCCCGTTTCTAAATAAATTTTAAACTTTTAGGTACTCACCGATAAGATACGATCCCAATCGATGTCCTCTTCTTTGTAAATTGCACAATTTTCTAACGTACGACAAAGACTGCTCGTCAAATGACGGCCCAATAAACTGTTCAATATCGGCTTTTCAATGCTAACGGCGCCTAAGAAAATAATTAAGAAAACCATATGTACATATGTACATTAGAGTGCGTTTAAAATTCAAATTAACGATATTTTACTGTATCGCCCCCTCAATCTGTAGTAACATGGTCAAAGATATCAGACATAAATTTTGGTCCCGATTGGTGGCGGTTAAGGCGTGGCGCATTGAGGTCAAAGTTCAGAAAACTCTATGAAGGGTCAAAAAATAAAAATATTTTTTTTAATTATATTATACCCCAAATTAATACTTCTATACCCAAGGATAACAAATATAAATTTTGGTTCCGATTGATGGCGGTTTAGTGGTGTTTTAACTGGGTCAATGTTCACATTGCCATAGAAGACTTAAATTTTTGGTGTCGCATATGGTAATCTGAACTTTGACCCCCTTGAAACACCAGTAAACCGTCATCAATCGGGACCAAAATTTATATTTGTTATCCTTGGGTATAGAAGTATTAATTTTGGGTATTAGATAATTAAAAAAAATATTTTGATTTTTTGACCCTTCATAGAGTTTTCTGAACTTTGACCTCAATGCGCCACGCCTTAACCGCCACCAATCGGGACCAAAATTTATGTGTGATATCTCTGACCATGTTACTAAAGATTGAGGGGGCGATACAGTCTTTTTAGGAACTTTTAAATTTTTCATACAAATTAAAAGCACCCTAATGTACATACATACATATATTTTTTAAAATTGCTTAATTTGAAAATTGTAGTATCTACTACCTTTATGAACGTCCCATGGCACCGAAATTATTTTAGCTGCTGTTAAACACGTACGTGCCTCCTCGCTGTGACGCACCAAATAATTTCCTAAATAAAAAGATGGCAAACTATTTTTTTACTATACATATGCCAATACAAAAGTTAAACTTTCACACTTACCTAAAATTAAGCCGCCCATCGAAATGCCCGTGGCACCCAATTTACAATGCGCTGGCACGCTTTTGCGTACATGCCGCACAACTTCCGAAAGATCTTCACAATTGGAGGCGCAATAAAGGCGTGGCGTTTTCAATTCGACACCACCCAACCCGCGATTATTGAATACAACAACACGCATGCCGGCGCTATTTGCCGCCCTAACCAAACATTTAATATACTCAGCTTGCGACTCGCCCGTCAAGCCGGGCAATATGATAATACAGGGTGCATCGTCTTGACAATTCTCCTCCAGCCAATCCAAGGCGACTTGGCCGCCATCATTTAATGTGAAAATTTCTCTGTGTTGCAAACATGAATGAAAGTAAACAATTGTTAATGGAATTTAAATTTCGTGTACATACTCGTATTATACATACCTTTTATAATTAATATTTGGCATAATTTGCGCACGCAATAAACTAGCAAAAACGGTTTGTGCTCGACTCTCGACACACCAAAATGTCGGCCAAAATTTCATTTCCAGCGTGGGCACTTTAGATTGTAGGAACTCTTTGAATGGACCATCGGCGCAGGCAAGTATTGGACGCTGTGAATGGAATTGGAATTCAAATGTTTTCTCTAGCATTTTAGAAAATGTACACATTTAACACAAAAAAATACATATGTACATATGTTTTTATATAAATACCCACCTTAACCACTTGTATGAAATAGTAGACAACGTAGACGCTAAGCGCCACGGCCAAAACGTGCCAGCGTGGCATATCCGATAGATAACAGTACATTGCATGGAACATTTTTATTTTGTTGCGTACCGTGTTTATAGTTTTAGTAGATTAAATTGAAACATTGAACTTTGGAATTTGTAATTTATGTATGATTTTGCTAAAAAAAAAAGATGAATAAAATGTTAGAGTAGAGAGTGTAGTTTATATCTCTGATGAATAAAATACTAGAATACTAATTAGTTAATAGTTCATATCACTAAGTTTTAAGTTAAAACCCAAGTCTTTGAGATTTTTCGTTTGATGTTTATTGGGAAATACTTTTGAATGCATTACACTGTGTGACAGTGAAAAAGTACTTCTGGCGAAACATACCTCAAGTTGTAGGTCTAGTCAGGTATGTATAAAAAACTGCATACTTATACCATGTCTCCACATAACGTGTTTCGCTCTTTTTTCTGCATTCGCTCTCTCAATCTTGGTTCGACACGGAAACCAGTGCCGAAACTCGCTAATTTCCATACAAATTTCTGAGATCGAGTGACGAATGAAACACTTGTTTCGTTCTCAATCCTCTTGCCAAACGCGATGATATCGATGCCTTCTCTAATGTTGTATCGAAAATCTATCGAAATCTCACACAGACCAAAACAAAAACGCAAAAATAAGCAAACATTTAAGAAGACCAAGAAAGAGAAATGTTAAACTGAATAACGATCAGCCACGTGGAGACGGGTTATTTAGCGAGATGTTTCCCTAGATGTTTCGTTGGCGAATCAAGTTATATGGAGACGGGCTTTTAGAATTTCCAATATACCCCCAAAATCTGGAGATAGGGATGGGCAAATTGGAAAAATATATCGATATATATTATATCGATATTTAAAAAAACATCGATTATGCCGCGTAAAAACATCGATATATCAATATATCGAAAGGGTCGGATTTACATTAAGGAAGCACGCCCCACGAAAAACCACTTCTTCACGGGGTTAGAGGTGCTCTCACAGATCTCAAAACTGAAATCAAAACTTGCCGGAGACTTATAGTTTACTAGATATTTGTTGTTACAGTTGGATGGGTCTACAGATATTCTACGAATCCTGAAGTATAACATGAAAATCATTGAGGATTGCTTGAAGAAGAAAGTAATATAAATTCAAGCACCCGGACATTATGGTTATACCACTTCTTAAAAATGTTCTGCTGTTCAAAGCGAATCAGAAATATATTAAAAATATCGAATTTGGCTCGAAATGGCAAAAAATTATCGATTATTCATGCACGGTAGTTCAAAATATCGTCGATATTATCGGCTGTACTATTTTAAGAATATCGATATATTGATATATCGATATATATCGCCCAACCCTATCTGGAGATAGGGGCTAAAAACCCCGTTTTCATAAGTTATGTCATTTATTGTACTATAACTTTTTCTCTGTTTATCACATCAACATGATTTTGAAGACGATGAAAAGATGACATTTCGCCGCTTTTAACAGTATACGAACTGTTAAAGTATCTTGATAAATGCCAGAGAAACTGTAAAAAATATATCACAAATTCAATTTTTTGTTAAATTTTTTCAATTTCGATCACGGATCTCGCGATGAATTTGTTAACCAGTGTACATGTAAAACTATTTTCGAACAAGCCATATTAATTTTGTGTACAACGACATATAACTTTTGCATATCCGCGTAGGCGTTCCTAAGATATTCTACTTTAATCAATTTCTACTGTGACATTTTTCATACTAAAATTCCTAACTTTATTTTCTACCTCAACCCGGGTAACAACCGGTTTAACAATTTACATTAAAATCATGTTGATATGATAAACACAGAAAAGGTTATGGTACAATATATGACCTAACCTATGAATAAGGGGTTTTTTGCCCCTAACTCCAGATTTTGGGGGTGTATTGGAAATTCTAAGTACGCAGTCTTCGAATGCTTGTTAGGGCCTATAACATATGTTAACCTGGAACAAAGTACTTTCAGTTTTTTTTTTATTTTGTCACACAGTGTTATTATTATTATTTTTTTTTTTTTTCAAAAACTAGAGTATAGTTTGCATATAACTTGCAAATGTGCGCCAATCGTAAATTTTCCGGTAGGACTGACCTACAAAAGAAACACCCTAACGATGCAATGTGTAAACGTCGCCGTATAATTTCTTTTATCTAATGAATCGACTTGAATCGAAACGCAATGTTTTTTTAATTTCAACAATGTATTTACATATACACATTGACATACATACATATTAGTGTCCGACCGAATATTCGGCCAAGCTTCGGTATTCGGCCTATTCGGCTGGTATTTTTTATTCGGCTTCGGCTTCGGCCTTCGGCTGAAAAGGCCGAATAGTCGAGGCCGAATAATAGATGTGTTTAATAACAAAAAAAAATTGACTGGATTTTACGAATTTTTGATTTTTTATAAGCGACAGAATATCGTAACTTCTAGTAATATGTTTTTGTTATTGAACAGGCCTAAGATTCCGAACGATAACTTACGCTAATTATTAAATATCGTCACCTTAGTGTGTCGATCAATTCTTTTAAAGTGTCATTAAATTAAATATAGTTCATTACACGAAAAATTGGTTTATTCACTTAATAATAATAATATAATACAATGGCGCTATTATAACTCTGACGAGTTTTATGGCCGAGCTTCTCTCCCAATTCGAGGTGTGCTCCTTTTTGTTTTTCCTACTAATTGGGTGGACCTACAGTTTTATGCCGGCTCCGAACGGCGAATGCATTTTTTGTGAGAAGCTTTTTCATGGCAGAAATACTCTCGGAGGGTATGCCGCCCACTGCCGAGAGGTGACCGCTGCTCTTAAAAAACTCAATAATTGGTTTTTTACTAATTAGAAAAATTTGTTTGGCTCGGACCGTGGTTTGAACCCGAGACCTCTGGCATAGCAGGCGGGCACTCTACCCACTGCACCACAGCGGCCCGCTTATCACTTATTGGCCATAAAAACAAAGAACTTATGATAAAAATTCAATACAGTTTCAAAAAAAATAGTTTTATGTATGTATAATACTATGTTACAGCAAAAAAATAACCAAGAAATTCAAGTACTGCTATTGTTTTATGGTTAGGTTTTTGAGATAATGGTAATTTTGTGTTTTCTTGGTTATCACTTCATTAAAAATTATTTTCGCGGAAGTCGCAGACCATGATTGGCGGAATACAATTTGAGTATACATACACAACTCCAACCAGCTGTTCGACTAACTTAACCTTAGTTGCTGGTCAACTATACACCCCAAGCAGATAAACTCCTTTTTTGGCGTACAACATAAAGCTGTTGAACTTTAAGTATTGAATTTTATTTACCTACATAAAGACTGTTTTTTTTTTATTTTGTTTACAACTATGTATGTATTTTTGTAAGGTGTTTTGTTTATTCAAAAAACAAAAAAAAATCAATTGTTATGAATAGAGCTCGGAAAAATAGGTGAAATCAAGCGCCTAAAAAATGCTACATTTTGTAAATTTTGGTTGTTTTCAGTGGCGGGATTACAATTTAAATATAAAGGGGTAGCATATTGGTATGGTGAAGATTTTATTAGAAAAGTTCTTGAATCATGTTACACAAATTTGCAGTTTGAATAAACATACAGTGGGGTGTGATGAAATAAAGCCAAAGAGGGATTTAGTTTCTTTGACATTTTTACTGAAAAAAAGTATGAAGAACACATTTTGTATTTTATATTTTTGTACATCGTCAAGCTTTTTGAAAGCAAAACAAAACTAGCTGTAATGAAAATAAAATTTGGGAAAAGTAAGTAAATTATGGCATAGTTAATGTTCCAATAACTCATAAACAAAAATGCAGAACGGTTTTTACCACGACAGAAATTTGCATTTTTACAGATATGGAATTATGCCGAGTATCCAATTGTGCCAATAAACGAACTAGTGTAAACTGTAGAATTTAGTACTAGTTCGGAACTATCGAAAATGTAGTGCAGAGAGTGACAATTGACACCGCCTAGGACATCGCCGTGTTAAATTCGCCAGTTGACAATATGGAAAAGACATTAAGCTCGCACTAGTAGTGTCGAAAAATGCACTAGAAACGACCTAGTTCGGAACTAGAGATTTTCCCTACAGGGAATATGCAAGCACACAAACATGTAGTATTTATGTTCATTCGTTTTTTTGCTCTTAATCACAAATCTAATAGTCTGAATGTCTGTTTAAACTTTTTAGCTTGATTTTGACAAATTCTAAATATGTATATTTATGTGTAAACTGGAATGTACGAGTAGAAACCAGTCGTGTTTGCCTTGAAGTCTATATTATGCTAGTTTAGTTTTATAATTTTACTAGAGGTTACCCGCGGGTTTCACACCACGTGCTTTTAAAAATATTAGCAAATTGAGTTAGTCCAAAAAAGTTACATAGAAAAATATCATTCTTGACGTCAAAAATAGTTTTCTTTTTTTTTTTTTGTCCGTTGAGTACGTAATTATCTCATATACCCAACACCAATTTTCAGTACCCTACTATAAATATTTCAAGAGATTTTCGCTGTAAAAATTTCAGTCTGTATGGGAGGTGCCCATCCCTGCTTTACCAAGACCTAGCGTTTTTACCCGTTTAATACATAGTTATCTCACATGCCCCCACACCAGTTTTCAGTACCCTACTACAAACATTTCCAGAGATATTCGCTGTGAAAATTTCAGTTTGTATGCGAGGTGCCCATCCCTGCTTTACCAAGACCTAGTGTTTTTCCCGTTTAATATATAGTTATCTCACATGCCCTCATACCATTTTTCAGTACCCTACTACAAATATTTCCAGAGATATTCGCTGTGAAAGTTTCAGTTTGTATGGGAGGTGCCCATCCCTGCTTTACCAAGACCTAGCGTTTTTACCCGTTTAATACATAGTTATCTCACATGCCCTCACACCATTTTTCAGTACCCTACTACAAATATTTCCAGAGATATTCGATGTGAAAATTTCAGTTTGTATAGGAGGTGCCCATCCCTGCTTTACCAAGACCTAGCGTTTTTACCCGTTTAATACATAGTTATCTCACATGCCCTCACACCAGTTTTCAGTACCCTACTACAAATATTTCCAGAGATATTCGCTGTGAAAATTTCAGTTTGTATGGGAGGTGCCCATCCCTGCTTTACTAAGACCTAGCGTTTTTACCCGTTTAATACATAGTTATCTCACATGCCCTCACACCAGTTTTCAGTACCCTACTACAAATATTTCCAGAGATATTCGATGTGAAAATTTCAGTTTGTATGGGAGGTGCCCATCCCTGCTTTACCAAGACATTTTTACCCGTTTAATACATAGTTATCTCACATGCCCTCACACCAGTTTTCAGTACCCTACTACAAATATTTCCAGAGATATTCGATGTGAAAATTTCAGTTTATATGGGAGGAGAGTGCCCATCCCTGCTTTACCAAGACCTAAATTGTTTATCCGTTGAGTATATATTTTTGTATTATTCCTTCACAAAAATTTTCATTATTCTAGTACAAATATTTCAAGAGATATTACGATAAAAAGGAAAATTTTGTATGGGAGGTGCCCATCCCTGACTTTTAATCAGATTAAAAATATCCCTATAGCAATTACCGGGTGAAAATACCTAGGTGTGCAAAGTTTCGTGAGAATCCGTTCAGCGGTTTTCTCGCCAATTGAGTTTAAACACAATTTCCATTTCACAATTATAATATAAGATTTAAATTTTGTTGTTATTTTCTAAAATTTTATTATATATATGTATGTATGTAGGTATGTATTCTTTTTCGTGTACTTTTCATTTCTATAATTTGTATTCACCTATGCGTACTTTCCAGATTATTTTAATGGCACTTCTAACATATTTATGTTTGTACATATGCATGTACAAACATACATATGTATCTATACCAAATAAATGTGAAAAACCGGGTATAAAGTTTACTGCAATGACTAATATTTTAATGACTAAACAAGCGAAGTTTGCTTGTGCGTAATCAAACCGAAACTGACTTGTTCTATATTTTGGTTATATCTTTTGAACATTTTATTTAGCTGTGCTAGCGATATGTACATACCCTGCAAAAAATGTGATTAGTCCGGGACGTGTCGGGGATCAATCGCAAGGGAGCATTCGACTAATACAATTTTACATCCCTTTATATGGAGTGAATTGATCGCATTTGTTCGAGCATGTCCTATGAAGAGACTAATTACTAATTGTTCAACTTGTATACCCGAACGGTTACCAATGGATTAATCACTAACGTACCGAACGGGAACAAATGTAGATCAATCGCTTACACCCCGAACGGGTACAAATATGGATCAATCGCTTACACCCCGAACGGGTACAAATGTGGATCAATCGCTTTCATCCAAAGTTGCAAGCCAAGGCTACTTTTTATCAAAATGTCTAAAAATTATAAATTATTATATATATTAGAAGAAAGTTTATTCGATTAGCCTTCATCTTGTAGTGAAATCTTTTAAAAAAAATTAAGGATTTTCTGCAAATATTTTAAGTTTTGAGAATGCATTATGCGAGTGTAAAAGACGTGAGGAAATTTTCAAAGTTGTTAGCCAAGGCTATTTTTTATAACAATCTTTAAAAATTATAATTGCCCATGCCTATTTAAGTAAAAATTTTACAATAAGTTTTACTTTTGTAAAAAAATCTATTCAATAAATTAAAATATTTTTACATAGTTTTGAGTGGATAATTGTAATTGATTTTTCAATGGATATTTTTGGTTACATTTTGTTAAAATTATTATTCATCATTGTTAAGTATTAAAAGAAATTGTGTTCAATTAGCTTTACCTGTTGCTATACAATTTTTTTAATACATTGAATATTTTTGTAAAATTTATACATACACTTACTCAATCTAGATTTGCACCCGTTTGCGGTGAAAGCGATTAATCTACATTCATACCCGTTCGGGAAATATTCGTCTATAATAAGTCTACATTTATACCCGGGAACAATTGGGGACTAATTGTGGACCGATAGTCCCCGAAAGAGATCAATCCGGGACAAATCTCTTTCGGGATTCATCGCACATTTTTTTTGCAGGGTATGTACATATTCTGAGGTGTGCATACAGTGAAACACGAAATTAATCGCATGAAAACGGTCGTGATTCACGTTATTTTTTAGTGCTATAACTTAAATACTGATTGTCGAATGGCATTTACATATTGGAACTTTTTTGTAGGAATTTAGAATAGTTTTCGAGAAAACAGCAGTTAAAGATAACAAGTCGTCGCCTTTGTATTTGCGCTTCTATCTCTTCCCTTTTCATCTGAGCTTTTGAAAAAACGACGTTGCCTAAAAAATAAAAGCCCTAATGCACTTACCATACCATATTTGCGCGTGGATATACTTTTGTCATACGTCCAAAGTACACAATTACTATTTTTATTGCTCTTGCGCTTTCAAATACATATGTACTACGAGTATTACAAAATAAAGACTTGAATTTATTTTTATATTTGGACCTAGATACATACATATGAATGTATGTACATACATATGGTCAATTTTCTGGCTGCTAACGTTACATTCGCATGGAGTTTTTATTTAGTTTATACGAAATAATAACAAAAATGTTAGAAACGTCCAAGGTTCTGCTACTTATGCTATCAGGTAGACCTATACCTTCATTTTAAGAGTAAAATTTGTCTGATGGCTACCATACCGTAAAAGTTATAAGCGCGTGAAACGCACTGCTAACGTTACATCATTTGGAAGTGAGATCAAGATGCAGATCATGTTTGGTTTAATTTCTGCGAACTTGCTGAGACAGTCATCCCAGTTTTACTTCATGTTATATAGCAAGTATGTCACAAGGTCATGGCATACCGCTTTACCAAAATCTTTAGGATTTTTTTAACATAATTTAACATAAAATAATGCACTGCCTACGTTACACAAAGCACTGCTAACGTTACACGTGCGAAAACTCAGTATCTCTACATATCGTCGGTGATACTGCAAAACGTTCTATGTCGCCGTGACTAAATTTTTGAGGAAGGAGAAAAAACTATATATATTTTCACTTTTTGCGGTGTTTTTTACATTTTTATAGTATATATAAAAGCGAAGTTATATATAAAAGCAAAATCTATGTGATTGACAAAAGTGTAAAAAGGTTATTTAGGTGTATTCAGGAAGAAGTGAAAAGTGACATGGAACGTATTGCAGTATCACCGACGATATAATAAAATTGTAACCGTTGATCTCTGTACATTGCAGATATACAGAAAATAAAAAAGGAGCCAGAGGAATCCAAATAAACTGTTTTTTAAATTTCTGTCGGTCTGACTGTCTGTCTGTCCTTATGTTTGTGCGCGGGTCACTAAAAATTGGAATGATGGAATTGAATGAAACTAGCCAGAGTTATAATAGCGCCATTGTATTGATATTATTATTATAGATGTCTACTTTAAGATTTAAGATATCCCTTATTTCTATAGCTCAACCACTTTTAGAGTTATCGACCAATATGTGGACCAAGGGTGATCCAAAATGCGTTAGTACAATATGGGTATCAAATAAAAGGTGCTGATGAGTGCTGCAATAAGTAATTCTATTAAATTCAATATCTCCCTATCCCTCCAACTTTTGATATCCTACGGAAAACACTTCCAGAGATATTCAGCATGAAAGATTAAGTTTGTATTGGTTGTGCCACGCCCCTTTTCCAATAGCTCTCATTTTTTCATCCAGAAAATGATTATTGAAAGTTTCATTCATTTCTATGCAGTCATTTTTGTGTGACGCGGGCGTTATGGTATAAAACACATTTTTGGTCAAATTTTTCCCACAATTTGGTCAATAACTCGGGAATTGGATGAGATATCCAAGTGAAAGTTGTCCAGAATTTTAAGTTAGGCGTTAAGTGAAAGAATGCTGAAAGTTTCATGCAATTCTATTCAGTAGTTTTTTCGTGATGCGCGCACAATCATACAGACGGACAGACAGACAGATAGACTTCTAAAAATTGTAGATTTGGGTTCCGCTGGTCCAATAACGACCTCTCCTATCAGTTTTTCTTGAATATCTTCAATGTACAGACATCGACCTGTTACAATTTTATTATATGTATTATATAGATAAAAAATCACTGCTAACGTTACATATTATTTAAGCTAACAATGTCTTCAAATCTTTGGAAGTTTAACTTTTTTTAATTGGAACGTGAGATATACGTATAGTATTACGACAATATATAAACAAATTAAATTAAAACGTATTTTAACATGTCTTAAAAAAACTTTTTTGGTTTTGCACTGCTAACGTTACATAAGATTTTTGCGGCACATTTACTTTTCACATAACTGCTAGTTGGAACATAAATTTTTTTAAAACTTTACGTGTTATGCTATTATAGCTAATTTTCTAATAGATAAAACTTGAACGGCTAAATTTAGTCGCAACAAACATGTTATATTTACCTTTTTGTTTACTGAACTACTTCCGACCATATTTTTTTTTAATCACAACGTTTTATAAAAAGAGCGAAAGGTTTAATTTAAAACGACTAAAATTTAATGCCACTGTTTTCAACAGCTACTATAATATGTCATGAACCCCGCAAGACCCCAGTGCTTGCAATATTTGACAAAAAAAAACTACTTGGTTTACTTTCCGAGAAAATCGGCCATATGTACATTTGTTAATTGACGTACACGGAAGAGTTGATTGGCTTGGCTGCGCTTAGGTTTGCAATTGTCAATTTAAATATGCACTCAGAAAAATAATCACAGTAGTATCAACAGTTTTCTTCTGTTAATCCCTAAATTCGTTAAATTGACAGAAATACGTTTAAGTAGACACAGTTAGAGTTATATAAACGAAAAAATCTTTTACTTTAACAAATATATATATTAAAACCTATTTGTTAGTTCAACAGAACTGATCTGTCAATTAATAACAGAAATTTTTGTTGATATAACTGAGTCACTGTTAACTTAACCCTAATATCTGTTGCTATAACATTTATTTTATTTGTTGATTCAACAAATCATTACTGTTGACTATCAAAAGAAAAAGTTTTTATTTTGCCAGCTTTCTCCGTTGTTACTTGTTGCTTTGCTAACGTGAGTGAGTTGTAATTCACGAATGCTTCTGCGAACAATGGTAAGTATAAATAGCATAACTAAAGTTCAATATTCAATATAATGTTGCATCTTGCACTATACATATGATGCCGTTGAATTGAATTTTCAGGTTGATGTCATGGTTTGAAATGGGAGGAGAATATAAAATAGAGAACACAATATAGCAAGCAGTGGAAGCGAAGAAGGTGACGCAATGGAAAACAAGCGAAGATGAAGCTACATATTTGTACTTGGAAACCGAACGGAGGGAGGATGTAGAGAAAAATGCAAACAAAAGGTTTAAAAAAGATCTAAAAATACACATTATAAAGTAATTGTTAGAAATAAACGGCCATATAAAACACAAAGGGATTTATTTTTAAGAGACAAAATTTCAACTGCGGAAAGTTGTTGATTTAACAGCAAAAATGTTTAGATTCACAGCGTTTTTTTGTTTTCAGAGCAGTTAGTTCAACAATAAAACTGTTAAAACAAAAGGACGTCTGTCAATTTAACAGATAAATCTTTTGGATGTGATTTGACTGTGGAATCTGTTGTTTTAACCCGTAACCCCGTTGATGTACCAGCATCTTTTCTCTCGGTGTGACATATACTAAATGTTAGTTATATTCGTATTGCATTTATTCAAGTGCATATCCATTTACTCGGTTGGTCCATAGATGGGTGCATGGAGTACTCGAAGTACTTTGCAGGGACGTGACATATATACCACACCTTTTTCAGTTTAAATTCAGAGTTATATTTAGAAAATTACAATTGAAATTGAGAATTTCCATTTGAAATTCAGAAAACTACAATTGAAATTCATAAACTTCTTGAGTAAATAAAAGGAAGGTTTCTGAATTTCGATTGCAATTTTCCGAATTTCAAATGTAACTTTCCGAATATCAATTGGAACTTTCTGAATTTTAACTGAAAAATGTGTACATACTCGTTCTTACCTATGTATATATGCATGTGTGTATATACCAGAGCTGTAAACTGATTCAATCAATGTTTAATTCATTCATCCATAATTCTTTTCAAAAAAAGTGTGCCTGATTGTAAACATTGAAATCAGTATTCGAAAGGATCGTATATTTCAAATCGAAAACACATTGTGAGTGATTTTGAATGCCGAGAAAGCATGAAAGAGCATTCAATGTTAAAAAATTTTGACATCAACATTCAATGATTTAAATCGAATGATGGGAAATATTGATTGCTGAATGCATATCTTACTTGGGTGAGTGCTGGGTTAATAGTTACAATACCGCATTCCGAAACAAGAAAAAACGAACTGAATCATTACCGAACTGACATCGAATAACCAATAATTTGAATCCTTTACACTGTACAGTTTACAGCTTTGGTATGTACATTTAGCAAGAGCGGAATTTTAATAACAGCTAGTAGACGTTAAAATCCGCAATTGATATTTGAATTATATTTTGATATTTTAATTTACATAGCTGCATGCATACAAACGACAAACATTAATTGGGCTAGCAGACTGTTAAAAAATATAATTGCATTCTTTCAAAAAAAAAAATGCTTCATTTTAGCTTTACTTTTTATTAAACAACAAAAAGTCATTCCGCCGTAAGTAATTTCATACCATGTACATGCAGAGTATTTCTATACCGTTTTTGATGATAATTTCGAAAAACAGGTAAAGTTTACGCGTAAACGTGTAAACCGTAAATGACCTTTGTGTTAGTGCGCTGCTGTGTCCGTGTGCATCGCTAGGCATTCCCTGTAGGAAATTTAATTAATTTTAAATCACTTTATAAACTACTTTATTTTCAATAACAACTAATTGAAAATGTGACTTTTTCCTTTGCAATGAACTGACTTTTTTAACACGGCGATGTCATAGCAAGCAGTCAATTGCCCTATCCTGCATTTGTTTTCAACTACTTTACTAGTAGTTTAAAATAAATAACTTTATCTTGAGCTTCTTTTCAACTACTTTATTTGTAGTTTAATATAAATAACTTAATCCTGCATTTGATGTCGAAATTCAAGAAATGGTAAAAATGCGAAACAAATTTTCCTCAAATTTCGCAAATCGTTCTCAAGTTGATAAACAATATTTGAGAAACAATTGAATTTATGTTAATTTTCAAATGATAAATATGAAACAATATTTTCTCCGTTTGAGAATTTCGTTTTCAGTGTTTAATGGGAAGTGAAGCTGAAAAACGGTAACCAAAAAATGGAAAAAACAATCTTGGCATACTTAGATCTGAAAACATGTGTTTACATATAAATATGTACATATACAAGAAACTGTCCCGCGCTGCATTTGTTTAAAGCTACTTTAAAATTAGTTGAATATAAATCACTTTTTAATATATTTATTTTTGCAACTAACTTTTTTTTCCGTGAGGGTTGTCAATGGTAGGTAGGTACCCTGTAAAAAAATGTGCGATCAATCCCGAAAGAGATTTGTCCTCGATTGATCTCTTTCGAGAACAATCGGTCCACAATTAGTCCCCAATTGTTCCCGTACGGGTATAAATGTAGACTAATTGTAGACCAATTGTTCCCGAACGGGTATAAATGTAGACTAATTGTAAACCAATTGTTCCCTAACGGGTATAAATGTAGATTAATCGCTTTCATTCTTAACGGGTACAAATCTAGATTCCTTAAATGTAGACATTTTACAAAAATTATATTTTATATTGCGAAACTTGCGAGTATCAGCTACATACACCCCACAGGAAACTCGTCGTAAGCTTGCATTGCAACTAATTCTGCCTCACTTTACATACTTTGAGTTAGTATACTGCAAAATTGACTCTGAATCATCCAAAAAAATCAATGTAGCATTCAACAATGTATCTAGGTATGTATATGGTGTTGGTAGATATGATCATATATCACCATGGAGTGGCAAACTACTTGGATGCGGCATACTAAATTATTTAGCTGCACGAAACTGCATGTATATGTATAAACTCTTGGTATGCAAAGTTCCGAAATATCTCTATGACAAGTTACAACTAACCAAATCTGAAAGAAATAATAAACTGGTCGTGCCGAAGTTCAAGTATTTATCCTCCAGCCGACTGTCAATGTGACCACAGCTAATCCTGCCAACAATTTTCCTTCGTCCTTTCTTTTCACTTCTCTTTATTTCCTTTAGTAGTAATTTTAAGTTTTATGTATACGTATATGTATAGTTCTAAGCTACGTAAATATATTGTTAAGAATATTAGATGTGTTACATTATGTCTTAAGTTGATGTGCATATAAAAGATGTTTACTCTTAGTTGCACATGTTTGAAATCAATGAATAAATGAATGAAATGAAAAAATGAAAATGAAAATATGCAATGTATTTAAAAAATTGTAGAACAACCGGCAAAACGAATTGAACACCCTTTTTTAATAACAATTTTAACCAAATGTTGCCTAAAATATCCTATGAAAAAATCCTTTACATTACGCTCATATAATGCATACTCAAAACTTACAATCTTTTAAATTTATTTATTGAGATTTTTTTACAAAAGTAAAACATTATATAATCTTTATTTAAATATGCATGAACATTTACAATTTTTTAAGGAAAAATCTACATTTGTACCCGTTCGTGCTGAAAGCGATTGATCTACATTTGTACCCGTTGGGGATGAAAGCGATTAATCTACATTCGTACCCGTTCGGGATGAAAGCGATTGATCTACATTTGTACCCGTTGGGGATGAAAGCGATTGATCTACATTTGTACCCGTTCGGTATGTTAGTGATTAATCTACATTGATACCCGTTCGGGTATACAAGTTGAACAATTAGTCTCTTCATAGGACATGCTCGAACAAATGCGATCAATTCACTCCATATAAAGGGATGTAAAATTGTATTAGTCGCATGCTCCCTTGCGATTGATCCCGGACACGTCCCGGATTAATCGCATTTTTTGCAGGGTAGATAGACATGTACTTACAAATGCTTGCATGCATAGCCGTGCAAATGCAAATATCAACAACAACAGCAACGAAGCGAAGTGAAGTGGTGGTTGTTGTTGTTTTCTGCAACAATGCAAGAAATAGGCGAAATAAAAAGGACCAACCTGTTTGAACATGTATGCAAATGTATGGATATGCATACCTACATCAACCTATCTAATTTTCTGGGCAATATTGGTATCAAATGAAAGGTTTCGAGCAGGACTTCGATATGAAGCTCTTTTCATTGTGACCCCTAGACCGGGTCTCCAGATATGGGTCAAAACGAGGACCGGGATGATCCCTGAATGTTTCTGAGCAAAATTGGTATCAGATGATCCGTGAATGTTGATATCAAACGAAAGGCGTTGAGCAGGGATTCTACAGGGAGCCATATTCTTTATGATTCCTAGGTCCTGTCCCTAGATATGGGTCAAAACGAGACCCGGATGATCCTTGAATGTTTCTGAGCAATACAAAACAAAACAAAATAAAAAATTTAAAGTCAAAAACCAAAAACCAAAACTAACAAAAACAAAAATAGTAGCAGTCACAATGACAACAAAAAATTACAAAAACGATAGTCGCCTTTTAATCCATAGAAAACCAGGAAAAAAGGAATAAGGAAAAGAGAATAAATATCCGATTTCGAATCTGTTTACACATCAATGTTCATGAATACCCGTTATTCACGCTTTAATTTTTTTTTCAGAGCATATCGTATATTTTTATACTCAGCTGTACTAGTACACAGAGTATTATAGTTTTAATCACATAACGGTGGATTGTAACAGAATGAAATAATCGAGATAGATATAGACTTATATATATTAAAATGATCAGGGTGAAAAGAGAAATCGATTGAGCCATGTCCATCCGTCCGTCCGTCCGTCCGTCCGTCTGTCCGTTTGTCCGTCTGTCCGTCCGTCTGTAAACACTCTAACTCGCGCAAAAATTGATATATTTTGATGAAATTTGAAATGCAAGTTGGTATCGAGACTGGGACGGTTGGTATTGAAAATGGGCGAAATCGGACCATGACCACGCCCACTTTTCCTATATAGAAAAAATCGGAAATTTGGTATCTCAGCCACTAATATAGCTAGAGCGATGAAATTTTACCCACGTGTTGAGCTCAGGCCCCTATGAAGAAATTTGGTGAAATTTTAGAAAATGGGCGGTGCCACGCCCACTTATTAAGGGTCAAACATTGAGGGTTTTATAAGCCATAACTCAGAAACCATTGAAGATATATCGATGAAATTTGGTACGCGTGATATACTTACTTAGGTAAATGTTTGGACGAAAAATTGTTAAAATCGGTTGACGGCCACGCCCACTTTTATATATGGGTCTTATAAAGTGACCTAATAAAAACATTTTAAGCGATATCTCTGTCAAATATAAAGATATATCATTAAACTTTTATGGCAGGAGTCTAACTATGAACATAAGACATATATATATATATACATATATAATAATATATATATATATATATAATAATAAATATATATATATATAATATATATATATATATATATATAATAATAAATATCCGATTTCGAAACTGTTTACACATCAATGTTCATGAATACCCGTTATTCACGCTTTAATTTTTTTTTCAGAGCATATCGTATATTTTTACTGTTGAAATCGTGGGTGGTCCAATTAATCCTTAGAAATTTTGATAGCATTATTATGAATCAGAGTGCTTGCACGTGGTGCCTAATGGGCAATTCCTCTCTTTCAAGGCCCTTTTACAGTCAACGAACTTTCTGCAAAGTTTTTTGTGCATTCATACGAATATCAGCTTTTCAAGCTATTCAATATCACGACTCGCATTTGTCGAACACGCTTTTTTAAACAAAAGCGTTCTTACTATGTGGTTCACTAGGTCAGGCATACCGTAAAAGCAGACACAAAGCTAAATGATTATACACAGAATTTAGAAAAATGTTATGCACTTAAATAAAATCTGTTGCAGACACAATAGATTTATTACAGTACATACATATGTATGTATGTATATGGGTATGAGTAAGGTTAGATAGACTGATTGAAATTTCAATGAACCACCAAGTATTTACAGTGATAAGCAAAATAGTCATGGAATACGTGTTTTTTATTACTTTAATAAATAAAATAAAAACGTCTGTAAAATCACTTTATACGTATATTTGCATTTACATATTATGTACGTACATATGTAAGAATTCTGACGAAGATACATACATACATATGTACATATGTATACCCTGCAGGGAACTCAATAACTAGTGTGCAAAATTTCTAGTTCCGAACTAGCGAAAAGGTGTCAAAAAGGAACTAGATAAATTTTAAATAGACCCTCACCAGTTCAGAAGGAGTGAATTGAGTGACCATTATAAGACACATGATTTGTATGCAATTCTATGGAAATTTTTCGTTGGTTCAATTGCCGTCTGCTTTGTATATTTCTGCAATTCTCAGAAGTTTAGTGAAGCATTTCATATAAAGAGTTTTCTATTTGCATCTTGTATGAAATGAAATGTTCCCCTAATTATGCTTTTTCGATTCCTCAGGCTTTTGTTTAATTTTTTTTATTTTATTACTTTTTAAATATTATTGTAAATTTTTAATTAATAAATAAATAAAAAAATATTAGTTTAAAAAAAATTTAAAAAAAAATTATCATCCAACTTGACACCGACAGGATTCGAACCCGCGGCTCTCAGATTGAAAGGCACATGCGTTAGCCAGTCGGTCATCGCGCTACTTGCATGAAGTGTGTCAAAGGCTGCACTTAAGCGACAGATGTAAAACTGTAGAATTTGTAGGTACTTGTAGCTAGTTCAGAACTATCGAAATTGTGCCAATAAACGAACTAGTGTAAACTGCAGAATTTAGCAATAGTTCGGAACTATCGAAAATGTAGTGCAGAGAGTGACAATTGACACCGCCTAGGACATCGCCGTGTTAAATTCGTCAGTTGATAACATGCAAAAGAGATTTAGCTCGCACTAGTAGTGTCGAAAAATGCACTAGAAGCGACCTAGTTCGGAACTAGAGATTTTCCCTACAGGGTATGAACTGTGTAGTCCAATTAACATTGTGATGTCATAGGACTTCACCATGCACTCCATTACAAGGTCCAAATAAAATATGAATCGCATAAAAATCAATAAATAATGCAAATCTTTCAGGTTACTAATGAGAATTTAAATACTCAACATACGTACATATGTGCATACATACGTACATATGTACATACACGGATAAAAATACTTCATTAATTTTTAATGAACGGCGTTCATACATTTTCTGTTGTGAGTTTTATGCACAAATTCATTGAATATAATCAATAATTTCATAAAATTTAATGAAGCGTTCATAAAGTTAATGAAAGAAAATTCATGAACTTGGCGTAGAACAAAATTGAAAATTTCAACAGTTTTTATGGCTTATGGCAAATATTTATGAGTGTTATTCATAGAATTCATTGTTGTACCTACAATCGGTATGAAAAATACAAATTCGATGTGTTACCTTCGTTCGGTAATTTTCCGATAGCTTTGCATATTTCTGCAATTCTCAGATGATTAATGAAGCACTTGGTATAAAGAGTTTATTATTTGCATCTTCACTTACATATGGGCGATTCCAGGATGCCGAACGTGACGTTCGCACGCCTTCAAAGCTCAATACAGTATGCACATCGTTGAATATTTTTCTTCTGATTTTCATTTTTAGAAAGCACTTGAGCAGCACTATAGTCAGTGCAAATAGGAAGTAATATCGATTTCAAACTTTTAAGATATTAGCATTTAAAGGGTGATGGCGGACGTGACAAAATAAAAATGAAATTTTTAGGTGCAATTATAAAAGTGCAAAATTCTGCGAATTTTGGCCCACCACTTAAAAAGTAATGGTCAGCGAACAAAGTAGAATAATGGTTTTGGCGTGAAAATATATGCACTAGTTTGATTTTTATAAGCATAGGAAGTAATTTGTAATGTGACATGGCGAACGCGACAAAATTTCCCAAGCGAACTCATAACGATTAGTTCAAGCAATTTAAATTTAGAAAAAACTTAAATTAACAAAATTTCGTATTTTTTCGATGAAGATAATTAAGAAGAACGCGTAAAATCGCGAAAAAATGAAATTTTACATTATCAAATATTTATTAATTTGCATTGTCAAATCGGAAAGCTATGTGTATAAAGATTATTTAGAAACGTTCTAGTAGATTAAATTTAGAAGCTATACACCAAAAAAGCTATATCTGAACAATCGGTTGTATGGCAGCTATATGTTATAGTGATCCGATCTTGACAAATTTCGGTGACATTATTTATGTCCGTATGTATACAAACACTGTAAAGTTTCATGTTCCTGGCTCTTTAAGTAGAGAAGTTATACCAAAAAATGTAAAATCTGAACAATCGGTTGTATGGCAGCTATATGTTATAGTGGTCCGATTTAGCCGATTCCGACAAATGATCAGCTAATCATAAAAAAATACCCACATATCAAATTTCTCTGACATATGTTGAGAAATACCCCTTGGTTTTTAACATTTAATTTTTTCCTAATTCTGTTTTTTTTACACGGATTCGCCCATATGTGAAATGAAATGTTGCCCTTTGTCTGAATAATTTCTAGGGAAGTATTAGTTGACTAATTATGTTTTTCCGATCCCCCCGCCCTTTTTATTTATTTATTTTACTTCTTAAATATTTTTTTACATTTTTATACAAAAAAAAAATTAAATTGACATCGACAAGACTCGAACCTGCGACCTGCTCGACTCCAAGCCGGAAGCCTTACCACTGTGCCATCACACCACTTGTATTGAGCATGTCAAAGGCTACACTTAAACTGTACTTGTCCTCAACTACATTTATGAAATAATTTCATAAAATCTATGAAAAAATCCATAAGAATTTGTGAACACGTTCATTATTTCATACATTTTTATAAACCTCGTTCATTAAAATCTCGAGCTTATGAACGCCGTTTATTAATTTTAATGAACACGTTAGTTGGTTCAAAATCAACTATTTTATTTCATTAATATTAATGTCCAAATACATTAGCTTTATGTACGTTTTTCGTTCCGTGTATATACATACATATACATATGTATACCCTGATTTGGTACAAACAGAATGAATGAATTCAAAATAGTTAAATGAATCACTCGGATTTTTGTCGATACTAATTAACCGATTTTTTTAAATGTTTTGAATACGGTAAAAAAAGTCGGAGCGAAATACCCACTTCAGCGAAGCACTAAATATATATATTTATGTATATCCGTATGTAATCACATTTTTTTTTTTAATAAAAGTTTTTTTTTATGGTTTCTAACGATACATGTATATGTATATGTACATACCTACATACATTATACGAGTATGTATCTGTATGTACTCCCAGCAGTATTTGAGGTAAGGAGGTGCATATTCAATAGAATATTCATTATGAAAAATAGCCTGAAAGTAAGTTCAAAATTCATTGCTGAAAAAATAACTGAACACGCAGTGAAGACATCAGGTGTACTGAAATACATGCTATGGAAGTTCTCCCTGCGTATTCAGGCCTTTTTCCTACAGAAACTCTCCCTTCTCGTTCGGCAGTTTTTAGGTAGTTGATTTTCGACGCCACCTCTATATAAAAACGAAAGGGAAAGTTCAGATATTAGAACTACATCTCTACTGAATATTCAGTAGGAAATATGTGCTGTTTTCCAGATGATAAATACTGCTGGGTTGTCATGACTTTGTCCCTTTATCGGGAAATATGTACGAGTACATATTTGGAATTATGTAAGTAAGGAATGCAAAAAAAGCAGAACACAAAAGCGAAAACCTCCAACATATTTTTTAATTATGTATTATTTTTTAAATACAATTTTCATTAATCTTTATGCTTTTTTAAGGCGCCTTTAAAAACTTCTCTAATGTACTTACAAAGTAAATCCAATTTATAAAAAGCAACTAAGTAAAACACCAAATACTCATAGTCCACTAACCATTTACGTTATTATAGTATATGTATATAGTATTAGTATGTATGCACATGTATTTTAATCGTGTTTTATGCCGTCGAACGTCACGAGACCTGCACGTTTGCTCCACTTCTCCTGACTAACTAACTAACGGTTGCGGCAGCACTTTTCTTCTGACTTATTCATCGGGCTAGTTATATGAATGACTGCATTGCAGAATAGGCAGCCATCCATCCACCCACTTACTCTCGGCTAAGCTCGCTGTCAATACTATCTTGCGCTCATTCTAAATAAAGCGTCTTTCATAATGTAGAAGTTTATTAAAAGAAAATCAAAAGTTCGCCGTATACCGTGTTTGGTCGGATTTAGTCTGAATACCTCCGAATGTATTTCTATCGTTCATAGTTGGCATGAATCTGTAGAGCCAGCAAATTTGTTAGACAAAAATTAAGGAGCGCACCCGAATTGACAGCGAAACTTGGCCTTAAACTTATTAGAATTATATAAGCGCCATTGTGGGCAAGGTTGATCTATCAACCTTGGTGGGTATCTACCAGAGTTGGGCATGAATCAACTAATTTTGAGTGCACTCAGCCTGCAGCTACCACTCAAACCTGAGTGGTAGTTAAATATCTGATTTTAACTACCACTCAATTTGAGTGGTAGTTAAATTCAAGATTGGCCGCTGTGGTGCAGTGGGTGGAGTGCTCGCCTGTATGCCAGAGGTCTCGGGTTCAAACCCCAGTCCGAGCAAAACACCAAAAAGAAATTTTTTCTAATTAGTAAAAATCCAATTATTGGGTTTTTAAGAGCAGCGGTCACCTCTCGGCAGTGGGCGGCATACCCTCCGAGTGTATTTTTGCCATGAAAAAGCTTCTCACAAAAAATGCATTCGCCGTTCGGAGCCGGCACAAAACTGTAGGTCCACCCAATTAATAGGAAAAACAAAATTAAGGAGCACACCTCGAATTGGGGGAGATGCTCGGCCATATAACTCGTCCGAGTTATAATAGCGCCATTGTATTATTATTATTATATTGTAGTCCATATTATGTTTATTAACAAACTGCAATTGAAATTTAACATACATAAATAAATAATTTAATTTAATTTAAAACAAAAAAATAATTCAACATACATAAATAAAATTATAGGAAAAAATATAACGTTTGTATCTTAATCCTAAATATCTAGAAAAACTGTCGAAATTCGACAGTAGGCGCACTCTAGTTTTTTTTAAATATTGGTTTCAACTTGACGTTCCGTCGTCGATTGTAAGTACATAATTGAAAGTACTTGAAAAGAAAAATCGAATCAACTACATTTTTCAATTCTTTTCAAGTACTTTCAATTCTTTTGAAATACTTTGAAGTATTTGCTAAAACTTCAATTATTTTTCAATTCCTTGTACTTGTACTTGTACTTGAATATTCTGAAAGTACTTAGTACGGACTAATTACTTCAAGATCAAAATATAAAGTATTTAAGTACGTAATAGTCCAATTACTACTCAGTATTACCCAGGTATGATTGTACAGCCCTGCAGGGCCGTGCGCAGGAATTAGCCTTGGGGGGGGTTTTAATTTTGGTTTGCATTCGCATACATTTTTCGCTAAGATAAACATATTTGCTGTAACAGATATCCAGACCCATACATAGGGTTGCCAGACGTACTGATTTGATCAGTACAACACTGATTTTTCGTACCCCGTACTGATGGTTTTAAAAACCTTAAGAAATGCTGATTTTTTGGATTTTGTACTGATTTGTACTGATTTTTAGCCGACAATAAAAAAAATCATTTTTATCACCCTGCGATATTACTCGACGACCAACGTGTAATTGTTGTTGTGCACTCGGACGAGTGAGGGAAATTTCGGACATCGATCAAATTTGCTGGGTGAAACAAGCACCCGAGGCTTCGGGGTAATATTGTGTTATGTTGTGTATGTGCGCTCTAATCATCGATTTTAGCGTAACCACCTCTCATCGATGACGAAAATGTGTCCGAATTTCATCTGTGGGTTTGCTTGTAAGCATAACCACGGCATAACCATGAAATGATTAAGAAGGAGGAAGCAACGCGAACGTTAAATGTCATAGAAACATGATCGACAGTTAACGACACGGAAACAAGAAATAAATGCCAGTAATAAAGACGATTTTCTCGGAAGGCAATGTACTGATTTTTTCGGGAAGGGTATCTGGCAACCCTACCCATACATCATAAATTTAAATGTTCTCCAACTTTTCTGAAACTCATTATGATTCATCAAAATCTAGTTAACCAGGTCCTGAATAGCACTGTTTACAGTACTTGTTAATTGAAACTGCTCACTGTTTTCACAAAATGAACATTTTTTGTTATCAGTACAATTTTTTAAAAAATGCCAAACGAACATATGCTACACAACTTTGTAATTTCGGAAAGCTCCAAGTGCAATTCAAAGTGCCGAACTTATGTATTGGCCAACCTTATTTTTTGCAACTTTCACCAATTTCTTCAAGTCAAGATTCAATGCAAAATTTATAAACTCTATTTTGAAAATTTTTGCAAAATCATTGCAACTTACACGGAAAGAATTTTTTACTAGAATCAATGCCGAGACAAGAAAAATTAGACTTGATTTTGAAAATAATTTCTTAATATCAAGAAAATCCAAGAAAATTGGATTTTAAATAAATAAGTAAACATTATCTTGCTTCAAGTGAAATCGGATTTTAAATAAATAAGTAAACATTATCTTGCTTCAAGTGAAATCGGATTTTAAATAAATAAGAAAAAGTTTTCTCACTTCAAGCAAAAATGGACTTTAAATAAATAAGAAATAATTTACTTACGGTAAGTGTTTTTTCTTGTTTTTAGGAATAAATAATTAAGAAATAATTTTTTTGTTGCAAGAACTTTTCTTATACGAGCTTAAGTAAATAAGAAAATATTAAATATATAATCAAGTAAAAATTTTCTAAAAATATTAAAAACGTAAAAAATAAGGAAAATGAAAACTAATCATAAGGGATTAGAAAACCATAATTAGTCAACTAGTACTTATTTTCCTAGGACTTGTTCACTGAAATGACAACATTTCAATTAATATAAATGAAGATGCAAATAGTGAACTCCTTATACCAAATGCTTCACTAACAATCTGAGAATTGCAGAAATATTCAGAAATATGCAAAGCGGATGGCAAATGAAAAAAAATACATGTTACTTTGGAAATGCAAATTCAGCAAGAAATATTTTACTTCGCTCAATAAAACGTTTTCTTATTTATTTAAAATTTTTTTTGCTGTAGTTTGCGTTCAAATTGAGCAAGAAATATTTTACTTCGCTGTTGTTTTCTTATTTATTTTCAATTTTTTTTTGCTGTAGTTTGTTGTTCCAATTCATCGAAACACAATTTTCTTAAATTCTTCTTGATATTAGCAAAAAGATTTTCTTCATTTAAGTAAATTTAAGAAAAGATGTTCTATAGATTTTTTAGTGTTCTTGAATAAGAAAATAATTGTCTCATTTTTGGAAAACTCAATTTCTTAATTCCAGTAATAATTAAGTCAATTTTTCTTATTTCCCTAAAAATTTTCTAAATTGAGTTCAAGAAAGTATTTTTTTGATTCAAGTATACAAATTTCTTTCCGTGTAGATTTGATCATGGGGGGGGTTTTAACCCCCAAAACCCCCCCGTGCGCACGGCCCTGCAGCCACCCCGGAAATCTCGGGATTGCTAGAATTTCATCCCGGGATTTTCGGGATAAAATAAAGAGAGAATATTCCCCGATTAAATTGTATTTTATATACTTTTTTTGGTCTCAGATCTATATACTAATATCGTTTCCTATTCTGAACGAAAATGTTGCATTATTACATGGCAGCATTATCAACATGTGCCCTGTGCCCTATGAAAATGGTGCATTTTTCATATGATAAATGAAACAAAAGCAGGGACTGTAACGGTTATGAGTTATATCCAAAAATTGATTTTTAATCATTATTTGCTGAGTTTTATTTTCTGCTCACAAAATAAAAGTTATTTCTTGAGTTTTATTTTTCCATCAGAAAATAAAAGTTTTTTCTTGAGTTTTATTTTTCCCTCAGAAAATAAAAGTTATTTCTTGAGTTTTATTTTTCCATCAGAAAATAAAAGTTATTTCTTGAGTTTTATTTTTCGATCACAAAATAAAAGCTATTTTTTGAGTTTTATTTTTCCCTCAGAAAATAAAAGTTATTTTTTGAGTTTTATTTTTCGATCAGAAAATAAAAGTTATTTCTTGAGTTTTATTTTTCCATCAGAAAATAAAAGTTATTTTTTAGTTTTATTTTTCGATCAGAAAATAAAAGTTATTTTTAGTTTTATTTTTCCCTCAGAAAATAAAAGTTATTTTTTGAGTTTTATTTTTCGATCAGAAAATAAAAGTTATTTCTTGAGTTTTATTTTTCCATCAGAAAATAAAAGTTATTTTTTGAGTTTTATTTTTCGATCAGAAAATAAAAGTTATTTTTAGAGTTTTATTTTTCCCTCAGAAAATAAAAGTTATTTTTTGAGTTTTATTTTTCGATCAGAAAATAAAAGTTATTTCCTGAGTTTTATTTTTTTACTCAGAGAATAAAAGTTTTTCAGTTTAATTTTGGCTGCAATTGTAGATTTTGCCATATAAATAGGTAAAGTAGATAAATAAATTTTTAATTTTTTTTTTATTTATAAACATTACCTACGTGTTAATTTGGCTAAATCGACAGCTGCAGCTAAAATTAAACTGAAGAAACTTTTATTCTCTGAGCAAAAAAATAAAACTCAGAAAATAACTTTTATTTTCTGATCGAAAAATAAAACTCAAAAAATAACTTTTATTTTCTGAGGGAAAAATAAAACTCAGAAAATAACTTTTATTTTCTGATCGATAAATAAAACTCAAAAAATAACTTTTATTTTCTGATGGTAAAATAAAACTCAAGAAATAACTTTTATTTTCTGATCGAAAAATAAAACTCAAAAAATAACTTTTATTTTCTAAGGGAAAAATAAAACTCAAAAAATAACTTTTATTTTCTGATCGAAAAATAAAACTCAAAAATTTACTTTTATTTTCTGATTTAAAAATAAAACTCAAGAAATAACTTTTATTTTCTGAGGGAAAAATAAAACTCAAGAAATAACTTTTATTTTCTGAGCAGAAAATAAAACTCAGAAAATAATGATTAAAAATCATTTTTTTTATAAAAATCGAAAAAATAAAAGTTAATACACCTAGAGATAGTCTCCGTTACGGTGATTACATCTGTGTACTTCTTTTGCGTTTAGCATTTCTCCTTCAGTATGGTTTTTTTAGTCAAAATTTAAAAAAATAACGGTTATTTGCAATCCCTGCTAAGAATACAACACATTAAAAAAATAGTTCCGAATTCGTTTAGAATTCCTGTGGTAAAATTCATTTGATAATTTCTATTTCCTGATTTTTGGTCATTTATTTTTCAAAGGTTTTTGCAATTTCTTCCCTTGAAAAGTAAATAATGGAAGAAAATGCAAACAATATTAAAAAATGAAATCAGCAAAAACGAGGAAAAGGTTTAATTTTATTTGAGAATTTCACATTACGTAATAGAATAAAATACGCAGCTGTATACTCGGAATTCATCTCAAAATTTGTGCATCCGATTTTTAATTTTTTTCAAATGCTTCTTTAATATTCAATATTTTTCGGCAAGCTTGGAAATATTCACTAAAACGAAATACGTCGTTTAATTCTAAAAAATTTTATTGGAAAGTATCAAAGATCACAAGATTTATTATTAATATCTTAGAAGTACCAACTGTAAAGGCAAATGTTTTGTTCACCAAATGTATGTAATTTCCTTTGTTGGTTGCGTTTTTTAAAGTAACTCTTATTATTAAATAATACGCATGATTTTGCGTTCCTATTTCATTTTGTTACTAATCAAATAATAGAAATGGCAATAAAAATCAAATTTTTCTTTGCTCTTTAAAGTTGTAGCGTTCCTCGAAATATATACATATTTACTTTTTTCAATCCCAAATGTGGGAAAATAATTAATGTCCAAATCCCGGGATCCCGGGATTATAAAATAAAATCTCGAAAATCCCGGGATCGTAAAAATTGGAAAAATTGGAATCCCTGGTATGTATATAGTATATGCATATACATATGTACATACATATTTGTATATGTATATATGTATGTATATATATATATACACACGTATTTATATAAACGTCCTCTTACCGCCAACAATGGAGTGCAAAGCGTACGTAAGTTTCTTCACGTGCTATTTTGCTTGCACTTGCCTTCTTCTTATTAAGTATGTATGTATGGATGTATTTCTCTTCAAGGAGAAAATTTTATTTCAGCTAGAACAATTGCTTTCCTTCCCTCTAACTATGTTTTACCAAATGCAGTTTAAGGCTTTTATGTACATACTAGCTGACCTGGCAAACTTCGTTCTGCCCAAAATAGATTTTTTTATTAATTTCTTTTCAAAAATTGTTATTACACCGGTATCTAATACCTTTAAACGAGCAATTCTTGTATATATATATGTATATATATAATCAGGATCTCGGAAACGGCTCCAACGATTTTCATGAAATTTGGAATGCAGGGAGCTTCGGGGGTAAAATCTCGAAAAATTTAATTTTTTTACTCACTTTTATCCCGGGTCCCGAGATATGGGTCAAAACGTGGACCCGGATGACCCTCGAATGTCTCTGAGCGATATGGGTATCAAATTAAAGGTCTTGATGAGGACTTCAACATAGAACTCTTTTAATTGTGATGCCTTGGCCGGATCCCGAGATATGGGTCAAAACGTGCACCCGGATGACCCTCGAATGTCTCTGAGCGATATGGGTATCAAATGAAAGGTCTTGATGAGGACTTCAACATAGAACTCTTTTAATTGTGGTGCCTAGGCCGGTTCCCGAGATATGGGTCAAAACGAGGACCCGGATGACCCCCGAATGTCTCTGAGCGATATGGGTATTAAAAGAAAGGTATTGATGAGGACTTTAACATAGAACTCTTTTAGTTGTGATGCCTAGGCCGGGCCCCGAGATATAGGTCAAAACGTGGACCCGGATGACCCTCGAATGTCTCTGAGCGATATGCGTATCAAATGAAAGGTATTGATCGGGACTTAAGCATAGATTACTCCGAAAATTGGGAATCATGGCTTCAATATAGAGATCTCTTCGATGTAATGCTCAACCTGGGTCCCTAAGTAAAGGGAACATGAAAAGGAAAAAGAAAGTCGAATGGAATGGTATGGCAATGGGAAAGGGAGAAGGGAGAGGAAACCAATATAGAATGGGAGAGGGAAGGAGTGAGAGAGAAATTGGGAGAGGGGAAGGGAGAACGAATAGGGGGGGGGGGGGGGGGGGGGGTGAGAGAAAAGGAGGGGTTAGGGAGAGCGATAGGGAAAGGAAAGGGAAAGGAAACGGAGATGAAAGATAAAGAGAAAGGAAAAAGAAAAGTAGAGGGAGAAGGACATGAAGAGGTAGAGGTATCACGGCCAAGCGAGTCGGATTTACTTTAGTTCTGGATCTCACAAATGGCTTCCACAATTTTCAAGAAATTTAGTATACAAGGGGTCTCGGGCGCAAACTTCTGAAAAGTTTCATTTTTACACTAATTTTTTATACTCAGCTGTACTAGTACACAGAGTATTATAGTTTTAATCACATAACGGTGGATTGTAACAGAATGAAATAATCGAGATAGATATAGACTTATATATATCAAAATGATCAGGGTGAAAAGAGAAATCGATTGAGCCATGTCCGTCCGTCCGTCCGTCTGTCCGTCCGTCCGTCCGTCCGTCCGTCCGTCTGTCCGTCCGTCTGTAAACACTCTAACTCGCGCAAAAATTGATATATTTTGATGAAATTTGAAATGCAAGTTGGTATCGAGACTGGGACGGTTGGTATTGAAAATGGGCGAAATCGGACCATGACCACGCCCACTTTTCCTATATAGAAAAAATCGGAAATTTGGTATCTCAGCCACTAATATAGCTGGAGCGATGAAATTTTACCCACGTGTTGAGCTCAGGCCCCTATGAAGAAATTTGGTGAAATTTTAGAAAATGGGCGGTGCCACGCCCACTTATTAAGGGTCAAACATTGAGGGTTTTATAAGCCATAACTCAGAAACCATTGAAGATATATCGATGAAATTTGGTACGCGTGATATACTTACTTAGGCAAATGTTTGGACGAAAAATTGTTAAAATCGGTTGACGGCCATGCCCACTTTTATATATGGGTCTTATAAAGTGACCTAATAAAAACATTTTAAGCGATATCTCTGTAAAATATAAAGATCTATCACTGAAATTTTGTGGCATGAGTCCAACTATGGACATAAAACAAAAAACACAAAAATTTTGGAAAATGGGCGGTGCCACGCCCACTTATTAAGGGGCAAATATTGAAAGTTTTATGAGTCATAACTCAGAAACCATCGAAGATATATCAATGAAATTTAGTACGCGTGATATACTAACTTAGGCAAATGTTTGGACGAAAAATTTCCAAAATCGGTTGACGACCACGCCCACTTTTATATATGGGTCTTATAAAGTGACCTAATAAAAACATTTTAAGCGATATCTCTGTAAAATATAAAGATTTATCACTGAAATTTTGTGGCATGAGTCCAACTATGGACATAAAACAAAAAACACAAAAATTTTGGAAAATGGGCGGTGCCACGCCCACTTATTAAGGGGCAAATATTGAAAGTTTTATGAGTCATAACTCAGAAACCATCGAAGATATATCAATGAAATTTAGTACGCGTGATATACTTACTTAGGCAAATGTTTGGACGAAAAATTTCCAAAATCGGTTGACGACCACGCCCACTTTTATATATGGGTCTTATAAAGTGACCTAATAAAAACATTTTAAGCGATATCTCTGTAAAATATAAAGATTTATCACTGAAATTTTGTGGCATGAGTCCAACTATGAACATAAAACAAAAAACACAAAAATTTTGGAAAATGGGCGGTGCCACGCCCACTTATTAAGGGGCAAATATTGAAAGTTTTATGAGTCATAACTCAGAAACCATCGAAGATATATCAATGAAATTTAGTACGCGTGATATACTTACTTAGGCAAATGTTTGGACGAAAAATTTCCAAAATCGGTTGACGACCACGCCCACTTTTATATATGGGTCTTATAAAGTGACCTAATAAAAACATTTTAAGCGATATCTCTGTAAAATATAAAGATTTATCACTGAAATTTTGTGGCATGAGTCCAACTATGAACATAAAACAAAAAACACAAAAATTTTGGAAAATGGGCGGTGCCACGCCCACTTATTAAGGGGCAAATATTGAAAGTTTTATGAGTCATAACTCAGAAACCATCGAAGATATATCAATGAAATTTAGTACGCGTGATATACTTACTTAGGCAAATGTTTGGACGAAAAATTTCCAAAATCGGTTGACGACCACGCCCACTTTTATATATGGGTCTTATAAAGTGACCTAATAAAAACATTTTAAGCGATATCTCTGTAAAATATAAAGATTTATCACTGAAATTTTGTGGCATGAGTCCAACTATGAACATAAAACAAAAAACACAAAAATTTTGGAAAATGGGCGGTGCCACGCCCACTTATTAAGGGGCAAATATTGAAAGTTTTATGAGTCATAACTCAGAAACCATCGAAGATATATCAATGAAATTTAGTACGCGTGATATACTTACTTAGGCAAATGTTTGGACGAAAAATTTCCAAAATCGGTTGACGACCACGCCCACTTTTATATATGGGTCTTATAAAGTGACCTAATAAAAACATTTTAAGCGATATCTCTGTAAAATATAAAGATTTATCACTGAAATTTTGTGGCATGAGTCCAACTATGAACATAAAACAAAAAACACAAAAATTTTGGAAAATGGGCGGTGCCACGCCCACTTATTAAGGGGCAAATATTGAAAGTTTTATGAGTCATAACTCAGAAACCATCGAAGATATATCAATGAAATTTAGTACGCGTGATATACTTACTTAGGCAAATGTTTGGACGAAAAATTTCCAAAATCGGTTGACGACCACGCCCACTTTTATATATGGGTCTTATAAAGTGACCTAATAAAAACATTTTAAGCGATATCTCTGTAAAATATAAAGATTTATCACTGAAATTTTGTGGCATGAGTCCAACTATGGACATAAAACAAAAAACACAAAAATTTTGGAAAATGGGCGGTGCCACGCCCACTTATTAAGGGGCAAATATTGAAAGTTTTATGAGTCATAACTCAGAAACCATCGAAGATATATCAATGAAATTTAGTACGCGTGATATACTTACTTAGGCAAATGTTTGGACGAAAAAGTTCCAAAATCGGTTGACGACCACGCCCACTTTTATATATGGGTCTTATAAAGTGACCTAATAAAAACATTTTAAGCGATATCTCTGTAAAATATAAAGATTTATCACTGAAATTTTGTGGCATGAGTCCAACTATGGACATAAAACAAAAAACACAAAAATTTTGGAAAATGGGCGGTGCCACGCCCACTTATTAAGGGGCAAATATTGAAAGTTTTATGAGTCATAACTCAGAAACCATCGAAGATATATCAATGAAATTTAGTACGCGTGATATACTTACTTAGGCAAATATTTGGACGAAAAATTTCCAAAATCGGTTGACGACCACGCCCACTTTTATATATGGGTCTTATAAAGTGACCAAATAAACCCATTTTAAGCGATATCTCTGTCAAATATAAAGATATATCATTAAAATTTTATGACAGGAGTCTAACTATGAACATAAGACAAAAACCGTAAAAATTTTGGAAAATGGGCGTGGCACAGCCTTCTTTTAGAAGCAGGAATATACGAGATTTCTTAGCCAATAACTCCAAAAATAATTGAGATATTAAGACGAAACTTTGTTTATACGCTTTTATAACTTGTGGTAATATACAAGCAAAAATTTATTGAAATCGGTTTATGACCACGCCTACTTTTTAACAAAAATATTTCTGGAACACCCTTTACGAATTTGTAACGTGACATCCTTGTAACTAGAAGTCAAAAAGGAATGAAATTTTGCACAAAGAATAATATTCATATGCTTAGTTTATCGACTGATAAAAATGTTGAAAATGGGCGTGGCTACGCCCACTTTATGCAGCACTCGCTTTATATAAAATACAGCGTGTTTCCATCAAACGCAAACAAACAATGAAAGCATACAGCTGAGTATCTAATGTTCGATTCTACTCGAACTTAGGCTTCCTTACTTGTTTTATTTTAACTTTTTATTTCGCTTGCGAGGACCTGCGAAAAAATGGCAGCCCGAGATAAGCTCGGTCATCCAGGTATTTATTTTTAATAGAAAATTAACGATTTTTCACTACTTCATTGTGTATACAACTTCAAAAATATATAATTTTAGTATTCAGTAAGTAAGAGTATTGATATAGTATACCTCCATAATGGTTTTCAGCCCCCCCCTCCAACCCTTTTAGATATATTCAGCCTCAAAAGTTTAGTACGTATGTGAGGTGCAATGCCCCATTTTTCGATAAATCTTTTTTTTCTGGGGTGAACATGGTATTGATATCGTATATCTTCATAGTGATTTCTATGTACATGCCATGAACGCTTTTAGGTATATTTAGCCTTAAAAATTAAGAACGGGAGGTGCCACGACCCCTTTTCTGATAACCCCCACTTTTCTGAGTGAGAAGGGTTTTGATATCACCTACCTCTATACCAATTTTCAGTTCCCTACCTTGAATTGTTTTATAGATAATCAGCTTTAAAAATTAAGGTTGTATGGGAGGTGCCACACCCCCTTTTCTGATAACCCCCACTTTTCTGAGTGAGAAGGGTTTTGATATCACCTACCTCTATACCAATTTTCAGCTCCCTACCTTAAACTGTTTTAGAGATAATCAGCTTTAAAAATTACGGTTGTATGGGAGGTGCCACGCCCCCTTTTCTGATAACCCCCACTTTTCTGAGTGAGAAGGGTTTTGATATCACCTACCTCTATACCAATTTTCAGCTCCCTACCTTGAACTGTTTTAGAGATAATCAGCTTTAAAAATTAAGGTTGTATGGGAGGTGCCACGCCCCCCTAACATTTTTTAATTTTTTCTTCGACTAAACCTTCGCGGGGTGACAACAAACAAACCCCTCTAAGGAAGTATTTGATTTGGTTCAGCCGTTTTCAAGTTTTAGCGTTACAATTAAATACCAAATCATTTTTATATATATAGAAGATATACACGTCAGTGTCACGGACACGACATTTAAATGTCCAAAATGTAATATAAAAGGAGAAATTTCCATCCATATTCGTGAAATCCTTGGTTCAACGCAGAAGCTCTGCAAACAAACAGCAAGAATTTTGCGCCTAACACGGTCGATATGTTGAACAAGTTAAAGTTGAACTAGGAGTGTGATTGGTAAAAATAAATATGAAATCTCGTTGCATAATTTTAGGCGTTTAGTTGCCACCGCATTACATATTTACATGCAGTTTATTTTAGATGTTTATAGAATACTATTAAAAGGGAATTTAGGAAGACTTTTCACACATCGAAATTTAACCATAAATATCTGAAGATCATTTTAATATGGAAAGAAACTTAATGGAACCAACTGGGTTCGATCCCTAGGATTGGCAACATATTTAGCCAAGTATGGCTTTGTTCAGAAACTCAGTTTGAAGCGCAACCTACTTTTGTAGTACAAGAGGAACGTTCATAAACGTAAATTTTTCATTAAGCGTCGCTCATCACAATCATCAAAAAAATAATTACTGCCGCTGTTGCGTTTTATGCTGCGTTTCTGAACATACCCTATGTTTTTGTGGTGTATGTACATATGTATTGGCATATGTTCATGAAAACCAAAAACCAGGCAGATCTGCGTTGGTACTCTTGATTTTGTAGTTATGAGATAGTCAGAGCCGATGGGCTAAACATTTCAGTACAAATTGAGTTCCAGCTCGGGTCCAACTTTTATTTCATTTCTTGATCTTTTAATGTCAAAGCCTCGAGGATCCTCACTCTTGATGTGCCGCAGGACTTTAGATTTTTAATGGCTTCCATTTTCGAATAAGCAAATAAATAACACGCACAAATTTATAGTGGCTTTACAATTTATTGTAATTTAGCAGAATCTAAATAAATTTTAACGGAATTTCTTCCGCAAATTATGAAATAAAAGGAAAACATTATGGGAAAACGTGATATACATATGGGTGTGCAAATGAATAGCGTACAATACAAATAAATCTAGCAGGGGAAAAGATAGTAGTTAAGTTTTACGCAAGTGCATTTGTCAGGTATGTACATACATATGTAAGTCACATAAGAAAACTTATGAAATATTTGCTACTTTTTCTCTTTGTATACATTATAATCTAAATACAAAATATTATCTACTAAAAACGACAAATATACATACATATACACACATATAAGAAGTAATATATATCTACAAATGGTAGGTACAAGTCAAGCTTTTGTAAACTTAAAAATCAGCATCCAACGTAAAGACATTATCCATACGATTCGCTGTTACGCCCCACTTCTGGTATTCGCCTACTTTCTTTTCGAAAAAATTCGTTTTGCCATCCAGCGAGATGAGTTCCATAAAACTGAAGGGATTTTGGGTATTGTAGATCTGCAAAAAAAAATGAAGGGAACATTATAATACTTATACAAATTTAATATACGTCAAACTAGTTCACAGCTATACCACTTACTTTACCCACACCTAGCTCAACCAGCAAGCGATCCGCCACAAATTCAATATAATCGGACATCAGCTTACAATTCATGCCAATCAAATTTACCGGCAAAGCATCCGTTAAGAATTCTTGTTCAATTTTAACCGCCTCCGTAATAATTTCAATAATTCTTTCTCTACTCGGCTTCTGCACCAAATGGTGGAACATTAGGCAAGCAAAATCACAATGTAAACCTTCATCGCGTGAAATGAGTTCATTCGAGAATGTCAGACCCGGCATAAGGCCACGTTTCTTTAACCAAAATATTGATGCAAAGCTGCCACTAAAGAAGATACCCTCAACGGCGGCGAATGCAATGATACGTTCACCAAAATTCGCCGATTTCGACGAGATCCAAGCGAGCGCCCAATCAGCCTTACGCTTAACAGCAGGCATCGTCTCGATGGCATTAAATAGATAATCTCTTTGGGTGGCATCTTTGATATATGTATCAATTAAAATGCTGTACATTTCCGAATGGACATTTTCCATTGCAATTTGGAACCCATAAAAGCAACGTGCTTCCGTAACCTGCACTTCTTGACTGAAACGTTCTACTAAATTTTCGTTGACAATGCCATCGGAAGCGGCAAAGAAGGCTAAAACGTGTGAGATGAAGTGACGTTCATTGTCGGTAAGACGTGCCCAATCGTCTAAGTCTTTGGAGAGATCAACCTCTTCTACGGTCCAGAAAGATGCTTCTGCCTTTAAAAGAAGGGAAATTTCAAATTTAAGAAAATTTTTATTAGCAAAAGTATATGTACATATATGTGCCAATTATCTCTAAAATGTGTTTATGCCTATGTACATAAATTCATATGTATGTTTGTGTGTTCTTACAAAAGTAGATTACGCATTTCACGGAATATTCCATCAAAACAGACAATGAATAAAAAAAAGGCGCGCGCGGCAAAGTTTTAGCGCCAAAAATTTTAGTCTCCACTGCGGGAGTTCAAATTACGGCTCTTGTTCCATTCATGTACATGCATTATAGCCCAGTTAGTCGAGAACGTGTAGTCCGCTCGTTGACGCAAACGCCCGTATGCAATTTTTAGGATTTTTTGAGCCCGTAGCAATCAGCTGTTTTACTCACACATATTTACATATATATAAAGTTTGTTTACATTTTGGCAGGGTTGCCATTTAGTCATTTTTGAGCAAACAAGATTTTTACTAATCTTCAAAGTGTTATGCGGATTGCTCTTCAATACACAACTGTGCATTATTTGCCAAATGACAAGAAAATACTAATTTAATCGTTTTTAAAGTTGTCGTTGACGACTTTTTTTTTATTAATTTAGTTACTTTTTTACTGCTTAGTTGGTAATTAAAACACATTTTTCTTGTAATTTTGTTGCTGCCCAATATATTTCCATCACACCTTGGTGATAGTTATCAAGGGCTAAAACATAAAATAACAAAAAACACAGTCAGAACATTAAATTTACAATTGAAAATCCATAAAAAAATTATATTGGGAAGCAACAAGATTCTCACAAAAATCTGTGTTTAATTAAGAAATCTGTACTGAGTTTCTGTAACTCATATCTTTTCTAGTATAAATAGGTGGTGACAAAGTGTGGATCGTATTAGTGTGACATCACTTTAATTGATCTTGTTACAGAAACTCAGATTTATTGTGGCAATTTACAACTTTTTAATGTAGAAAAATTGCAGAAGAAGACCACCAAGAGTTATCAATTAAGAAAATACCGCCACCATTGTTTTTGCTTTAATTTTCAGTAATATCTTCATTTATTAGGAGTGTTCAATATCTCAAAATTTGTACATATTTTTACGAATAGTTACGAATTTATGTTCAATAACCCAAAAAATTCCCAAAAGGGAGCCAAATTGAGAGAGTAAGACCTCGAGAGAGTTGATAAACGCTGCAAGTAAAATTTTCACTTGCAACTACTAGCAGCTTTAAAAAAAATAGAAGTGTCAAAAATATATGATCACAAAAATTTCAATTGGAAATATACCAACATTTTAAACGCAAATTTCTAATTGTGTACTAAATAAGTTAGCGCAAAAACGAATCTTGATGATGTTGTGGAATAGCCAAAGTACAATTTTGTTTTCCTAATTCAGTTATTTCCATTCATTTCCAATTTCAACAATTTCAATTACAACCTAACCTAAAAATCAAATTGTCAAAACAGCGTATCAGACATACTATCGTCGTATCGTCGTTGAATAATCGGTTACATACAAATCCCATTAAATAGGTTGGATCAGCTGACACGGTACACGGGTTTACGTTCTCGACTAACTGGGCTATTACACCAAAATCTTCTTACATATATGTATGTACACACATTAGTACATAAATATGTTCACAACACACCGCTTTCTTTAACCACAGCAGGGAAAAAAATAATTGTCACGCCAACTGAGACAGTGGAGGTTAAGAGTCAAAGGAGGGAAGAAAATAGCAAAATCAACATGTTGAAACTTGTTCAATCGGCTGCTAATGCCAATAAATGACCACAAATGTACATATGTGCATATGTACACACATTAGGGTGGTTCAAAATTGCAGAAAATATAGTTCTCCCAAAACCCGCTGAACATGCATTTCATGGAAATCTATGCTGAACATTTTGCCTAAATACAGTAAACTTTAGAGGTGGCGCAAATGCATCCAAATTTCCCTCTCCTTTTATGTACATACATATATACATACATCAGTGATGATACATAATTTTAATGAACAGCAAACACATTTTTTTGTGTTTAAAAAAAGGGAACACATATTGCTTTAGCAATAATAGCATAATAAAAAAAATAGTTTAAAAACACTAAAAACACACCTTAATGATAAAAATTGCAACGCATTGCATATTTTTAGGCTTTACTTTGAAACTATTAAAGCGTGGTAAGAGAAAGCGTTATTCCGCAATGATTTTTTCATAAAAAAAATGCCCTGCACGACCTCTAAATGAAGGTTTTATAACTAAAAAAAGGGAACACATAAGGGCGATTCATTATCCATAGCAAAACCCTAGCACGTAGCACGGATTGCACACATTGCAAAGTTTTACAACAGATAACAACAAAATACAGGCGCACAGAAACATGCCTTAGAAATACATATGCTACACCAAAACCTATATATGTACATATGTATATTTTTTGCAATGAGGTGTAGGAAATTAATTGCGAACCTGCGTCAGCTGACATTTGCCAATTGCTAATTTCAATTTCAATTTGAGCATCCGAATTTTGCCTAAAATTTTATGTTTTGTGTGTATTTATTAAAATAACTAAAATAAAATGATTTATTTATTAAAAAAATGGGTGATTAACGCTTCCCGTTGGCAAAAAAGAAAAGCTGCTTCTTAAAATTTCCTACAACTGTGCAATGTGCTCTCGATGTGTTGCATATTTGGTCTAGGATATTTACAATCCATGCTATCTTGCAATCGTGCTATGGATAGTGAATCCTCCTATATTTTTTTATAATAGCATAGGAAAAGCCTTATTTCGCAATGATTAGTGGAGTTTTAGGCCCGGTTTCACCAACCGGTCTCAACTAGTGATGGGCGAGTCCGAGATGTTTTATTCGATTCTCTCGATTGTTGAAACATCTCGAATGCTCTCGATGGTTTTCATTCGTATTCGGGTCAAGTCGTAAATCCGTCCGGCCGTCAGTCGAAACAATCGCTAAAACATCTCAGACTCGCCAATGTTTCCTCTCGTTTTCAAAGCAACCCTACATTTCGGACTCGCTGCAAAAATTCATAACATTTATTGTTGCCGCTTGAATATCAAAATTGCTTAAAAAAAGTCTACAGTGGTACAAATCTATTGCCGTTGTTACTGCTCGTAAAATTAATTTGTTTCGTAAGCGTCTCACTTCAGAAAATTTATTAATGTATTAATGTTTAAATAATTAATTGTATTTATTAAGCACGACACTCTTTAATTGTGATTGCAAAAATGCAGCGTCTATATATAGCATATTTTTCAATTTGGTTCATTTATTTACATATGTATTTGCCTCACTTCCATTAACAATCCTACTTTCTTCATCAACAACACTCATTCAGTTTATTTTATCAACTAAAACAAATCATCAAAACAACAGCCGGCCCGCCGACTCCGAACAGTCGCAAAAACATCTCGCTTGTGTAGTCGAGATGTCATCGAAACAATCTCCGACTCGCCGACTCGAAACAATCGCAAAAACATCTCGGTTGTGTAGTCGAGATGTCATCGAAACAACCTCCGACTCGCTGACTCGGAACAATCGCAAAAACATCTCGATTGTGTAGTCGAGGAGCGAGTCAACTTTTGACTCGATTGTGAATTTGCAACGATGGCGATTCTCTCGATTGTCTAAACATCTCGGACTCGCCCATCACTAGTCTCAACTTAGTTAAGCCGATTTTTTTACGTTTTCAGTTTCACCATGCAACTCAGCTAAGTCACAAGTTAGTCAGCTTTTGTCTTGACTAAAAATAAACCAAGAATTTGAGTCGCTATAGCAAACTCAACAACCAAAAGGGCGAATATGACAAAAAAAAATGAGCAAATACAGCAACCAAAACCACCAAAAAAACCCAGTATTTGCCATAAAAGGTTGGTTGCAAACCTATTTTCTTAGACTATTTGGTGAAACCGAAAATTAAGTTAGCCCCATATCTGGGCTAACTTAAGTCAAAACTTAGTTTTAGCTTTAGTCACAACTTAGTTAAGCCGATTTTTTTACGTTTTCAGTTTCACCATGCAACTGAGCTAAGTCACAAGTTAGTCAGCTTGTGCCTTGACTAAAACTAAACTAAGAATTTGAGTCGCTTTAGCAAATTCCACTACCAAAAGTGTGAATATGACAAAAAATGAGCAAATACAGCAACCAAAACAGCCAAAAAACCCAGTATTCGCCATAAAAGGTTGGTTGCAAAACTATTTTCTTAAGACTATTTGGTGAAACCCAAAAGTAAGTTAGCCTCAAATCTGGGCTAAACTAAGTCAAAACTTAGTTTTAGCTTTAGTCACGTTGGTGAAACCGGGCCTTAATTTTATTTTTAACCACCATAATGTACATACATACACACAGGCCCGACGAGAGGGGGGGGCTGAGGGGGTCAATTACCCCGGGCCCGGGCTTTAGAGGGCCCGGGAATCTCAAAATGATATCCAAGTTTTTGCTTACAGAAAATAAACAAACAACACCTTTAATCACCTTTGGTAGATAGCAATCATTTTAAATTTCAACAAATTTTATAAATCTCTTAACGTGTCTGCACCTCACTTAAGGAATTGTTGGTTTTGGCGTCGACTTTGCAGCATAAATTTGAATTCGTTTTCTCTTGCAACAGAAAAATTTGGTATGATGCAAATTCTTATACAGCGATATGGATATTTCCTGGGCGTTTCGGACGGTATGTTCGCACGATTTTTTGAACTTTTGAGGCAGAACTATTGCGAAATATTGTATCGTTTTATGATAAAAGGAAAGATTTAGGCCACAGCTAATGATTAAAGTATGTTAGCGACAGAAATTTAGTTTAATGCCTCTGTTTTAGCCACTTAAACTGCGTTCCGGACGCTACAAAAACACGTCCATTTTTTTAAGTGGCTAAAACAGAGGCATTAAACTAAATTTCTAACATACTTTAATCATTAGCCGTGGCCTAAATCTTTCCCTCTTTCATAAAACGATACAATATTTCGCGATATTTCTGCCTCACAAGTTCAAAAAATCGCATACCGTCCGAAACGCCGAAAACAAACGAAGCTTGCGAAGCTAAAATTTGCTTTGGTGCTTCGTACAGTTGAATTCGATTGCTGTTTCACTAAAGCGTTCAGCAGGATCAGTCTTTTGATATACCAAATTCCTACCAACAAATATTTGTATTCCAATTTAAAGAAATTTATTTCATACAAATAAAGCAATATGTATTTAAACAGAATTCATTCAGACCTATGGTCCCATGGACAATATTACTCAGTATGACCCATGGATTCGGAAACTGGATGCGCCTTTTGAACAATACATTTGACCCACCCTAATATGTATATTTCTATGTAAACATATTTACTTGATCTGTATTAATGTATAAATAAATTAAAGTTCTTAACTATGTACATATATATTCATTGAATTTTGATTTTTAGAATTTGTTCATTTAGTATGGAGGCCCGTAGTTATTTTAACCCCGGGCCCGGATTTTCTCTCGGCGGCCCTGCATACACACATATGTGCAATTTACCGGCTGGCAGATACGATACAAACGTACATACATATATGTATATACTGTATTTGGATATGTACATACATATGTTTCCTATTGGAAAAGCACATGTCTTATATAGGTATGTACAATGAAAATAACTAAGACGAAAGAATACTAAGGAATACTTTACGAAAACGGGTTGGAGCTCTTTCAGTGGTAACAAATTGAGTACATATCCTTATTCTATGGATATGTTTAGTTACGTTACGGGAATAGTTTGTAGAATTTCTCAGAAATTCAGGCGAAATGTCAGTCCTTGTCCAGTTATATACATATGTATACCCTATACCTTTCCCCAGTTTTTTATATTTATGTACATATGCATGCAGTTAATCAATTCACCCACTCACCTTCTTATACATTTGCCATATATCTGGATATGCAATGGGCATAATTACAAAGCGTCGTGGATTCTCTTTCAACAATGGCTCAATTGTTGGGTCAAATGGTGCTGCCGGTTTGCTAGCCAGCGTTGTCACTTGTTCTTGTTGCTGTGTCAATTTTCCTGGAACGTTGGCTGGTGATAAATCCTCATTGCCGGTGGACATTTTGCGCATGTTATTCATGTCTGTCAGAATTTTTCTTGGACTCTGCCAAGAGGAAGTCAGTTATAAAGTAAACCAAAATAAAAATTTGCATAACTTCAATAGAAAAAAGTACATATTGAATTTCACTTATGTATTTCATCACCTAATGCATTGCACCAGTGGATTAATCCGATACCGTTTTCATTTTCTTCATCACTCACCTTTAGCGTGAATTTCTCCATATTTTCAGCGATATTTTCTTTGCCAGCGAATGCCATTTTTGCTATTTATATAATTGTCACCTTTGTTCTTTTTCGTCAAAGTAAATGTAAAATTAAATGCAATCAATAGTCACACACTAGTCTACAATATTTATAAATCTTAAATATTAATTAACTGAATCACTGAAACAAACCAATACAATGGATTTTATTAATATGGCCCAATATTACTCTTGCTCTACGTTGGAAAACCGATTGAAGTGAAATCTACGACGGGAGCTCTGCTTTTATATGGAATTTATTCTTCTGCCCTAAATATGCAATTGGGCACAACTTGAGGCGCAATTAAATGGCGGGAAATATTGTGTTGTTGTACACTGTACTTGTTTACGAATGTGGGAAAGAGAGAGTGAATTACAAAAGATACGAATACTTGTGAGAGGCAAAAATGCTAAAAAGAATGTCAAATAACTCTCCAAGAACGAAATTAAAATTATCGATAATTTATTTCTAAAGATGGCAAACTTATGAAGCGAAGTGTTCACATAGGTAAATTTAATGCTTAAAGCCCGTCTCCACATAACTTGATTCACCAGAGAAACATGTAGCAAAACATCTCGCTCAATAACCCGTCTCCACGGTGGCTAATCGTGATTCAGTTTGACATTTCCCTTTCTTGTTCTTCTTAAATGTTTGTATCTTTGCTTATTTTTGCGTCTTTGTTTTGATTTGTGTGAGATTTCGATAGATACAAAATTAGAGAAGACATCGATATCATCGAGGTTGGCAAGATGATTCACTGTGTAACCTAAATCAAACGCAAGTCGTCAATTTAACGCACGCACGCAAATTTTTCATATGCGTTGAACCGTGATTGACTTGCGTGCGTGTTCAGATAAAGAAATAGAAAAATACAGAAAATCAGAGAAAATCTTGTTATTTTGTGGAATATGTACCTAACAGACACGATATCAAAAGCAAGTGTCAATTTTTTTGCAAACAATCACCCACAATGCTTAATTTCAACTGTCACGCAAAACAAAAATTGGGCGTCGAATTTGCTTTTTACGCACGCCGTTCAATTTCGGCTACTCCCATACAAGTTGTATGGGCATGAGAAATTTTTGACAGTAAATTGACGGCGTGCGTTTGATTTAGGTTACACAGTCAGAATGAAACAATTAAAGCCCGTCTCCACATAACTTGATTCACCAGAGAAACATGTAGCAAAACATCTCGCAAAATAACCCGTCTCCACGTGGCTGATCGTGATTCAGTTTAGCATTTCTCTTTCTTGCTCTTCTTAAATGTTTGTATGTTTGCTTATTTTTGCGTTTTTGTTTTGGGCTGTGTGAGATTTCGATAGATTTTCGATATAAAATTAGAGAAGACATCGATATCATCGAGGTTGGCAAGATGATTCAGAATGAAACAGTGTTTCAATCTTCACTCGCTCTCAGAAATTTTGTATGGAAATTGGCGAGTTTCGGCACTGGTTTCCGTGTCGAAACAAGATTGAGAGAGAAAATGGAGAAAAAAAGAGCGAAACACGTTATGTGGAGACATGGTATAAGGTTGTTCTCTCTGTGTAATTTTGGCCTGGCAAATTTGCCGAGATGACATAAGTGTGATAAATTTGCCGAGCACAACAACAAAATACACGTCTTGTCAAATTTGGAGGTTCGGCAAATTTTTCATACCCCAACCCGTGATATTTGATATCATGAGAAAAATATCACGGGAAATGCAACCATGTTATTACATTCACAATAGTCTTCTATGAGAAGTGAGTTTTAATTTATGTTTCTAGTTCTTTTTTTTAAGTATTTTATTTTATTCAGATAAAAAATTAATTAATTCGAAATTGAAGCAAGCAAAGTAAAGCGACAACAGTCGTATAAAGAGTGGAAAGAATATGACTAAGAGCGCTTTCACATTACTCGGTGCGGTATCGGATCGACATTTTTGGTTTTTACCGAAAGTATACCGAAACCTTACTGACCACATGTATTTCAATTGGCACTTTCACATTAGTGTTGCATACATGAAATCGGAGCGGATTAATTTCGGTATACCGCAACGCGGTAAGACCGGTCAGTAAAATTTGAGGAATTACTGCATACATTTTTGCGGAGTAATAAAAGAAGAAGAACAAAGTCAGTAAAAAAACTCATTTCGACAATAAATGTAGCAAGTTATAATGTCTTCATGTTCGCTAGAAGACATTATTGTTATTATTGAGTGATTTGTGGAATTTTAAAATTTTATATTGTAAATTTTGAGGTTTGTTTTCTTATTTTCTGAGGATTACGCACCGAAAGCATTCCCACAAGTGTGAAAAACACAGCAACGCGGAATCGTTTCGGTAAGCTAAAAATACCGAGGAAAAAATGTCGATCCGAAGTCATACCGAGTAATGTGAAAAGGCCCTAACATGCTAGCTCACAATGAAGTCAGTTAGAATTTTATTTTCTTAAAGGTGCGCTCTCTCTGTGTGACAAATTTCTCAAGATATCATGATATCTCGACAAAAAGATTAAACACAGAGAACAATCTTAGTGCTTCAATCTTCACTCGCTCTCAGAAATTTGTATGGAAATTGGTAAGTGTCGGCACTGGTTTCCGTGTCGAAACAAGATTGAGAGAGAAAATGCAGAAAAAAAGAGCGAAACACGTTATGTGGAGACATGGTATTAGTTTACATATAACGTGATTAGCCATAAATATCAATTGAATAATGTAGACGTTTACATATAAAAGCCCGTCTCCACATAACTTGATTCACCAGAGAAACATGTAGCAAAATATCTCGCTCAATAACCCGTCTCCACGTGGCTAATCGTGATTCAGTTTGACATTTCTCTTTCTTGTTCTTCTTAAATGTTTGTATTAATGCATCGAATCCCGAAGCTTTTTGGCAATCCCGGGATTTCGGGATTTGAAAATGACAAACCCGGAATCCCGGGATTTTTCGGGATTACCCAAGAGACTGTTACCTTTGAAATTTTGTTTAAAAAACATACACATATGAGTACTTTAAAACATACCATTTATTTCATTTCAATGTTTTGTAGAAAAAATTAAAGCTTATTGAATTCAACTTTTGAAAAGAAGAAAAAAAAGATTTGTATTGTATACTTTAACACAAATGTTATATAAATATATAATATAAAGGTACATATTTATTTCAAAAAGTATCTTAAAAATATAAAGCATAGCAGTTGAGCAATTTTAAACACAGGGGATGTCTTGTGATTTAATATTGTAACTTTAAAAATAATATGGCAGAAACAACTTCATCAAAAACGTTGAATAATTTTTTTAAATTACTACATATATGAAATCCCGCAAAATCCCGAAACCCCGGGATTCGAATAAAAACTATCCCGGGATTTCGGGATGAAAAAATTGTACGGCAGGCCCGGGATTCGGGGTCGGGATTTCCCGGGCTCGATGCCTTAGGGCCTTTTCACATTACTCGGTACGACATCGGATCGACATTTTTTCCTCGGTATTTTCAGCTTACCGAAACGATTCCGCGTTGCATTGTTTTTCACACTTGTGGGAATACTTTCGGTGCGTAATCTTCAGAAAATAAGAAAACAAACATCGAAATTTACAATACACAATTTTAAAATTCAACAAACCACTCAATAATAACAATAATGTCTTCTAGCGAACACGAAGACATTATAGCTTGATACATTTATAGCCGAAACGAGTTTTTTTCTGACTTTCTTCTTCTTCTTTTATTACGCCGCAAAAATGTATGCAGTAATTCCTCAAATTTTACTGACCGGTCTTACCGCGTTGCGGTATGCCGAAATTAATCCGCTCCGATTTCAGGTATGCAACACTAATGTGAAAGTGCCAATTGAAATACATGTGGTCGGTAAGCTTTCGGTTTACTTTCGGTAAAATCAAAAATGTCGATCCGATACCGCACCGAGTAATGTGAAAGCGCTCTTATAGGCCATTTACATACACGAGATTATCTACTTTTTTCGAGGTTGACACAAAATCTTCGATTGAAATTCGAGGTTTGCCGTACAAAAATCCGCTACCAAAAATTCGCGATTTAAGGCTGGTATCGACCTCTCAAGAAACAGCTCAAGAAATGTTTAGCTTTATTTCTTGAGTGAAAAATAGTAGTAGGCAAGAAATTTTGACGTTTATTATTCCACCGTGAATACCAAGTGAAACGAAGAAGATCATCAAAAACGTAAACAAAATAAACCATTTTGTAAACATGAGAAATAAGTTCTTGAGAGATAAGTTCTTAAAAAACATTAAATAAAAGCTTTAAATATTTGTTTTCAATAGTTTTATTTTGTTGTTATTTTAGGAAATCATCGAAAGCGACGAGTATGACCTTATATTACTGCTAAACTGTGGTATATTGATGGCCGGAATGGAAGTAGATGTAAGAAATTGATGTCAACATCCGCTTTGCATCATTACACAAATTGTGCACTATATTTTTTCCGATTAATTTTGCCATTTTCACCACCATTTTGTTATGGTTTGCTATCGATATCAATCCTGATATCGATCATAAACGGGTTAATTTCGGTTGCTTAATTTTGTCTGTGTGGCAGCACCACTATTTTAGTAGTTTTTCTTAGTAGTTTCCAATAACTTCCAATTAATAATGGCCGACGTGCTGACACGGTGAAGAAGAATGGTGACGCGTGGCCAAACATGAAAGGTAGTCGCATGCATGGTTCAATTATAGAAGGTTTTTGCAGTACTATATACGGACATACATACATACACACTCCATGTAAATTGGTTGTGTATTCTGTGATGCTCCTGTCAAAATCATAGCCGCCATCGTAGAAATCATATTGCGTCAAGATCAAAATTGACATAAGTTTTGACATAAGCATCACGATATGGATAAAGAAGAAATAGGAAAAAAAGCTTGCAATCAGCTGTTCAGTAGGTTAACCTTCTATAAATTAGCCTTGGCCGCATGTGAAGGAGAATGAGGTTGTATTATAGGGGTGGTTTCGATAGAATAGCTTACAATTTTTTTTTGCCGTCAGTAACTTTCCTGTTCGAGTAATTTCATTTACCAATTATGGTGTTCTAGCAATAATAACGATTCGTATTTTCTCATTCAGTTACTAGATATTTCAAATGCGAAATCTTTCTTTGCTCAAATCCTGTAATTAATTCCCTTTTTCCTCCACTAAGTGTCTAAACAAAATTTAAGCGAGTGGGTTTATCCGAAATTTACATTGATTTTTTTTATTCTTTATTCTTCGAGATGATTATATGGTATTGCTTCATTTTTTTTAGAACTCGAGCTTTATAGATCGCACATAAATTTTTCTTCAAATCTGGCAAGCTATCGAGCCGACCTCTATGAGTAGGCATCATGAGAAATTTCCCCTCCGAATCTTCACAATCGTTCCAATGGCGGAGATGCACAAGTATTGGTGATGGACAAACTGGTTCTTCCAGGGTTGCCATGAACACTTCGTAATGTGAAAATACGTAACACGTGGTTATTCGGATACTTAGTACTTTCAAATGCACATGTTATAAAATGTTCTTATTCGCCCTATACAACTTTAAACTTTTTTTTATTCGCAGAACATTAAATAATTAATTACCACATATTTGTACTGCTGTTTCATTAATCAGATTTTCCTGGCTCTTACCATTTTTATAATTTGAGCGTAAGACAACAATGTTTACTGATATTCCCAATGTACACTAATAGAATTTTACAGTAGCAAATTTACTAGGGCACGAATATAATCGATTATTTTGAGATGGTTTCATGGGAAAAATGTTTGAGGCATTTTATTCCGAAAGTTTTGGTATTTTTTTTTGTGTAACATGGCAATCGCATTCCGTCTCGCTTGTGTCATTACTAGCGTCATACCATGATGTAGACATACGGGTAACCGTAAAGCATTGTGAATGGATACAAGTGAAATGACTCTGAGATGTGTTTAAAACAGGTCAAACAGCTGTGCTCAGCTGATTTTAAGAGTTGCTTATTTGGTATCAAGGGTCCCAATTTCTGGCTGAGTTGCATTCGATAGTGTCACAAAATTTAGAATTAAATAGTATCATTAACAAAAAAAAAGTTGTATAAAAAATACCTTTTCATTGACTATTATTAAATAAAACCATATTTCTAGTAATAAGAGTTTGTTTTGTGTACAGGTTTATATTTATTTTGCGAAAATTTTGTAAACAAAATAATAGTTTTAAAAGTTTCTAAAAAGTACATCGAAATGCAACCATGTGCTAAAATATGCAACCATGCAAGCATCTTCGGGTTTTATTACGCAGCCATTTTTTATGATGGTCAGCAACATATTAATATTACAATTGTAATTGGGCCAATAATTTCCTTTATGTGCCAGTAAAATTCATTAAAAGAGAAATTTCCTATTTGAAATTATAAGAACATCCAATTTGTTTAAAGTATATGCAATACATAAGCGTCAACACAGAAGTTGCATTGAATTACTGCGGGTATAAAAATAGTATATTAACGTATGTATGTATGTGTTTACGTGTGTAGATTGGCACTGGAATTTGCAATTCAGCTACAAGTTTTAAAATTATTATGTGGGTGAATACTGCAGCATTGGTGTCCATATCTTTGTATACAATGACCAAATCATCTATTGCCTTTTTATTGATATTTTCAATAATACTGCGATTGGAAAAAAGGTACGTATGTACATATACACGTATTATTTAATGAATAATGTAGAAAAATTAAAAGTTCGCTTTTAAATTGCAGAGCTTATTCCTTGTTTTTATTGTGGGTCTAATTGCAATCGGTATATTGATGTTTACCTACGCATCAGCACGGTTTAATGCACTCTGTTTCATATTTGTCCTACTGGCATCGCTCAAACATATTATATTGTGGCAAACAATAATAAACAACCGAAAAGGTTTCGACGCACTCGATTATCAAGAACATGCCGATTATACAATAATACGTTCCACCAATCCCGACTACAAAAAGGCTATAATTCGCATAAACATAACACGTTCCAATCGCCAAACTATTCAATACATAGCACACTCCGATACACATTTACTAAATGCGGCCGATTTGTTGGTGATAGACGAAGCGGCTGCTATACCATTACCTTTGGTAAAGAAAATGACGGGTCCGTATTTAATATTTATGGCTTCGACAATAAATGGTTACGAGGGTACGGGACGATCGCTGTTTGAAATTGATGTCGCAGCTGCAGAAAGACAATAATGCTCCACCGCCGGTGTGTACTTTTTTATTTTGTTAAAAAAAACAATTGTTTTTAAATAGTTTCTGATCTATTTGTTATTTTCTTTTAGATAAAACTAGAGGAATCCATACGTTATAGTGAAGGTGATGACATCGAATCTTGGTTAATCAATTTGCTTTGTTTGGATGCCACTACAGTGCCGCATATTAGTTCGGGGTGTCCAACGCCAGATGTTTGCGAACTCTATTATATCGATCGTGATGCTTTATTTTCATACAACAAAGCAGCCGAATCATTTCTGCATCGTTTAGTTTCGATTTACGTCGCCTCACATTACAAAAACAGTCCAAATGATTTGCAAATGATGAGTGATGCGCCGGCACATCATCTCTTCTGTTTGCTGGGACCCATACAACGCAAAGATCAACTACCGGAAATACTTGTCGTTCTACAGGTGGCACTTGAAGGTGAAATTTCTTCAAAAACTATAAGCGAATCACTGGGTCGTGGTAAGAAGGCAAGTGGTGATCTGATACCAAGGAATGTTGCCGAACAATTTGGCGATAAGGAGTTTCCTAAGTTGGCCGGTGTACGAGTGGTTAGAATAGCGACACATCCCAATTATCAAAGGGTAAACTATCAATTTTCGTTATCATTTTTGCCTTTGTTTGTAGCAAATCCTAAGTTTCCCAATCTCCTTTACAGATGGGCTATGGTAAACGTGCTATTAAGCTTCTGCGTGATTAATATCAAGGCAAATTTACAGATCTTAGCGAAAATACTCCAATTGAGGATTGAGATTAAAATAAGCGGATTTTATCGCAGTGATCTGCTCGTATAGCGTATTCATGCGATGTTGATGAAGCCGTTGAACAAAATCCACATCATAGATGTTCCCTTGAATCATATTCGTCTTGCAAAAGAATCCAAATGCTAGCAGGAATGATTCAATATTTTTATAACAGTGTTATTGTACTAATTTAATATTAAATGCAATTACATATATGAAACTGCGCCTACATTGTTAATTGAAGCAGTGGCAATAAAAAACGTTATTGTACCTTAGTTGTAAGATTTTATATATAAATATAAATAAATAAATATAAATTGTTACTTTCTAATTAAATATTGGTATGAAATTAAAGGTAAACATGCTGCCATGGAAAGTTGTTGATAACTCGCCCAAAAAATTTAATATTTTGATGAAATTTGGAATGCAAGTTGGTATACAGACTGAGACGGTTGGTATCGCTAATTGGGACCATGACCATGTCCACTTTTCCTATATAGTCATAACTCAGAAGTCGCAGCAGATATCGCACGTTTGGTGGTTATGAAAGCCTCACCTAGGCGATTATAAAGTTTAAACCGATAAGCAAAAATATAATTTTAACTTCACTTTTAATTATTGTTTTGAATGTACATACATACATATGTATATGAAATAATTCTTACCTGGAATCTATCACTGGAGGAAATGGATAGAAAGGTGCTCCCATATCACAGCCACAGATGCATCGCCTCATTATCTGAAAATAAAGATAAAATATTATTTAATAATGTAGTTAATAATATATTTATTGGAACAATACTTATCTTTCAAAAATTTTTCACGAACATTTCACGAAGATCTTCACTGAAAAAAAATGCACTCAGGGTTGCATAAAATAGGTTTTTCACACAAAATAATTTAAAGTTGTCCATTTTGCAATCATCAATATAATGGGTTGTAATTATAATGAAATTTATGTCGGTTCGATTGTTATTATTATTAGAAGCACCCTTTTGACACAACTTTAAAAATTTTATACTGATAAATGAGTCGATTGTCAAAACATATTAAAATCACCTAAGTCTACGAGCCGAAATTTTTCAGATTTTTCATATAATAAATTAAACAAGTCAGTGGGCCTAAAGAACATCAATTACGATGTATTGTGGAACGATTTTCCGTCATCCCTTGTCAAAACTAAAAGTTACTAGTCTCAAGCAACGAGGTTTGTGAGAGTAAAGTGATATTTGCTCTCAATGAGAAATGTTAGCAAAAAAGTAAGGATACACGAAGTTATCAAAATTTGCTAGTTTTACATGTTTTGTAATAAACGAGGTTTGTGAGAGTAAAGTGATATTTGCTCTCAATGAGAAATGTTAGCAAAAAAGTAAGGATACACGAAGTTATCAAAATTTGCCAGTTTTCCATGTTTTGTGATAAATTGGCTTACTGCTTCCATTTTCACCTTTTTTTTAAATATAAGCATATTGTTAATTTGATTTGATTTGCGTCAAGGCAAATTCATTATGGTAATGGCAGGGCGAATTCGGCAATATTTTGTTTTTCTTTTTTACTTATGTATGTATGTCAAACCCTTTGTTGGACTTCAAAAATTTTCAGTTACTTGTCAAATTTTTTACTAGCCCTGCAGGGTTGTTAAATTTTATTCACCTCACATCTGTCAAAAATTTCCATTCCAAGGAACTTTGCTACCGATTTACACAGGCCCATAATGTGGAAGCAAACGTATCATATTAATTTTTTATAACTAAAATTTTTATTAAATACAATTAAATCTAATTATATATGTGCAAAAAATTTACTTTTATCAATCGAACTTACAGCTATTGTTTACAAAATAAAATATATTACATAAAATTCATTAGAAAAATAATTTGGTAATAAAAACAGTTTGTATTCAAGCAAAGCTTGAGAAATAAATACTTAGCATGAACAAACTCACTCAAAAATTTTGTTCGATGTTCAAAATTACTATAAACTAAAATAAAGCTTAAAGAGTTGTGGCGTTTTGATATTAAAAGCAACTTTATTTATTTCAATATTTGTTCATATTGTAATACAATAATATGGAAAAAAAATTTGCGAAAGTTTTGAAACACGGTAACACTTCCTCAGATTTCATCAGGGTTTATGAGGTGCAGAATCTCCACGAAACCCTGAATTAGACAAAAACGAGAGCAGCAACCCTAAATTTTTGAGAAATATATATGTATTTTTACAACAACCACCTCCGGCCGCCATGCTGAACTGCCCTTCAAAAATTGACGCCATGCTGGTCTGCCCTTCAATTGCGATGGCAGATCGACCATATATCGACTTTTTTAATCGATTTTCGATGAGCTAAGTCACTGTACGTTTTACACTATGCCGTAAAGTCACGCCACTATTATGCACACGTCACTACATCATTACAGGGTATACGAAAAAGGAAACGGGACTCTTCCAGATGAATACAGAAAAAGAGGGGAAGTATAGGCACGCTGGGTATCTGGCGAAAATTTTAGTACAGAGTCAGTCAGTTGGTAGATAATCGTTGAGCTGGTCGAAGGATAGTGTCGTGAAAGTGTCGCGTGAACCCGGCGTACAAAAAAATTGATGAATGGGAAAAATTTTAAATACATTTTAAAAACTTAAAAAAAAAAAAAAAAGCTTTGATTTCAAATGTTTGCTTTCGAAAGTTTCAAAAAAAAAAAATATTCACAAATTTCGAAAAAATTAAACTATTAATGACTATAGAGTTTTAAATTTAAACTTTAAACCTTACAAAACCTGTTTTTGAAAGTTTCAAAAGAAAATTAATTTTCGAAAATTTCGAAAAAAAGTTAAAAAAAGGACAAAAAATCCTTCCAGGACTATAAACAAATTTTCGAAATCAATTTAAAAAAAAAAAACTTCTTGTCGAAAATTTTTAAAAAAAAGTATTGAGCATACTCAATTGCGGCGTGATTCTTTTGTTTTAATTGGAGGCAATGTGGCAAAATAGAGATTTGCTTGGCGAGAGATGCGGTTCTGTGCGATCATGACCACGTTTCCACATGGGGGGGGGCTAACTACGTAGTGAGTGTTACGCTAAAAAGCTGCTACCATTAATTGCCACCTTACTCATGTCAGCAAGCGGCACCAACAACAACGGAGAAGCATATATGGTGCTCGCTAACACAGCGGCGCACAACTCGTAGCGCGCCAATCACCGGCAATAACAACGGCGGAACTTACACAGTGGTAGGTAACCACTACCAACGACCAACGATAACAGCAACGGCGAGGCATACATAGTGCTCGCCAGCGCAGCGGCGTACCACACATAGCGCGCCAACAGCCTGTAACAACATCCGCGCAGCCTATATAGCACTCGACAGTACAACGGCGGGCCTTACAGAACGCCACCAACCTTCAGCCACAACAACGGCGCAACACGCATAGCGCCCAGCAACAAGGCAGCATAGCAGCAGCAGAATCCATAGCAGATCGGTGGCACCATCACTAAAGGTGCACTGCAACGGTTGGTGAGTCAGGCACCGGAGTGTCACCCATATGCATATTATGTATAATATGTATAATATTTGATTTATTAAAAAACCAAAAAAAAAAAAAAAAAATTTATAAATAAAAATCAAGGGAAAGGCTTGAATGTTATTAAATTGTACACATATATGTATGTACGCATGTGTGTAAATACCCAGTAAACGCGGTTAATTGGTTCTGAGGTCGGATAGATATCCAATTCATTTTCAACCTCCAATTAGATGGGAAAAAAAAAAAAACCAAATATATATATCCATATATATACCTGCATGACATGTATCACATTATACCCACTAACAGTTTTGGAGATGCGCATTGGGTATGAATACACAGGTGTACACACATATGTTGGTATGCATAAGCTATTTGGTTGCGAATTACGTTAAACTAGTAAGTACATGTTTACAATTTTGTAATAAAAAGGATTGGCATTAGATTGTTTAGTTAGCTTGTGTTCATAACGATCAGGGAATTTTCCGAGATTTAAGGTTAGATATACGCATTTAATTAGAAACCAACGGTAGAGATGGACATTGGTATTGGTAACCAATTTTTTTTTGATGTTTAATTATGCAGTGATTTGTACATGTGCGCATACAAAAGCGGCAATACCCTTTTGAGTCGGTGTGGAGAGAGCCGGCAGACATTTGTATGTATGTAGACATGTACAAATGCATACCCACATGCAAGATTAAGTACAAATTTTCTGAATATTATTTTGAGTAAGGTGCCACTTAGTTCGAGTGCGATTGAGAACATTAGCATCAAGACTGCGTGACTCCATGTTATATGACGCGAATGCATTTGACTCGCATCAAATTTGGGTTATGTACATACAAATGTCCATATCCACCGTATATGTATGAATAAGAAAAGAATGAAGTACGAAATTCCATGTAATAGATATTAGTATAAATACTTAGGGTATAAAGCCAAATACACAAAAATATTATCTTGATAGCAGTTGTAATAGTAGGAGAGGGTGCCTTGGGAATATAACCGACCCCGAATAAATCAAAAAACTCATAAAGTAAACAGTACTGATAACAACAAAAAAAAAGGCCACTGATAATATGAAATATAACCTATAACAGAAATTTCCGACACTGACTCCTATTTTCTTTTTGTATTACATCCACATATACTCATGTTATTTATTCCATACATATGAGCACATAAGGGTGCATACATTGCATTTATTTGATTGATTGATTGGCTGATTGTCCAAGATGTTATTACCTTCAATTACAATAATGTTAATAAAGTCCAGAATGTTTGGTTAAATTGTTAATTCATTTAATAGGATTAATTAAGTAGAGTAAATAAGGATAAATTTAAATTTGGTCATATCAGATTGTACACAACCATCACCCTCGTACTAAGATAGGTGTACATAAATTAATATTAGCGCTATAAGATGATGAATTCTGAATAAAATCTGTAATTAAATGGGAATGTTGACCACCCTAATTTAAAAGGCATAGGGATTTTCAGCAATGGGGTCATCGAATTTAAGGTGCACCGATGGCCATGGATGAGGGTGGGTCGAAAAGCACCAGCGCTGCAACAACACCGGCGGCGCAACACAGGTAAGGGGTTACTGGTATTCGGGTGCGACAGTGACCATGGATTAGGGTGGGTCGAAAAGCACCAGCGCTGCAACAACACCGGCGGCGCAACACAGGTAAGGGGTTACTGGTATTCGGGTGCGACAGTAACCATGGATTAGGGTGGGACAAAAACGCACCAGCGCTGCAACAACATCAGCAACGCCACCCCCTTGTGAGTTCGGCCTTTAATTTTTTTTTGATTGTTCATATATTTTAAATTTCAGCTTCTTTTATGTATTTTCAGACGCCTGTTAATAACCGGTCCTTCCGGTTGATTCAAATTAAATTCAAATTTAACGATTTTTTTTTGCGATATATATATATTCAAATTTAAATTCACTTTGACAGTGGTTATTCAAATTCAGTGCATATCGATTTCAACGTACATTCAAATTTACATTTTGGTGCAACGATTATTTTCTCGTCCGTCCGCGATTATTTAAATTTAACATGCGCTCATCTATTTTTAAATTTTTCCGTCGACTGTCAGCATTTCCGTCCGATTTAAATTTTGGTTTAAATGTTTTGCTAACGTCCGTCTGATTTTAACGTACATATGTACGTTCAAAATTCATATTCAAATTTTAACGACATTTTCCCTCGGTTTGTATTTATTTAAATTTAACTGATGCCTGGCCTCTTGAATTTGATTTTTTTTCGGGTTATCTTTTGAATTTTTGAATTTTTCAACGGTCCGTCCGTGGCATCCGGCTAAAACCGGATGTTGTTTTCGTTGGATTTTACTCGTTTTGGTTTGAAAAGGCATGATATGAATTTTTTCTGTTTATGGCGCAGGACAGCAATGTAGGCAAGAACCCCGCCCAGCCGACAATGACTAGCCACAGTGCAACCCTAGATCATGCCGACCGCCATGCATTGCTGCTCCACTCGATTGTAGATCGAAATCGATAGTCGAAAGCTGTACCATAACAGATGGCGCCCAACGTGCTGACTCGATGGCTTTTTGGTCAGCCAGTGACGCCTTACTATCTCGCAAGTCCCAGATGGGCAGGCCCTGCGCCGCCAGTGCGTTGCGGCGAGATGGTGGGGCTGATCAGGTTGTCCGAGGAGGTTGTTGTTGTTGGTGGCATAGGGCGCCACAAAATGCACTCGATAGTCGAAAGCTGAACCATAACAGATGGCGCCCAACGTGCTGACTCGATGGCTTTTTGGTCAGCCAGTGACGCCTTACTATCTCGCAAGTCCCAGATGGGCAGGCCCTGCGCCGCCACTGCGTTGCGGCGAGATGGTGAGACTGATCAGGTTGTCCAAAGAGATCATCGCTGTTGGTGGCATAGGGCGCCACAAAGCGCAGATCGTAATCGAGGTCAAACGTGCGTACCATAACAGATGGCGCCCAACGTGCTGACTCGATGGCTTTTTGGTCAGCCAGTGACGCCTTACTATCTCGCAAGTCCCAGATGGGCAGGCCCTGCGCCGCCACTGCGTTGCGGCGAGATGGTGGGGCTGATCAGGTTGTCCGAGGAGGTCATCGCTGTTGGTGGCATAGGGCGCCACAAAACATAGATCGTGGGCTATCCATAACAGATGGCGCCCAACGTGCTGACTCGATGGCTTTTGGTCAGCCAGTGACGCCTTACTATCTCGCAAGTCCCAGATGGGCAGGCCCTGCGCCGCCACTGTGTTGCGGCGAGATGGTGAGACTGATCAGGTTGTCCAAAGAGGTCATCGCTGTTGGTGGCATAGGGCGCCACAAAACATAGATCGTGGGCTATCCATAACAGATGGCGCCCAACGTGGTGTCTTGGGTGCTGGCTTCAGTGGTTTTCTGGTCGGTCTGTGAAGTTTCATCTTCACGCAAGTCCCAGATTGGCAGCCTCCGTAGCCGCCACTGCGTTGCGGCGGGATGATGGAATTGATCAGGCTGATTGGAGAGGCATTGTTGTTAGTGGCTCAGGGCTCCACGAGACTTAACGTCATTTTGTCTGTTTTTTTTTTTTGCATTTCACCCGGAGAGGCAGTGTTTAACGCACTTAATTTTTTTTGTAGTTTAAATATTAAATTTGTTTTCACTGTCGTCCGAGGGGCATGTCCGCTAGATTCAGTATTTATTTTTATTTCTTTTTGCCGAATATGTCTTTTGTGCAGTTTTGTGTATCGGATTTTTTTTTCTTTTGGGGCCTAGCTCATCTCGCGTCTGGGGTGGAGATTCGAACACCGCCTTCATTGCGATGAGTTGAGTTGGATCCTAAGCTAGCAAATCCTTCTTCGCAAGTCTGGGGATAGCGGATTGAAACCGTTCCTTTCATTGCGGCGGAGATAGGTTGGTATTTCGTAAAATTTTAATTTTTTTTTGTTATTGCTAACTATCTTTTAGTTAGCCAGCCTGTCTCAGGGATTTAGCTTCCGAGCAACCCTGCATTGCGGTTGGTGCGCTGGAGACCAGTTGGCACACACTGTCTTAATTTTTTTTTGTTTTTCAAGGGGGTTTATATATTTTTTTATTCTGTAACCTGTGCCTTTTATAATGGGAGGTCAGCATTCCCATTAAATAACGAATATATATATATGTTTTGCATTATATATCTTATATATATTTTTACATTTACATATTCACGTATATGAACACGTTTATTTATACAAATTTTTTTTTGATAAGCGAAGTCATTTTGAATCGATATTGTTAGTTAAAATTTAAGATAATTTTTTTTTAATCGCAAATAATTATTACAATTATTGCTTGATTTTTTTTTCTCACCAAACGCGACAACGTGTTATAATTTCTTGGATATGACATAATTTTTACCGGCATGGAGATTTAAATAGCAAATAATCAATATCAATATTCGCTGAAAGCTCGCCAAACACAAAAACCAAAGGTTGTTATTTTCTTTTGGATACGACATAATTTTTAATCGAGATAGAGATTTAAATTTCGTTAATTGTATAAATATTTGCATTTGGACTTTAACACCAAACGTGATTTTATTTAGGCAGTTAATTGCTTAAGATCTCATACGACCATTCAAGCGTGCCTTGTTTTTTTTGAAGCGCTCATACGTTCGATTTTGTTTAAATGTCCCAAAAGTGTCAGCAGTCGACTGAACGGACGCAAACGAGGAAATCTGTAAAAACTTAGCGCAGGCAAATGATAGAGTCAAGTGTCGAGTTCGTGGAAAAGTGGGCAATGCACTGTATGACTTAGAAGACTTAACAGGGAGATTAATAGGACGATTCCATGCTTCTGATATTCGTCCTCAATAAGACTCCGTTGGGCGTCTTGGCGGTCGGGGACAATTCGCCCAGTATTCTCCCCGAGCAGTTATAATAATAGGTGGATCACAAGCGCTCCCACCGGGAACCGTGGACCATCTAGCAGTCCATATTCCAATTGGTCTGCTTATACGGAGTTTTGACGAGTTCTCCCAAATTAAAATGTCTAGTTTTATGGAGTTTTGGCGAGTTCTCCAATATCAAATGCCTTACCTTACGGAGTTTTGACGAGTTCTCCAATATAAAAATGTCTATTCAAACGGAGTTCTGATGATTTTCCTGTTAAAGTTTATTTTTGTCCAGCTTCGCGAGGTTAGGGACCCTAGACCAGCTGATAGGGTGGATGTATTCGGAGTTTAGACGCGTTCTCCTGTAAAAAAATGTCTAAGGCCGCGAAGCCTTAAAATAGGAAACAAAATAATTTAATTTTTTTTTGTAAAGCCCATTCCGGGGGGCGAGAAACCAGCGGACCAAGGGTCTTTTTCAAGACCGCCTGTCCTGGGTCCAGCGTGCGGGGTTGGATCAGCCGGGGGGGGACAGGTTGTTAAGACCGACCACGATCGGCACCTAGGAGGAGGACTCCTAGGGGGGAGTAGGCTTCTCTGGCCTAAGCCAATAGAGAATCACCGCAACACCGGACTTACGCGTTTTGGTTTTTTACCAAATGAATTTTTTTATTATACCTGACTTTCAATTATTCTCGGATTTTCATACACTACTAGATTGCACGTTCAAATAGCATACGTTTTTTTTTGGTATCACCTGATGGAGCCTCTGTTGCCCGGTTAGCTGTGGTAGAATTTGAGACTCTTATCTAGGGGTGAGTCGTGCCCCACGTAGTTAACAGTTGAGTATTATCGCAACAACCTTACAGGCAAACCATTTTTCCTGTTCGCTCCCTCGTCAGGTCTTCGAAGCGAAGCAGGCCTGTTATGGTTTGCTATCGATATCAATCCTGATATCGATCATAAACAGGTTAATTTCGGTTGCTTAATTTTGTCTGTGTGGCAGCACCACTATTTTAGTAGTTTTTCTTAGTAGTTTCCAATAACTTCCAATTAATAATGGCCGACGTGCTGACACGGTGAAGAAGAATGGTGACGCGTGGCCAAACATGAAAGGTAGTCGCATGCATGGTTCAATTATAGAAGGTTTTTGCAGTACTATATACGGACATACATACATACACACTCCATGTAAATTGGTTGTGTATTCTGTGATGCTCCTGTCAAAATCATAGCCGCCATCGTAGAAATCATATTGCGTCAAGATCAAAATTGACATAAGTTTTGACATAAGCATCACGATATGGATAAAGAAGAAATAGGAAAAAAAGCTTGCAATCAGCTGTTCAGTAGGTTAACCTTCTATAAATTAGCCTTGGCCGCATGTGAAGGAGAATGAGGTTGTATTATAGGGGTGGTTTCGATAGAATAGCTTACAATTTTTTTTTGCCGTCAGTAACTTTCCTGTTCGAGTAATTTCATTTACCAATTATGGTGTTCTAGCAATAATAACGATTCGTATTTTCTCATTCAGTTACTAGATATTTCAAATGCGAAATCTTTCTTTGCTCAAATCCTGTAATTAATTCCCTTTTTCCTCCACTAAGTGTCTAAACAAAATTTAAGCGAGTGGGTTTATCCGAAATTTACATTGATTTTTTTTATTCTTTATTCTTCGAGATGATTATATGGTATTGCTTCATTTTTTTTAGAACTCGAGCTTTATAGATCGCACATAAATTTTTCTTCAAATCTGGCAAGCTATCGAGCCGACCTCTATGAGTAGGCATCATGAGAAATTTCCCCTCCGAATCTTCACAATCGTTCCAATGGCGGAGATGCACAAGTATTGGTGATGGACAAACTGGTTCTTCCAGGGTTGCCATGAACACTTCGTAATGTGAAAATACGTAACACGTGGTTATTCGGATACTTAGTACTTTCAAATGCACATGTTATAAAATGTTCTTATTCGCCCTATACAACTTTAAACTTTTTTTTTATTCGCAGAACATTAAATAATTAATTACCACATATTTGTACTGCTGTTTCATTAATCAGATTTTCCTGGCTCTTACCATTTTTATAATTTGAGCGTAAGACAACAATGTTTACTGATATTCCCAATGTACACTAATAGAATTTTACAGTAGCAAATTTACTAGGGCACGAATATAATCGATTATTTTGAGATGGTTTCATGGGAAAAATGTTTGAGGCATTTTATTCCGAAAGTTTTGGTATTTTTTTTTGTGTAACATGGCAATCGCATTCCGTCTCGCTTGTGTCATTACTAGCGTCATACCATGATGTAGACATACGGGTAACCGTAAAGTCACGCCACTATTATGCACACGTCACTACATCATTACAGGGTATACGAAAAAGGAAACGGGACTCTTCCAGATGAATACAGAAAAAGAGGGGAAGTATAGGCACGCTGGGTATCTGGCGAAAATTTTAGTACAGAGTCAGTCAGTTGGTAGATAATCGTTGAGCTGGTGGAAGGATAGTGTCGTGAAAGTGTCGCGTGAACCCGGCGTACAAAAAAATTGATGAATGGGAAAAATTTTAAATACATTTTAAAAACTTAAAAAAAAAAAAAAGCTTTGATTTCAAATGTTTGCTTTCGAAAGTTTCAAAAAAAAAAATATTCACAAATTTCGAAAAAATTAAACTATTAATGACTATAGAGTTTTAAATTTGAACTTTAAACCTTACAAAAACTGTTTTTGAAAGTTTCAAAAGAAAATTAATTTTCGAAAATTTCGAAAAAAAGTTAAAAAAAGGACAAAAAATCCTTCCAGGACTATAAACAAATTTTCGAAATCAATTTAAAAAAAAAAAACTTCTTGTCGAAAATTTTTAAAAAAAAGTATTGAGCATACTCAATTGCGGCGTGATGCTTTTGTTTTAATTGGAGGCAATGTGGCAAAATAGATTTGCTTGGCGAGAGATGCGGTTCTGTGCGATCATGACCACGTTTCCACATGGGGGGGCTAACTACGTAGTGAGTGTTACGCTAAAAAGCTGCTACCATTAATTGCCACCTTACTCATGTCAGCAAGCGGCACCAACAACAACGGAGAAGCATATATGGTGCTCGCTAACACAGCGACGCACAACTCGTAGCGCGCCAATCACCGGCAATAACAACGGCGGAACTTACACAGTGGTAGGTAACCACTACCAACTACCAACGACCAACGATAACAGCAACGGCGAGGCATACATAGTGCTCGCCAGCGCAGCGGCGTACCACACATAGCGCGCCAACAGCCTGTAACAACATCCGCGCAGCCTATATAGCACTCGACAGTACAACGGCGGGCCTTACATAACGCCACCAACCTTCAGCCACAACAACGGCGCAACACACATAGCGCCCAGCAACAAGGCAGCATAGCAGCAGCAGAATCCATAGCAGATCGGTGGCACCATCACTAAAGGTGCACTGCAACGGTTGGTGAGTCAGGCACCGGAGTGTCACCCATATGCATATTATGTATAATATGTATAATATTTGATTTATTAAAAAACCAAAAAAAAAAAAAAAAATTTATAAATAAAAATCAAGGGAAAGGCTTGAATGTTATTAAATTGTACACATATATGTATGTACGCATGTGTGTAAATACCCAGTAAACGCGGTTAATTGGTTCTGAGGTCGGATAGATATCCAATTCATTTTCAACCTCCAATTAGATGGGAAAAAAAAAAAACCAAATATATATATCCATATATATACCTGCATGACATGTATCACATTATACCCACTAACAGTTTTGGAGATGCGCATTGGGTATGAATACACAGGTGTACACACATATGTTGGTATGCATAAGCTATTTGGTTGCGAATTACGTTAAACTAGTAAGTACATGTTTACAATTTTGTAATAAAAAGGATTGGCATTAGATTGTTTAGTTAGCTTGTGTTCATAACGATCAGGGAATTTTCCGAGATTTAAGGTTAGATATACGCATTTAATTAGAAACCAACGGTAGAGATGGACATTGGTATTGGTAACCAATTTTTTTTTTGATGTTTAATTATGCAGTGATTTGTACATGTGCGCATACAAAAGCGGCAATACCCTTTTGAGTCGGTGTGGAGAGAGCCGGCAGACATTTGTATGTATGTAGACATGTACAAATGCATACCCACATGCAAGATTAAGTACAAATTTTCTGAATATTATTTTGAGTAAGGTGCCACTTAGTTCGAGTGCGATTGAGAACATTAGCATCAAGACTGCGTGACTCCATGTTATATGACGCGAATGCATTTGACTCGCATCAAATTTGGGTTATGTACATACAAATGTCCATATCCACCGTATATGTATGAATAAGAAAAGAATGAAGTACGAAATTCCATGTAATAGATATTAGTATAAATACTTAGGGTATAAAGCCAAATACACAAAAATATTATCTTGATAGCAGTTGTAATAGTAGGAGAGGGTGCCTTGGGAATATAACCGACCCCGAATAAATCAAAAAACTCATAAAGTAAACAGTACTGATAACAACAAAAAAAAAGGCCACTGATAATATGAAATATAACCTATAACAGAAATTTCCGACACTGACTCCTATTTTCTTTTTGTATTACATCCACATATACTCATGTTATTTATTCCATACATATGAGCACATAAGGGTGCATACATTGCATTTATTTGATTGATTGATTGGCTGATTGTCCAAGATGTTATTACCTTCAATTACAATAATGTTAATAAAGTCCAGAATGTTTGGTTAAATTGTTAATTCATTTAATAGGATTAATTAAGTAGAGTAAATAAGGATAAATTTAAATTTGGTCATATCAGATTGTACACAACCATCACCCTCGTACTAAGATAGGTGTACATAAATTAATATTAGCGCTATAAGATGATGAATTCTGAATAAAATCTGTAATTAAATGGGAATGTTGACCACCCTAATTTAAAAGGCATAGGGATTTTCAGCAATGGGGTCATCGAATTTAAGATGCACCGATGGCCATGGATGAGGGTGGGTCGAAAAGCACCAGCGATGCAACAACACCGGCGGCGCAACACAGGTAAGGGGTTACTGGTATTCGGGTGCGACAGTGACCATGGATTAGGGTGGGTCGAAAAGCACCAGCGCTGCAACAACACCGGCGGCGCAACACAGGTAAGGGGTTACTGGTATTCGGGTGCGACAGTAACCATGGATTAGGGTGGGACAAAAACGCACCAGCGCTGCAACAACATCAGCAACGCCACCCCCTTGTGAGTTCGGCCTTTAATTTTTTTTTGATTGTTCATATATTTTAAATTTCAGCTTCTTTTATGTATTTTCAGACGCCTGTTAATAACCGGTCCTTCCGGTTGATTCAAATTAAATTCAAATTTAACGATTTTTTTTTGCGATATATATATATTCAAATTTAAATTCACTTTGACAGTTTTTTTTTGACAGTGGTTATTCAAATTCAGTGCATATCGATTTCAACGTACATTCAAATTTACATTTTGGTGCAACGATTATTTTCTCGTCCGTCCGCGATTATTTAAATTTAACATGCGCTCATCTATTTTTAAATTTTTCCGTCGACTGTCAGCATTTCCGTCCGATTTAAATTTTGGTTTAAATGTTTTGCTAACGTCCGTCTGATTTTAACGTACATATGTACGTTCAAAATTCATATTCAAATTTTAACGACATTTTCCCTCGGTTTGTATTTATTTAAATTTAACTGATGCCTGGCCTCTTGAATTTGATTTTTTTTCGGGTTATCTTTTGAATTTTTGAATTTTTCAACGGTCCGTCCGTGGCATCCGGCTAAAACCGGATGTTGTTTTCGTTGGATTTTACTCGTTTTGGTTTGAAAAGGCATGATATGAATTTTTTCTGTTTATGGCGCAGGACAGCAATGTAGGCAAGAACCCCGCCCAGCCGACAATGACTAGCCACAGTGCAACCCTAGATCATGCCGACCGCCATGCATTGCTGCTCCACTCGATTGTAGATCGAAATCGATAGTCGAAAGCTGTACCATAACAGATGGCGCCCAACGTGCTGACTCGATGGCTTTTTGGTCAGCCAGTGACGCCTTACTATCTCGCAAGTCCCAGATGGGCAGGCCCTGCGCCGCCAGTGCGTTGCGGCGAGATGGTGGGGCTGATCAGGTTGTCCGAGGAGGTCATCGCTGTTGGTGGCATAGGGCGCCACAAAACGCACTCGATAGTCGAAAGCTGAACCATAACAGATGGCGCCCAACGTGCTGACTCGATGGCTTTTTGGTCAGCCAGTGACGCCTTACTATCTCGCAAGTGCCAGATGGGCAGGCCCTGCGCCGCCACTGCGTTGCGGCGAGATGGTGAGACTGATCAGGTTGTCCAAAGAGATCATCGCTGTTGGTGGCATAGGGCGCCACAAAGCGCAGATCGTAATCGAGGTCAAACGTGCGTACCATAACAATTTTTATCAACATGTAACAAAAGCCAACAGACGTCAAAATTTCTTTAAGAAATAAATGCTCGATGATATATTTCTTGGCAAAACCTGTGTTGCTGTGTTCGCATTATGTTGAAAAATAGTGGTAAAAAAGTGTATTAAATTTCTTGTGAGGTCGATACTCGCTCAAGAAAGTTTCACAAGAAAAATTTCTTGAGCATTTCTTGTACGTCATTTTATATGGAACTTTTGCGTTTCTTGAGAGGTCGATACTAAGCTTTAAAATGAATCTCGAGATTATCACGATATTTTTCTCAATGCAACCCTGTGTTCTTCGTGTTATCGATATTTTTTTTTGGCGAATTTGGGAGAAACGTCAAAATGAGAAGTAAACAAAATGGACGCCAGTAAGGATGGCCCAACAAGAATCGTATCGCAATAGTAAGTCGCTCTTCTTCTTTCTGTTTTATAGGTTATGAAATGATCGTCTTTTTTTTTTAATTATACTTTCTTTAACGTGTTAATCGTGCAAAAGCTTGTGTGTTTGCTAGCGTTTTTCAAGTTAAATAAAAACAAAATATCTGCTTTTTACATTCGTGAAAACAGCCATCGAACGGTAGTTGCCTATTCTCTTTTGACTGCTACGACCATATTATTATTTGGTCATTCAGGTAAGGAAAATTGACAGTTGACAATCCCTCTCCCAGCAAATCTAGATTTCATGTTATACCATGTCTCCACATAACGTGTTTCGTTCTTTTTTTCTGCATTTTCTCTCTCAATCTTGTTTCGACACGGAAAAACCTGTGTTGCTGTGTTCGCATTATGTTGAAAAATAGTGGTAAAAAAGTGTATTAAATTTCTTGAGAGGTCGATACTCGCTCAAGAAATTTTCACAAGAAAAATTTCTTGAGCATTTCTTGTACGTCATTTTATATGGAACTTTTGCGTTTCTTGAGAGGTCGATACTAAGCTTAAAGAATGTATAATTAAAACAAACGATAATTTCGTAACCTATAAAACAGAAAGAAGAAGAGCGACTTACTATTGCTTAGACGATACTTATAGGCCATTTACATGTACGATATTATCAACTTTTTTCGAGGTTGACACAAAATCTTCGATTGAAATTCGGGGTTTGCCATCGTGATCCAATTAAAAGGTCATGTCAGTTCGCTGGCCGCCATATTTCTTTCGGTTTTAGAAAAAAGTATCAGGTCCTCATACGTCAATTCCTTTTGCAATTGGCACAGCTGTTTGTTTGGTTGTTCGCGGCTTTATTGGTCCTGTGACGGAAGCAGTATTTGACATTTCCGCCTACTGGCATTACCGTCTCAATATATATATACCGTGGTTTTCTGCATGATCCAATTAAAAGGTCATGTCAGTTCGCTGGCCGCCATATTTCTTTCGGTTTTAGAAAAAAGTTTCAGGTCCTCATACGTCATTTCCTTTTGCAATTGGCACAGCTGTTTGTTTGGTTGTTCGCGGCTTTATTGGTCCTGTGACGTAAGCAGTATTTGACATTTCCGCCTCCTGGAATTACCGTCTCAATATATATACCGTGGGTTTTCTGGGTTGTTTGCAATTCCTTCATTCTCGCGTTGTACTATAGTGAGGAGAGTACTGAGAGCTAGATAGGAGTTGCTATCGATATCAAACCGATATACGAGTTTCCCTTCTATAGAATAAATACTTTGGCACACATCTACATTCAAAAAACAATCAAAAAAAATGTAAATATTATGCTTATAGTCCAACTCTAATGCACCGTATGCGAATGCGTGTGCGTATGCGCATCTAAACGTTTTCTTGCGTGCGGCCCTGGCTGCTCCAGTGTATGCGCATGGTTGCGTCTGTCAATTACACTACATACATACATATATACAATTCCCGCCATTGTTATTTTTGAAAATACATATTTTACCAATTCGCGAAAGATTCAATAAAATGTATAATGGATGATGATTTAGAATTGATATTATGATAGGAAGTGTTATTGCCGTATATACGGAATACTTTAAAATTATTAAAAAAAGTAACATTCGGGTACGTGATTTGTTTTTGGAAAGGGAAGTTGGTGTTTCTTTAATTTGATGAAAACCCGTGAAGTGTATCAGTTCCAAATTAATAATAATATAATAATAATAATAACAATAATACACTGGCGCTATTATAACTCTGACGAGTTTAATGACCGAGCTTCTCTCCCAATTCGAGAAGTGCTCCTTTTGTTTTTGCTAATTGGGTGGACCTACAGTTTTATGCCGAACGGCGAATGCATTTTTTGTGAGAAGCTTTTTCATGGCAGAAATACACTCGGAGGGTAAGCCGCCCACTGCCGAAAGTTACCGGTATTTCTAAAAACCCAATAATTGGTTTTTAATTAATTAGACAATTTTTTTGGTGTTTGTCCGGACTGGGGTTAGAACCCGAGACTTCTGGTATAGCAGGCGAGTGCTCTATCCATTGCACCACAGCGGCCAAATTGCTATCCGTTGATTTTTATGTATTGTAAGAATTACAGTTGCTTTGCCTTAAAATATCAGACTAAAAATTTTGGTTAATACAAATATGTATGTACATATATACACAACCTCTGAAATCTGGTGTTCTGTTATACCAAGGCGAAAACTCCCTATTCAAAAGAGTACTCATTTCACTTAAATATTTTTTCACAGTTAAACTTATTTAAGTTTCAATTATGTATTTTTACACGGGTAACTACATATGTATATGTAATTTAAATTCATGTACTATGTACATGGATATGCAGATAGTAATTAACATATAATTAATATTAACCATTTCTAAATATAATTAAAACACCTTTTAATTAACATTTCTGCTGGCAAAAAAATTTTCACTACTTCACTTTAAATCAATTTAACGAAGTTTTTACGATTAAATATGTATACCGATGTAGCAACCAAATTAATATTGGCTGCGAAACGCATAGAAAGCGCATAGAAGTAGAAAATTTTCAACTTAGCTGCATTCGAATGCGTGTTCGAAATCATCTTCGAATTTTCTATGCGTGTGGTGCATTTACATCCGTGCCACTGGAGTTTGCCTCATTTAAACACAGGTATGCAACACGGCTGTCAGTGACACGCACACGCATACGCATCTGCATACGGTTCATTAGAGTTGCACTATTAAAAATCAATTAAATTAATATTTAAAAAAACATTCGGTCGTTGACTATCGGACTAAGTGCATGTGTTAAGCGTTTCTTCCTTCTTGAGTGTGAAGTGTCTTAATAGTACAGTCTTTTTCAACTACTAGTGCTTTTTTCTTTTGTTTTTCCTTTTTTATCTTTTTGTCTTATTAATTTGATTTTGTGCTGAGTGAGATTTACCCAGGTGAGTGATTAATTGTATACGCCTCTTGCGCTTGATATTTTTTAGCAGCTTGTAAATTTCGTCGGGTTGCCTAAAGAAGTTAAAAAAAAAGAAAAGGTGTCTACTAAGGCACCTAAAAACGCTTTAAGAAATATGGAGCTGCCGGCCCTTTGGTCGGCAGCGGCCAATGAAGAAGAAAATATAAATGAAACAAAAAAGGTCAAAATCGACAGTGTCGCTAATGTCACTGGCTTCTATGAAATATCTAGAAATGGTTTGGTGGATTATTGTGCTAGTAATAGCAAAGAAAAAAGGTCGGTAGAACATGATAATACACGTGCTGTTCATACAAACAACAACACAGTGAGAATGGATATTGATTCTTCGGACAAAATTGGCGGTAACAATTGCGCCAAATCCAATAGTGTTATACTAACGGAAAAACCAACTGTGCATACAAAACAAAATAATGAAACACAAGACATTTTAGAAAACGAAACGCTTGCCGATGCGAGCAACAATAAGAATGATCAAGTGAAAACGAACTACACTGAGAAAAAAAATGCTTCTGAAAACCAAATAACTTTATATCCTGACGAATTCCACGGTGACATTTTTGTACTCGTGGATGTTTCTAATAATAAATCTATCCCTAAGGAAAAAATTACAAACGGCTTATCCCTGTATAACGAAATTAAAGATTTGAGAATAAAAGATTTAGACGAGATTTATACAATCGGTAGAACGCTTTACAAAGTTACCTTTAAAAACGTCAACGCCGCCAACAATTTTATACTTAACCCAAAAATTTCCAATAGAGGTCTAGCACCCTACGTACCGAAAACAGCTCTACAAACCTTTGGGGTAGTACGAGGTGTTCCCCTTGCCTACACCGAGGACGAAGTATTTTTTGACACGAAAACAACAATTCCAATTAGATCTGTTAAAAGATTCAATAAAAGAGAACAAATAGTATTAAACGGAGAAACAACTTTTAAATATACGCCAACTACTACAGTAAAGATAGGTTTTGCGGGTAAAGACATACCCAAAAAAATATTCTTTAATCACACAAGACTTGATGTCGATTTTTTTATTCCTTCCTTACGTCAATGTGAACGATGTGGCAGACTTGGCCACTCCAAATTTTCATGTAAAGGAAAACCTAGATGCCGTATGTGCGGAAAAACAGAATGTAAAAACACCTCATGTAATTCTGAATCATGTATTCTTTGTGGCAACTCCGGCCACAACTCTACAAACAAAGATATGTGTCCCCATTGGGAAAAAGAAACTAGAATAATACTAGTATTCTGTAAGCTGTCTCAAGTCACTAATAGAGACTTTTGGAGACTTTTTCGTGGTGAGATTGATTTTGAGACAATTTGGTATTCCGTAAGCGAGCTCACGTCTCAAGTCTCAAAAAATACGTCACTAATTAGTGACCTGGTGGCGAGGAGGTCACAAAATAAAGAAAACATTGAGGTGAACTAAATAAAGCGTCAAAATTTATAAAAACTTACAATTTGTTTGCTCTTTGCTTGTTCGCTTGTTATTTTCTGCAATAAAACAAGTTTAATGTATGAAATTAGCAAAATAATAAAATTTTGCTGGTTTTGCTGACTTACTTTTTTCCGCCATTTCGATCAAGTGTAAATAGTGATGTGATACGATATTTATCGATATTTCAATGTTTTACGTTACATGACTTTTTTTGCGAATCGGTTCAGATAAAACACGCATAAAAGATTATATTCATAACTATTTTTATAAGTGATAAGTAGTAATGATACGCTTTATTTTTTTAATGCAATATATTGCTCATAAATTCATTTCCAAAACCTATTTTCGTTTGTAATCGATTAGTGAGTATTCGTTAAATTATTTTGTTATCTCAAACAGTCTCAGTACATTTTCACCACAGTCTTTGGTGAAATTTTTAGTGACTGTGGCTTACAGAATACCAAAATGGCTCAAGTCACTAAAAATGTCTCATGTCTCAAATCTCAAATTTTGTGACTTGAGATGAGACGGAGTTACAGAATTCGCCTATAAATAAAATCAAAACAATTAAGAAAATGTCCAGAAAAGAAGTTCTGGAGGCATACTACCCCAGAAATAGATTTGAAATCCTTCAAAACGAAGAAGCGGATTTCCCTCCCCTTCCAAACACTGAAACTGAAACCGTTGATAAAGATGAAAATATAAACAAAAACCCCCTTAGGAAGAGATTTAGCTCGGTACTCAAACAGAAAAATTCTAACAGATTCCACACCCCGCCGCCGAGGGAAGCACCCATTTTTATATGAAAAAAGGGTATTCTGGTAAGAGGATCACCATTTTGAGCGATAGCCAAGCAGCACTCAGAGCACTGGCATCTTGTGAGATTAGCTCCTCGCTAGTCCTAGAGTGCATAGATAAACTCAACAAGCTTGGCGCCAAGAACTCAGTACTTCTGGCATGGGTTCCTGGACACAGAGGAGTGCAAGGTAACGAGATAGCTGACAGCCTGGCCAGAAAGGCAGCAGCCACAAAACCTATAGGACCTGAGCCATTTCTAGGTATAGGACCACATACCATAAGAGAGGAGCTCAGGATTGAGGAAAATTTAGCTTGGGAGCAGCACTGGCAGCAGTCTACTGGAATGCGCCATGCGAAGTTATTGCTGGGGGGTTACAATAAAAAACGCTTTAAAGCGATAATGGACCTCCCCAAAAGCAAAATGAGAATAGTGACTGGACTTCTAACAGGTCACTGCAGACTCAAAAGCCATATGCACAAACTTGGCATTTACTCGAGCAGTTTGTGTCGTTTTTGTGATATGGAGGACGAGACTGCTGAGCATATTCTCCTCGAATGCGTAGCCATATCTAGAAGGAGACAGAGGACACTCGGGCAGTATCAGCTCGATGGCAGACACATACCAAACCTGAGACCGGGGGAACTACTCAATTTTGTGTATGAGATTGGCTTAGGGGAGGTATTATAATGAGCTGGAGGGCACAATAGACCTATAGGTCGTAGTGCATAAAAACCTCCATACATCTATCTATCTATCTATCTATAAGAAAAAATCCCCCCTCCCAACACGTTCCTATTTTCAATACCCCGGAATATCAAAAAAACATGGTATCCGAATTCGAAAAAATAATAAATCAACTCTTCAAATTGTCACAACAAATGGCAATAACATATAATAACAATGAATTTAAAGAACAGATCTCCTCCCTTAGAGGTAACTTTAATAGCATAATCTCAAATAAAGACAGCCTGGATATACTCCAATATTCCCTTAATTCCTCACAAAATGAAAATTCTTCAACATAATGTGCAATCTTTAAAAGCAAACATTGATACAATAGAATATTACTTAAATAAATACAACTTTGATTTCGCGTGTCTAAGCGAAATCTTTCATTCACGAAATTCAACCCACCGTAACATTATTAATTAAAGCCATCAATTCCACTCGTTGTTCTTGTGGTCAAACCGACAATTACTACCACCAAACCTTTATATGTAGAAATCACAACCATCTAAGAGCAAAATTTGATATTTTTAAAAATAATTTTAACCTCGACGAAATTTTCAGAGGCAACAATAATACAAAAATCACTCAACTTGCATCCTACTTGAAATTAGCTAAAGTTAAATTTTAAGTTATTATTATAAATTTTATTTAAATTTTCTTTTCTTATTCTAACTTAACGTACTTAATCACATATCTCACTCAAATTCTCACTATCTTTGATTTTATTTTGTTTTTCATGTACTATACTTTCTATTTTATGTTATTATCATACTCTTTCATGACATTTGGACGTAACTCCACGTACGCATTGACGGGACAATAAATAATAATATACATACACATTATGGCCCGGTTTCACCAACGTGACTAAAGCTAAAACTAAGTTTTGACTTAGTTTAGCCCAGATTTGAGGCTAACTTACTTTTGGGTTTCACCAAATAGTCTAAGAAAATAGCTTTGTAACCAACCTTTTATGGCGAATACTGCGTTTTTTGGTTGTTTTGGTTGCTGTATTTGCTCATTTTTTTGTCATATTCGCTCTGTTGGTAGTTGAATTTGCTAAAGCGACTCAAATTCTTAGTTTAGTTTTAGTCAAGGCAAAAGCTGACTAACTTGTGACTTAGCTTAGTTGCATGGTGAAACTGAAAACGTAAAAAAATCGGCTTAACTAAGTTGAGACCGGTTGGTGAAACCGGGCCTTAATGTGTATATGCAATATTCATATAACGACAAGCCAATCTGGTGCTCTACGTCTAACTCATTTTACACCAAAAATTTTCCTTCATGTTTTACAATACACGAATTCGCTAATCTACATGTGCTGGACATCGCAACACAAAAATTTAATTACATATCTTGTATACGATTAAATTGACATCTTCATGATCAACCAATCATGATATCGATAGCCCGCATGTGCTGAACATTGCAACACAAAATTTAATTACACATCTTTTATCTGGATAAATTGAAATCTTCATGATAAACCAATCATGATATCGATAGCCCACATGTGCTGAACATCGCAACTTAATATTTATCATTGGACAAATTAGATACAAATACTAGCTTTGTTCGCGTACTTTCTCCTACAGCATTTACTCAGCAGCCTCCAACAGCCAGGTGTTGGAGAAAAATGTCACCTATCCTCTCACAAGAGAAAAATATCGTAAGAGGTAAACGAACACAAAATTTGCAGAGTTCAACAGCTTTGGCAAACAGCTGATTTTTATTTACATTCACAAGCCCCAAATTCAAAGGATAAAAAGGATTAAAATTAAAATAATAATAAAATTGGTGGAAATTATTGCTGTTAATTATGTATATATGTACATATAACATAAAAATAATAAAATAAAACATAGTTTTTTGGGTTTCGTTTTGGTCAGTCTTGTCACCTCGCGATAACCTCCTCAATCTAAAAAATCGTTCGCATAGGCTCGCAAAAAGGTTTTTTGAAGTTCGGAAATGCATCCGGAACTCTCTTTTACAATAAATCGGCACCGTTTTGTTCTATATAAATGGTAATGGAGTTACAATTCTGCCTGAAAACAGTGGAGATATATGCACATATGTATGTATCTGCAATACAATTAACTCCATGTTGTTGTTGTTGTAGCCACCAAGACACTCCCCGAAGGTTTTGGGGAGTGTAGGGGATGTGACAGTCCTTTGCCGGATAAATCCGGCACGCTCGGATACTAGTCCCTTCTGAAACTAGCCCGACTGTCGTGCGAACGATTTTTTGTGGCCATAATCAACCTTCTAGGCCGGTGGATTTTAGTCGCGTCTTACGACAGGCATTCCTTACAACGGGTATATTCTAGACCCCCTAACCCGCTGGGGTTCGCTGTTACTATCTAATAAATAGGATTTCATTGTAATAATTATCACACTAACAATTGCTTTTCTTTGTACCCATGTCCATACTGTTTTCCACCGCAGTATGTCTTCGCGTCTGCTGCCCCGCAGAAGAGATTTCAATTTAATGCACCCGGCCCTGGCAATGCTTTAAAACAATAACCCTCTATGGACCGATCCACAGTACTTTTGAGTAGAACAAACTTTTGCGTTGGCGGCATTTGGCCGCGCTTTAAAAAAAATAGCCCCAGCCAGCAAAATTTCCTTTCTCGAATTTTATATGCGGAGCGATCGGGAGTGTTATAATTAGTAAAATTAACATCCATAGAAGATTTCCCGAAAGTTCCAGTGGTTTGAAAATAAATACGGCGGGCGCATTATACTGAAGCCGACCCACTGCAGAACTACTCTCGGAGGGTGTCCCTAGAGTGGCTGCTATTTTTAAAATCCCGATAATTGGGTTTTAGTTAGAATTTTTTGTCTATCCAGGCTCAGTGAAACTTTCAGGAAATATTCTGTAGATGATAATTCATCTTATCTTAACACTTTCAACGATTATTAAATTATAATATTAAAGTTCTCCAGAAATAGAATTCTCCCGGCTGCGGGTTATTTTTGTAAAGCGCGGCTGAAGGCAAAAGGTGTTCTATACAAAACAACTGTGGATTGCTCCATGGATATTAATCCAGAAAGAGAATTCTGCCGGCTGGGGGTAATTTTATTGAAGCGCGGCCAAAAGCCGCCAACGCAGAAATATGTTCTACACATACATACATTAATTTAACAAGGAATGTCTCCTGAACTATAAGCGTCCGGAGGGTAGTACTTTGTTTTTTGTGATCTGTGAGACCACCCCTACCCTCTGGAAAATTAATTGTTATCGGATCGTGGATCATTATATACAAATTTTCCCTCTATCCAGGCTGGGGATCCAACCCATGACCTCTGGTATGGCAGACTAGCCACTGTCCGCCACACCACAATGGCCACAACACTCCCCACTGCACCACAGCGGCCCCGTTAATATATATTCCCGCAAAGGAGATTACAATTTACTAAGGTACATAATATGCATATAAATACTTCGCAAAAAGTATGTAACTTATTTTGCATATTTAGTTTATACATATTTGTTGCCAATTTAGTGTATTTTTCCAATTTTATAATTGATTTGTATATTTTGCAAATCTTGTTACTTGCAAAAATTCAAGTCAGCTGTTGTTTGATCAGCTGTTTTCCTGTTGGAAAATTGCTGTTGGCAAAAATTTGTCCAACAGAATTCAACAGCTTCTCACAAACTGAAATGTCAGTTTTCTCTCTCAGTTGGTTCTCTTCTGTTGGAGATTTGGCGTAAAAAAACGGCGACAAAGTGTTTGTTTTTAAAAGTTTTCGAAAAACATCAAAAAATATCCGTAAACGAACAAAACTACTATTACATCCATTCCCACATTGGATTGATTAACTACAGCAAATTAAAATTATTTTGCACTTCGATAAAACGACACACTCATGATAATCAATTCATGATATCGTTAGCCCGCATGTGCTGAACATTGCAAATCACCATTGGATATTTGGAATTAACCTGGCTTATGCGGATTTTTCAATCCCGCCATCGAATCAAAACCAAAAAAATAATTAAAAATATACATATTCAAATAATAAAAAATGACTGAAACCCCGACATTGCCACATCACATACGACAAAAATATTGTAACAATCGTTTGCAATATCGGAAGGGACGTCGCCTAAGAGCCGTTAAGGTGCGAATACCAAGATATACAACTCGCCCACAAATATATGTAGCTACCCATTAATATTTTGCGACTAAATTTCAGGTTTATACTGTTGCAAATGAATCCAAACATCTCCTAGTATTTGGTGTGCCAAAAATTAATTTAAAACAAGAAATCAAATATAAACTACAACGATGTGGACAAATTGAATGTATTCAATGTGTGACCGAGGAACTGGCTAAGAAAGGTAAAAAACCAGGAGAAAAATGTTTATACAAGTACATATATTCCCGATTGTACCTTTTAGTGGAGCTAGAGGCCTTCACCGACGTCTTTCATGTGAAATTCAGCAAAGTGCAGTCGGCGCGTCTCGCCAAGCTTTATTTAGATGCTCAGGAGTTTTACGGTGGCATTCTACACATTTCCTATGCTCCAGAATATGAAACTATCGACGAGCTACGACAAAAAATGCTACAACGAAAATCTGAAGTAAAATATCGGCAAAGAATAAATGGAAAAGTTTTAGCAACAATGGCAACAATCTCCCCACATAGCGACGAGGTGGAAAACAAGAAGAGCAAGATTGAATAAAAAAAAGTCTGATTGATGTGAAACTCGCCCAAAATTTAAGTGTATTCTAAATTGTTTGCGCTCAGATCTTCATGAAACAAAGGTAGCGATGGAGTTATTTTTCTCACCAGCTTACTTGAATAACTGGGTAACGTATTTGTTAAGTGTAGAACTCTCACACTTGATTTGCATCGTATTTATTAACTAAAAATATATAAGAATGAATTAAAATATGTATGCGCATACATATATATGTATGTGCGGTCTTTTCCTGACTACTTAGAGAACCTACTAATTCAACTACACATTTACAATTATTACGTATCCAAAATAGAACTACTGCAATTTTTTATTCTATCCGTGACTTCATATTACGTCGCAGAGGACCCTCGCTGTGGGCTATTTTGTTTTTCTCAGGTCATGATATATTGTGAGTAACGGCATACGCCTTTGCCATAATTCCGTACCATAATAAACCCAAAAACTGAAAAAAAATGATTTTTTGTATTTCATATGGAGTGATACAATTGTCGATTGCATTAACTTACAGTCCAAAGAGTGCACCGCCCAAATGGGCTGCATGATCAAAAAATTTCCAACCCATTATGCATCCAGCCAAATCGAAACCCATAATAACTTTTATGGCCTTCACGAATAAATAAAAAAAAAAAAAAAGATACTAATGAAATTAGAAAAGGACAAATTAGCTCACCGTGCCCGCGGGGAAGTTAAACATTGGTAAGAATAGTATACTCAATTGGGTATCAGGATATTTGGCGCACACATAAGCTAAAATTGCCATTATAGCGCCAGACTAAAAGTAAATGTATAGAATATAAACTTAATTCAATTTTTAAATTGTTGCAAAATTACTCACCGCGCCAATCGAGAGACCTGAGCGTGCTGTCACAGTCTTGTATAATATGCTTGCGAAGCTTGCAAATACCCCTGCACTCAAGTAGACACCCAAAAATTGCTCCTTCCCCAAGGTCAGCACCGCTGCATTTGAAAAGCTATGCAGCACATACATATTAGCAAATATATGAAATAGAGAGTAATGACTGAATGTAGAGAGGAACATTGGCCAACAAACTGCACCTGAAAAATACATAAAGGAAGGAGTATTTTTTCAATTGGAAACCAATAACAAAATTTTAGCTTACGTCCCGCGGGATTCGAACAAAAGTACTTCATCATGGTGTTGCGCAATGAAGGCACGCGCCACAATCCAAATACCAAAACATTTAGGGCACACAACGGCACGAAAACTCTTTCACCGGGTGACAGTCGATCCCATTGTGTTTGTAGCTCCTGTTTTACTCGCTGCCAAACATTCTGATCCTGACTCACCACAGTTGATCGGCGCAGCCATGGAAATTTACTTTGACGAGCCTTCTGTAACATCATGCTGCGTGCATTCTCATATTCCAATATGGTGACGCTCATAAAGCACCCAACACTAAACTATAAATAAGAAATAAAATCATATAGGTACATAACCATAATCAAATCTTTGAAGTGAAAGTCCTCTGCGGCAATTATGATTAGTAAATCAATGACTATGACAAATAGGTATTTGCTTCGTTCACGTGTGCATTTTATACATTATTTATTTTCTTATAATTACCGCTCCTGTGAATATCAACGCTTTCAGAACAGTGCCTGGTGGCACTGCTCCACCGTAACCCTCAAATGGTGGCGCCGGCTGCAATCTACCACTGCGCGAGGGACGTTGATGTTGTGGACTGCTGCGCATTGACCGTATTAACGTTGTGCGTGTCCGCAGATATTTACTAAACCTGTGGCTGGGCAATAGTGGCTCCCTGAGAAAGGTATCAACCGATTTACAAAGCGTAGTTTTCTTTTAAATATTTCAAATAATACTCACGCCAATTGACGAGACCAACTACGGCAGAGGGCTCTATGTAAAAACATTTTATTACTCTATTTAGGGATTTGGGAAAATTAGATTTGTAATTCCTAATAAATCGTAACGTTTCACGATGTTTTTTTTACTCCATCATCAATTTTAATCAGCTGTGTACTTTCTAGTGATGAGCGATATATCGCAAACGGTTATTTTTTCACTGTGAATAAAAAATCGCAAATCGCAACTGCGATCACTTTTTCAAAATCGCAGTTCACTACTTATTGGAACTGCTATCGATGTAGCAAGTAAGCAGTTCACCTATTTGAATCGCAAAAGCAATATAAATTTCCTTTTGTTTACACTTCTGAGCAGACCACATACGTACATACATATATAGAAATATAAGAAAAAAAAAATTATTGAGTTTAAAATTGTCTTTGAAAAATGTTGACAACAGCGAAATTCCTGCGGAATACGTTGTTGTTGCTATCATTTATGCCACATAAAATGTTGACAGGTTATGTCGCTCAGAAAACGCAAAATGAATCTCTACCGGTAAGAGCGCTTTCACATTACTCGGTGCGGAATCGGATCGACATTTTTGGTTTTTACCGAAAGTATACCGAAACCTTACTGACCACATGTATTTCAATTGGCACTTTCACATTAGTGTTGCATACATGAAATCGGAGAGGATTAATTTCGGTATACCACAACGCGGTAAGACCGGTCAGTAAAATTTGAGGAATTACTGCATACATTGTTGCGGCGTAATAAAAGAAGAAGAACAAAGTCAGTAAAAAACTAGTTTCGGTTATAAATGTAGCAAGTTATAATGTCTTCGTCTTCGCTAGAAGACATTATTGTTATTATTGAGTGATTTGTTGAAGTTAAAAATTTTGTTTTGCAAATTTCAATGTTTGTTTTCCTATTTTCTGCCGATTACGCACCGAAAGTATTCCCACAAGTGTGAAAAACACAGCAACGCGGAATCGTTTCGGTAAGCTGAAAATACCGAGCAAAAAATGTCGATCCGATGTCGTACCGAGTAATGTGAAAAGACCCTAAGTGAGGATTTTATAACAGTCCATGCAATCGCAATAGCAGTTTAAAATCGCAGTGCTTTTAAAATAGCAATCACTGAAATCACAGATATCGAAAAATCGCAGTTTCGTTCATCTCTAGTACTTTCTTTTTGTTTTCATTTGACAGCTGGTAATCGATAAAAATATCGATACCTTTTTAAAGGTCTGCACATGATGAAATAATAAAATCATAGTGTATAGCATACTGTTACGTATTTGTCGATAGCTCGATTATTTCTATAGGGTTCGTATCGCTGAATTGTTAAATAAAAGTCTTTATTTACTTCTTAATTCACACTGCTTTATTTCACGACTAAAAAGTCTACACTTGTTTTACTTCACTTGATGTTAACACTTCTACGGTTAAATTACGACTGACTCTGGAGCGCCTGCTCGCCGCCACACTGCCCTCCACCTAAGTCTGATCGTCCCGATCTGACACATTACTTGTCCCAAATGCTGCTAGCCTTTCCAGATGAACCACTTTCATTTTATTCCTTGGTCTTCCAATCGTTTGTATGCGATACACAACATCGTTGAGCCGTTTAATCACTTTGTAGGGCCCTTCCCAAGTACACTGCAATTTCGGGGACAAACCTTTCTTTCGCTGCGGGTTGTATAGCAAAACTAGATCTCCCTCAACAAAACCTTCTGAGTTCATTGCCTTGTCGTATCTGGCCTTCATTTTGTCACTCATGATCTTTGTTTGCTGTCTTACAAGTTCATGTATTTCTCTCATTTCTTCTTCCAGAACGTTGTTAGATTGTCTGGCATTTATTCCCGCATCAGCACTTATCCCAAATTTCAAGTCAGCTGGCAGTCGAAGATCACTACCAAAGATTACTTTTGCAGGAGTCTGACCTGTTGTATTCGTGTACGGCCGATCGATATGCCATCAGGAACGGAGGAATATGAGTGTCCCAATCTCTCTGGAACTTGTCCACCACTTTTCGTAAATGTTCCTCTAATGTTCTGTTAAATCTTTCTACCATGCCGTCTGATTGTGGATGCAACGCAGTTGTTCGGGTTTTCCTAATACCCAGTGTTTTGCACAGCTCCTGAAACACAACTGATTCGAAGTTCCTTCCTTGGTCAGAATGTAGCTCTATAGGTGCACCATATCTCGCCACCCAATTGTTGGTGAATACTTCGGCTATAGTTTCTGCTTCTTGATTTGGAATCGGGTACACCTCCGGCCATTTGCTGAAGTAATCCATGACTACCAGTACATATTTGTTTCCAAGTTTGCTAGTAGGAAATGGCCCAGCTACATCCATGGCAATTCTCTCAAATGGTGCTCCTGAGTTGTATTGTTTCATCAGCCCATGACTCCTGGATTTGGGACCCTTAGCCTTTATGCACACGTCGCAGTTCGCAATCCACTCAACAACTGTCTGACGGCAGCCGACCCAATAAAACCTCTTCTTGATTTTCTCTACCGTCTTTGTTACTCCAAGATGACCTCCACTTGGACCATTGTGTAGTTCATTTAACACATCCGGTATTCTTTTCCTTGGAACAACTATCAATGTTTTAGAACTTTGACCATCTTCACTCTCCCAAACACGATGTAGGCAACCATTTACCAATTGCAAACTATTCCACTGTGCCCAATATGATTTGGCAACAGGACTTTCTGCTGACATCTCTTCTTTTGATGGTCGTTCGTTTTGCTCCAAACCAATCATTACACGTGCCAGATCTGGATCTTCTATCTGACACTTCCTTAATTGTTCCGCATTCCATTCGTCTGTAGATGTTATTGTCATTAGCCGAACATCTATGACCCAATAAACACAAAAGCGAGGATGGTATCGTGGCAAACTCGAGACGAATTCGCGGAGGTGAATGCTATTTTTCGGATTATTATCGAGTTCGAGATGGACTCGAGAAAAATCAATTATCGCAATAGCATTTATTAATTTGGTTGGATCTTGCTTTACACGAAGAAATTCCCTGTTGGGCTTTAATTTACTCCAAGACCAATCTATAGATATATATACAGGTCGTCTTATGTGAAGGAGAATAGGTGATTACAGTTAGACGGCGGTTTTCAAAAATGTCAGAAGCAGAGAAAACGCCAGCGAACACACAACCGAACACACAAGGTATTTCCACGAAAAACACGTGCAAGAATGCAAAATCAAAACAAAAGACGATAGTTTGACATAAGCTATAAAGTCGCTTAAGAAGAGCTAGTCTCCCTTGCATTGACCTGTATATAGATTGGTCTTGATTTACTCTTTAAAACTCCACTCGAGAAATTTAAAAGTTCGGATGATATCGTGGGGAATTCGAGGCGGATTCGCAGAAGAAGATTTTCTAGAATGTATTCGCCAATGATCCCAAATCTCGAATTGCCAACGATCCGAGAACATAAAAATTCGCGAATCGCTAATGAGAGGTGACTCACCTGGGAATTCGGATTCGCCGATCTATCGTCGCGAACTATCGCCGCGATAATATAATCAGAGAAGCGAACTCATCTCGAATTCGAGGCAAATCCGTTGTGTTTATTGGGGATGTCTTCCTTCTCCTCAGCTTTAGAGCAATGCTTGCATTCAAGATTACATGGTCGCCGCGACATTGCATCAGCATTTCCATGGGTACTGCCTTTGCGATGGTCTATAGAAAAGTCATAATTTTGTAGTCGCTCAATCCACCTTGCTAACTGACCCTCCGGATTTCGGAATTTCAAAAGCCATTTTAACGCTGCATGATCAGTCCTGACGTGGAATCGTTGACCATAGAGGTACTTATGGAAGTGTTTGATGCATTCTACCAATGCCAATAGTTCTCTTCGTGTTACACAGTAATTTCTTTCCGGTTTCCCAATTGATCGGCTGTAGTATGCGATAACCTTCTCCTGTCCGTCGATTTCCTGTGACAAAACACCTCCTATAGCATAACCACTCGCATCAGTATCCAAAATAAACCTCGCTCCTGGAACCGGGTATGCTAGCATTGGAGCAGTACAAAGCCGATCTTTTAACGTTTGGAAAGCCATTTCTTGTTCCTTCCTCCACTCAAAAGTCTTATTTTTCCTCATAAGCTCCGTGAGAATATTTACTACGTTGGCAAAATTTGGTACAAATCGGCGATAGTATGTGCACAGCCCAAGAAAGCTTCGCAATTCATGTAGATTCCGAGGTCTTGGCCAATCTTTTACTGCTTCTATTTTTTCGTTATCAGTGCAGATGCCCTTTGTAGTCACTTTATGTCCCAAGTATTTTACTTCTTTCTTGAATAATGCACATTTCTTAGGACTTAACTTGAGACCAGCGCCAGCTATTCTTCGGAAAACTTCCTCCAAATTTTTGAGATTTTCATCAAAGCCTTTTCCCAATACAATGATATCGTCCAGGTACACAAGACATGTTTTCCAGTGCAATCCTTTCAGTACCTGATCCATAAGTCTCTCAAAGGTAGCTGGAGCATTACATAATCCAAATGGCATCACCGTAAATTGCCAAAGACCATCGCCAACACTGAAGGCTGTTTTCTCCTTGTCTTCCTCTTTTACTTCGACTTGCCAATAGCCGCTTTTCAAGTCCAGTGTTGAAAACCATTCCGTTCCAGATAGCGAGTCCAGAGTGTCGTCAATTCTTGGCAATGGGTAACTATCCTTTTTCGTTACATCATTCAGTTTCCGGTAGTCAACGCAGAATCTCATCTTGCCATCTTTCTTTTTAACAAGTACTACCGGAGAACTCCATGGACTGACTGATGGTTCAATTACCCCACTGTCGCTCATTTCTTGTATAATCTGGCTCACCATTTGACGTTTCGCTAATGGAACGCTGCGAGGAGCCTGACGGATTGGCCTTGCATCACCGGTGTCAATGTGATGCTTCACAATATTTGTCCTGCCTGGTTTTGTACCATCCTTATCAAATATGCTAGAATACTTGGCAAGTAATTCTTTCGCCTTTCTTTTGTGATTCTCCTGCAGTTCTTCTGTCCAAGCATTTATTTCATCTGAAAGATCTGTATTGCTAGTAGAAACTTCTCCTTGGGATTGTTCGCAATTCATGATGATGTCAACCTCTTCGCATTTTCCCAATATAGCACCTTTGGAGAGTTTGATTGGTGACTTGAACTCATTAAGTACTCTTACTGGTATTCGTCCATCTTCTTTTGTCATAGCCAGGGTTTTTCCAACAAGTACATCGGATTTAGTTTCTGTTTCTGCTTCGACAACCAACAATTTGTTTGTCCCACAATCTCCATCAATCTTTGCCCAAATAATTGCCTCGGACTTTGGCGGTATCTGCTGATTCTCTTCCACGAGCACTTTCTTACTGCTGCATCTCTTATCGTAGCCAAAATTTAGCGGCACCTCCAAGTTTTTGTAACTCATAACCTTGTTTTTCATGTCAATCTTAATGCCTTGGTCGATTAGGAAGTCCACACCAATTATGACTTCATCAACAATTTCCGCCACTATGAAGGTGTGTAGTACGACATCATTTCCAATTACAACTTCGCATGTAACTTCCCCTAGGACTTGGGTATCCTCGCCTGTTGCCGTACGCAATTTTGCTCCATACAATGGCCTTATTTCCTTCTTTACCAAGTCAGATCGAATGATGGAATGAGATGCTCCCGTATCCACAGTCAACATTCGCTCCATTCCGTCCACCAAACCACCAATAGTAACATTACTCGTGCTTCTTCCCAACTGAGAGACAGAGATTATGGGGCATTCCATTGTGGGGACCAGCCCACGCCCCTTTTGGCTGGCCCGCTTTAGTTTAACGACTCAGTTGATTTGGGCGCTTGTTCATACCCATCAATATTCCGCTTGCGCCCATCGGCAGTGCTGAACTTACTGGAACTATTGCTGCAGTGGCGTGCTATATGTCCTATTTTTCCGCATCTGAAGCATTTCACAGCATTACTTTTCTTTTTCTGCATTTCATTCAACGCCTCCCATATTTTGCTTAGTAAGTCTGGCGTTTCCACTTCCACACGATGAGCCTTGTAAGTGGGCTTGCTTAATAGAGATGCCGTTTCCTGTGTCAAAGCATATGAGACCGTTTCAGCGAAAGTTCCTTTTGGGTTTGCATAGGTAGCCCGCTTCGTTTCAATATCTCGTATTCCATTGATGAAGCTTTGAATTTTCATTCTTTTGATGAATTCTTGAGGTGCTCCTGCGTTTGCCAAATGAGCTAGCCTCTCAATCTCAGAAGAAAATTCTTGTAACGTCTCATTTGGTTTCTGGAAGCGATTCTGCAACTCCATTTGATATATCTGCTTCCTGTGCTCGCTACCATAACGTCTTTCAATGGCACCCATAATTGCGTCATAGCTGTTCCTTTCGCCCTCGCTAACAGTCTGTAATATTTCTGCTGCAGGTCCTTTCAATGCTACGAACAGGGCAGCGACTTTGTCCTCCGCACTCCAATTATTTACAACTGCCGTTTTCTCAAATTGTAGCTTGAATACTTGAAATGGACCACTTCCATCAAACGACGGAGGTTTTATCTTCTGTGTAGCAGTTGAAGCGACTGGACGACTTAGTTGAATATCCTGGAGACGGGCTTTCAATGCTTTTACATCGTCCTCTAATTTTTCTTGTCTTTCTTCAAGGACCTCCTTAACTTGTATAATTTTTGCATCCTGTGCCTTGAATTGTAAGGACATGCGTTCTTCTTGTGCCTCCAACTGAGCCGCAATGCCGGACACCTGTGATGAAAGTACTGACTGTTGCAATTCCATTTTTGACGTTATCTGTGCCTGTTGTTCTTCGATTTTTGTCGACATCTGTGCCTGTTGATCTTCCATTTTTGCCGATATCTGTGCCTGTTGTTCTTCGATTTTTGTCGACATCTGTGCCTGTTGATCTTCCATTTTTGCCGATATCTGTGCCTGTTGTTCTTCCATTTTTTTCGACATTTGTGTCAGCACAGCCAATATCGAGTTCATGTCTACGTTTGCTACTGACTGTGGAGCCTCTTCCTTCTGGGTTTCTTCCTTTTGCACCTCTTCCACATCATCGTTGAAATCAAACTCATCTACATTAATGTTATATGCTTCCATAGCTACTCTTAACCTTGCCTGTAGTTCAATTTTATTGCCGGTGGTACTCAGGTTTCTCTTTTCTAACTCCCTTTTAAGTTCTTGGATTTTCAGATCATTTAACTTTGCCATTATTCTTATTTCGTTATCCTTGTCTCGTTATCCTTGTTTCCTTATCCTTGATTCGTTATCCTTGATTCGTTATCCTTGCTTCGTTATCCTTGGTCCTGGAATTTATTTAACAATCCCACTTCTGACACCAATTGTTACGTATTTGTCGATAGCTCGATTATTTCTATAGGGTTCGTATCGCTGAATTGTTAAATAAAAGTCTTTATTTACTTCTTAATTCACACTGCTTTATTTCACGACTAAAAAGTCTACACTTGTTTTACTTCACTTGATGTTAACACTTCTACGGTTAAATTACGACTGACTCTGGAGCGCCTGCTCGCCGCCTTATATAGTCTGTCAAACGCAATCTGGAAAATTCTGGCAACACTGGAAATTATCTGGTATCTTCTTCTAGTTCTGGCACTTTCCCTAGAAATGTGTTCAATCATTTTAGTGATGTAAGTGGAGAACCGATTATATTCGCCACAATACAGTGAAATGGCTCTGGGATGCGTAGTCGGAATTCGATAAAAAAAAAAACGATAAGTCATCGAAAAATATCAAAATCGGGGACAGATTGGTATGGCGGCGACTTCCGGGGGTACAGATTGGTATGGCGGCCGGTTGTGGTTGTTGTAAGAAAAGGGACCATAATGACAAGGTCGTAGCAATCAAGACAGAAACGCAATTCCGGAATTGGGAATTGAAAAAACCAATTCATAATTCCGAAAAGAATTTAAGGCTGAGTTCCTAAAACGCAATTCCCGGTGATAGCGTAAACGCCAGCTATTCCACGAATAACATGTGCAAGAATGTAAAATCAACAACCTACAAAACAGAAAGAAGAAGAGCAACTTCTATTGCTTTCACCATCGTTATTGGGCCATAACAGCAACCCTGAAATCAGCTGAGCACAGCTGTTCGACCTTTTTAACACACATCCCAGAGTCAAGTCACTTGTATCCATTCACAATGAATAAAATGGTGGACGCAGCAGAGGACGGCTATTTTGTTTTTGGAATAGTTAGCTGTCAAATTATTGTGTTTTGTTTTGATTTTGCCCTCTTGCACGTGTTATTCGTGGAAATAGCTTGTGTGTTCACTTGTATGTTTGCTGGCGTTTTTTCTGTTTTTGACATTTTTATCTACGGCCGTTCAACGGTAATCGCCTATTCTCTTTTAGCCGCTACGACCATATAGAATTATTGGATCATGGGTCTGCATGAAAATTATCGTTCTGTAAAAACTTGTTTAAAGCCCGTCTCCACATAACTTGTTTCACCAACGAAACATGTAGCGAAACAACTCTCGAAATTACCCGTCTGTTGCCATTCTAGCTTTTTTTCTTGTCTTTTAGGGCCTTTTCACATTACTCGGTACGACTTAGGATACACATTTTTTCCTCGGTATTTTTAGGTTACCGAAACGAGTCCGCGTTGCTGTGTTTTTCACACTTGTGGGAATACTTTCGGTGCGTAATCTTCAGAAAAGAAGAAAACAAACATCGAAATTTACAATATATAAGGGGAAACTTTCCAATAATGTCACACGCCCCCAAAAAAACGACTTTTACCGGTAGGTAGGGGAGGGGAAGGGTGTTCTGAATCTGTAAAATTTAGGCGCCGGACGTACCTCGTTTTCGAGGAATTTATGGTTAAACTTTAGTAATCTCCATATAAATTCGATAGATAAAGAAAAAACTTTTGCGCAGAACACTTTTCTGCGCTGGCGGCCTTCGGCCGCGCTTATAAAAAATAACCCTGGGCTACGCCATCCGTCCGGACGTGTGCCCTGACCGTGGCTACCGCCACGGTGATGTCCTTCTGCATAGTACACCCTGTGAAGTCGCTATTAGCAACATTTTTAATAAAAGTGATTTTAACGCTATATTGTAAAATTTATTAAATATATTAGTAATATACGTGTTGTGACTAAAATAGAGAGTGAAATTTGTTTTGCAAATGAGGAATTGGGGTTGCTATTGGTAAAAATTTAACAACTTTAACAAATTCCGGGAAAACTAGGTACGTCCGGCGCCTGAATTTAACTGATTCAGAACCTACTCCTCCTCCCCTACAACCCAGTAAAAGTCGTTTTTCTCGGGGCGTGTGACATTATTGGAAAGCCAACCCATATAAAATTTTAAAATTCAACAAATCACTCAATAATAACAATAATATCTTCTAGTGAAGACAAAGACATTATAATTTGCTACATTTATAGCCGAAACGAGTTTTTTACTGACTTTGTTCTTCTTCTTTTATCAATTGCCATGGAATAATCGATAAATAACACTTGTTCGCTTCCTACTGTTTACCATCCCCGTTTTATTTCTTTTGGCGCAAAATTAATTTTAATTTTCATAATCATTTGGAAACATATTCCGTATATTTGTGAAAATATGCTGGAAATTAGAGTCACTTAGATCACTATCAAGCATACATAATTGTGACGGTGTCATATACGCTGTGCTGTTATTATTGGCTTTGTGGTGGTGCCATTTTACACTAGCGCTATATTGGTGCTGGTGTTAGCGCACGAAATTGAGTCGGTTTTATATTGCAAAATTGAGTTGGCGCAATATTTAGTTGGCGCTATATTGGGTTGGCGCTATATTGCAACTAGGCAACTTCGTCGTACGACAGAAATTTGTGCAGTTACACCGTTGTTGTTGTTGTTGTTGTTGTAGCCACCAAGACACTCCCGGAAGGTTTTGGGGAGTGTAGGGGATGTGACAGTCCTTTGCCGGATAAATCCGGTACGCTCGGGTACTAGTCCCTTCTGACACTAGCCCGACTGTCGTGCGAACGATTTTTTTGGCCATAATCAACCTTCTAGGCCGGTGGATTTTAGTCGCCTCTTACGACAGGCATTCCTTACCACGGGTATATTCTAAGCCCCCTAACCCGCTGGGGGTTACACCGTCGCATAGTTCGGTATAGCCAACTGCACTTAAAAATATAATGAATGCAAAATGTTGTTGGACGAATAAAATTTAATTTGGTTAGTGAGTGACAAATAAATTATTAAGTTTTTAGAGAAATAAATTAAAAAAATTGTTCAGCAAAGTGTCGCACAGTGCGATATACCCAAAAGTGTCGCACCGAAAATTGAAGTGTCGCGGCAGTGTAGCGTAGTATGGTGCGTTTCTAGCTTAAATGGGTTCCGTCATTTTTTCTTTTTCACCTAACCCAAGGCTTATCCAAATAGAGGTTATATTACTTCCGTTTTTATGTGTGTGTTTTCTTTAAGAATGTCAATGTGAAAGAGAAGAGAAATGAATATCAAGGAAAAATTTTTGCCAATTCGTTTTGTCTGACATTCACACTTTTTAGTATACATACACAATTCCAATCAGCTTATCTACTGCGATATCCTTCTTTAGATAATTCTTGACCTAACCTTGCCTACAGGTCTACAGTGGCGCAGTGTTAAAGTGCAGACATTGGTGACTTATCTGTAACCTTATAAATCTTACGACAAGCTGTGTTACTAGTCATTGGTGCCTTATCGTAATTCTGTAGCTGTATCCTTAACTTACAGACCAATTGGATTTTGGTTAGCAACCCTAAATCCGTAAACAGCTGACACTTGTGAAAGCAGATATAGGAAGGTAGGCGCATTAGCGACTGCAGAAATTTCTTTTTTTATTTACAAAGGTAGATTATAATATCAAAATCAAAGCGAATTCACATCATGGCCAATAGTAATGGGCGAGTCCCAAGCGAATTCAGATTTTTACAAGGAGAGATATTATTTTGACATTACAATCTACCAATTACAATAACAAAATACATGGGAAATTTCTTAATTCGCCTATGCGCCTACCTTCCAAGATCTGCCTCGACAAGTGTCAGCTGTTTACAGATTTACGGCACCACTAACAGCTCACATGGATAGCGATAAATTTACAATAAGGTTAACGATACTGAAATACTTACAAGTCACCAATGTCTGAACCTTTACCCATGCCTAAAGTCGATTGGAGCTACACATTTCTAATATTAGGACTGATTTGAAAAAGCAAAGGACGACGCGCATAGTATTTACAAATTGCGGAGTTGTGTAAAAGAATTTGAACAGAGAAAAAGCACGTGTAAACCCGGAAGATGGTTTTGGCAAAAGTGCCAATTACGCCACAATGGAATTTAACTAGGGGTAAATATATTAAAATCGACATAAGTATATACGTATCAATTTTTTCTTGTCATGTACACCAAGGTTGTGTATGTACGCCGGATGGTGGTTTCCTCTACGTTGGATCACGAAGTATCAACTATGTTGGACGTCTAAAGCAATCGTCTTCTAAAACCGACGATGAGAAAAAAGCACCAGTAATAAAGGTATTCCACACACGACAAAGTATCATCAGTTTAGACGTTGACCCAGGCTGGCCCAGAAAATCAGCAGTGGCAAAAAATGCAACCGATACTGGAACGAAGATAGCCGCCTCCTCCTCCATAGTTGGAGGACAGCAAAAACTGTTTGCTGCTTTGGCACAAGATAACTCTGTGCAGATTTGGGATTTTGATCGTGGCTGTGCGGTGAGTGGACATAAGGCACATTTCCGCACCATAACCTATATGGAAGGTAACGGGCCATCACCTCAAAGTGATCATGTCCTCTTAAGCTATATGCGAAATCGAAATGTGCTCTCAGTAAACGCAAAGGATTTGGTCGTTTACTGCGTTGCATCGAACACCTATTACCGTAGTCATATGTTCATACCGACACGTAATCAAACTTTAACGGTGCTAAGTTGCTCACCATACAATGAGAATATATTTGCTGTGGGAACTAATCGAGGTTTGGTTGTAATTGGAGATTTAAAAAAGATGAGCATTGTGTATACATTGCGTGGACATGAAACTTCCATAACAGCGTTGTCTTGGGGTCCGCGACATGTCGAACCATTGAAGCGGGTTCTCGATGCTAAATGTGAGCCAACAACTAAGATTGAAAAAAATACTAATACTCCCAGAAGCCAAAAGACATCGAAGAAATTTAATTTCGCGGTTGGGAATGATGACATTTTCGATATATACGATTATGATTATTTGGATAATGAATTTGGTGCACCTACGGATAAAGAAAAGCGAGCAAAGGAAACTGCTGAGAAATACATGGGAATTGAGAAGGCTATGGAATGTCAATCGACAACAAATTTCGACTTTACTGAGGCGTGCCAAAGTCTCAAAGAAGATATTGATGCTATGAAGAATGACCAAAATTACGATGGTGAAGATTCGAAGCGAACAAGTGCTGTTACGCTCGCCGATTGCCAGAGGGCACCGCGTGGCGACGACTTGTCCTCCAGTTTTGGCGGCGACGATGGTGGTGGCGATTGTGGCGAATCTACTGATGGTAGTTTGGACTTGGCAGCACATTGTTCTTCGGACGATGACCAATGCGTTGATGGTGGTGGGGCAAAACCACAACAAAAGCAAATACTACATCAGGCGGAAGTTCATGCGGAGGATGTGGATAAAAAAGAGAGGCAAGAAATGCAAGAAGGCACAGAAGTGTGTAAAGCGGAACCAACAGCAGATGCAGAAGCAGCAGGTGCAGAAGCAGCAGCTGCAGACACAGCAATAGGCGCTAAGAAAGAGGCACATGAGCCACAAGAATGTATAACTATTGATTTGACCGATGGTGATAACAGCGAAGAACAGTGGGATGCCAATGAAATTGAAAGTAAATCCGAAATGCCTTCTGTTGAGGGCTGGGTTTCGCAGGAGAACTCATTGAGTTCTTCCAGTCTCACACCAACTCATTCAACAACACCAACATTATTGGCTTCGGCTAGTGTTGATGGTCACTTCTGGATTTGGAATACAAATACGGGCGCTTGCTGCGATAATGTACGACCACAAAATGTGAATAAATTTGGCAAAAGTAAGTATTTATGAGTGTAATTTTTTAACAAAGAAAAAGGAAACGTGATTCAATTATTTGTAAAATTTAATCAATTACTATATATGTATACATATGTGCAACCAAATCATGAGCATACTTATGCAAATTTTTAAATTTTAATTCATTATCGTTTTTATTCATACACAGATACCAGCATACATATCGCTTGGTTAAGCTCATCGCAATTCCTCACTAACAATAAGGCGGGCGATCTTTCATTTTGGTCCAAGCTACAAGATAATTCTACAGCCGAATCAACCAAACGTCAGCACAAACATAAATTCAAGGAGGATGCCCAACAGCGTTTTGCTCATCGCAGCGTCATGGCGTTTAGTATTTCGTATCGTTACAAATTATTGTGGTGTTTGTCGTCACATCGTGAGATATGCTGTGAAAATTTGGAAACCGGAAAGCTAATAATGAAATATTGTTGCTCATCCACAAATGTGGCGGCTATGCGCGAGTGCCCTGACGATATGAATAAGTAAGCTGGCCTTTTAATACGTAAAGAAAAATGTTTGAACTTAGTACTTCGTAAATTCGCAAGCATAGTAAATTAATTTTTGCAGCTTTAGCTTGATTTCTAACCCATGTACGTTTGTTTCAGGATTGCATTGGCTTTCTCTGATCGTCGCATCGGCCTTATTGACATATCCAAGATGACTGCCACGAATGTGCCCATCGAAAATTACATATCACGTATTGATGCATCTGTTCTCTCGCTGGTTTGGAGTCCGGATAGTAAGAAGTTGGCATTTGGTACTTTGGAGGGTCGAGTAAGTAGAAGCTGTTGGCATTTCTTTTGCGCTGCTTGTTCTTGTTGTAACGGTTTTTTTTTGCCGTTAGAACAATAATCGCATTTTATTATAAATTTGTACATAGCAATTTCATAATTTTCTTTCAGGTTGGTGTTATTCATGTAGAATCTAATAAGCCCACAATTACATTCAAGCCATTTTGCGGCAAACCAATTTATTCCATTGACTGGCAAGGCCAACACATATTTGTTGTTTGCAACGATATTTTAGCCATTTACGAAGAAAACTTAGAAACGCATGGTGAGTACTGCGGGATGGGATAGCAAATTGCACACATAACACATTAGAAAAACAAAACAAGCATACAAAAGATATTAGTTTATTTGTATACATTTAGTTTTTGTTTTTTTTTTTGATTAGTTCGTTCCCCGATGACCAAATGGTTGACATTCGTTCTGCGCATTCATTGTGCCATACGACAATACCGTTTGCTGGGATCGTGTTTGCGATCTGCGCAAATTGGCCAAACGTATCGTTTCGCGATGAAAATCCCATTTGTTCCATGTAACATTAATACGATTCGCTGGGCTTAGATCATTTACCACAACCATTTCGCTTTGAGTGCCACTATTCGCGTATTTGCCGCGACGTTTCCTAATTTCAGCAACAAAATCTTGCCGTAAAATTTCATCAGTCAAATTGAACAGCAAAATCAAATCAACCGATGTGTGTATGACCGTTTTGAGTGTGTAAATAAAGTCTTCAAAATAACGTTCGGCATATTTAGCAAATTCAATGTTGGCGAAACCAAAACGAAATTGCGTATCCTCACACAGTTTCTTTTGTAGTGTAGCGCGCGCGAGCAAGCCATTGGTTAGAGCGATTGTTAGTGCGCAATAGTTTTTAAAATTATCAGTCTGAAAGAAAAAAAATTAATGCGCTTATACTCGTATATACATACATACATATGATGTTATTTTGTATTTATTCAAGTAGTAAACGATACATACAACATTATGTAAGCAACTCAATGCGATATTTTTCCGGTTTGTGTGCTCCATTATTAGATCGTCGAATGTTTGCACATTTGGTTGTTTTATAACTCGACGACGCACTTCGGTTAGGTTGAGCACTTTTAAAAAATTCGATTTAACTTCTTCATTCAAACATTCATCTAACATATCTTTTAGTCTATTCAACTCGGCCAAATGGCTTAGCGTCAATTGCAAATTGGTCCAAATCTCTGTTAGATATTTGAAGTGGGGCTGTAAGAAGAACTTTGCTTTAAATTTTATTTCGCATTTTTCCTTATAAATACCTAACTCTACATACATACATACATATGTACATACATATATACTCACAAATATCAACTCCGTTTCAATCGCTGTACGATATTTCAATATATCATTGATTTTCTCAATTATACAGTCCATTTTCTTTTGCTCCAGACTAATCAGATATTCTGTATTTTCAAATGATTCAACTATCGCTTTGAGCACCATCTCATAGCAACTAAATAGTATGGCATATTTATTGATTTCGTGCACTTTCTCAATTGGCCATTTGCAGTGTACTTTCTTCTCTTTGGTATCGATTGTGTAAAGTTCGCTCATGGCTTCCATGCCGGTGTCTATATAGTGCGCTATCTCCTCTAGGGCGGCTTCGAGCATGTCTTTGGTGTTTACTTTTGCCATTTGTATATCACTTAGGACTACATAGAACAATAGAAGTAGCATGGAGTTTGATTAAAACAAGAACAATCACTGAGAGTAGATCTCCAGTTACTACCAATTTGCATTAGAATAACTAGACTACTACAAATTAGGTATCTAATTAGCATTAACATCAACTCACTGTCTCGCACATTTTCCTTGTCGCCATTTGGATCGCAGTTATTATAAATTATGATTCCACAAACGGTGGCTGTCAAGCGTTGCAAATATTCAAAACGGTGATAACGTTTCTTTAAAACGAAATTTCTCAAATCTCCATGGGTCAGCACGCTTTTGAGGCTTTGGCGCGCTTGTTGCAAGAGCTGTCGGAATGTGAATACGATAAGAAAATAACGCCAAATGTACTTATGTATGTTTGTATGTACATATATATGAATGTATGTATGCACTCGTGTGTTAACTCACAACATGATTTTTCGGATCGCCAATATTATAGCAGGCAATAATGAAGACTTGTATCTTATGCATCATTTCATCCAATTGCTTGTCGCTGCTCGTCTCCGGATATTGTAGTATACCATCAATCAGTTTACGCATATTCTTTTCAAAATTCGCTTCGTAAATTTCCTTCATTGCTGGAAATTTTAATTCGCGAAAATTTCGAAAACAAAACATCATACGCAAGTTACACATTGTGGGATTATTTGGATTTTTATATAAATCGGTGGCATTTTTGCGCAATTCCATCAACCTGCAAATATTCAAATCCACCTTGTTTAGGCCGAGACCGAGACGTGAGTCACGCGACAGCAAATGCATGTAGAAATAGGGCAAATTTAGGATCGACATTCAAATCGTTTTTGTTGCAATCCTCCAAAAATTCCGTGTAGGTTCGTCGGAAATGATCTTTTGTAGACATTTTGTGTGTTGTTTTGGAATTTTTGCCAGCGAAACGGAATATTTATTTATTTTTGTTGTTTGGCATTGGATTGTTTCTTTTGTTAACAATACAGTATCCTTGCAATATTGATAAAACGTTTATTTTTTTTGCGAGATAGTGTGTTTAAATGACGGATGGTGACCCGTGGCAACGATCAAACACTTCTTTTATATTAAAAAAAAAAATGGTTTAATAAATAAAAACTGAAGTTAATTATAAAGAAAATTGAATAAAAATGAGAAGCAAAAAAGTTTGAAAGAAATTAAAAAAAAATTGCGAAAGATTCCAGATCTTTTTTCCACTTGTTTTAAACTTTAGGTAGAGATAGAGATACATGCAGATACGGATAGATATAGATATAGATATAGATATAGATATAGATATAGATATAGATATAGATATAGATATAGATATAGATATAGATATAGATATAGATATAGATATAGATATAGATATAGATATAGATATAGATATAGATATAAATATGGATATAGATATAGATATAGATATAGATATAGATATAGATATAGATACAGATACAGATACAGATATAGATACAGATACAGATACAGATACAGATACAGATACAGATACAGTTACAGATACAGATACAGATACTGATAAAGATACAGATACTGATAAAGATACAGATACAGATATAGATACAGATGCAGATGCAGATGCAGATGCAGTTGCAGATGCAGATACAGATACAGATACAGATACAGATGCAGATGCAGATACAGATACAGGTACAGATGCATATGCAGATGCATATGCAGATACAGATACAGATACAGATACAGATACAGATACAGATACAGATAGAGATACAGGGAGATAGGGATTGAGATAGAGATAGGATAGAGACAGATATTGATATTGAGATTGAGATAGAGAAGGAAAGTAATTGCGAAAGTTTTATTTGCATGCAATTTGTGGCAACGCACTGATTTCTGCGCCTCCTGCGACCTATTTCACTTTCTTCTTTTATGTTTAATGTTTCGCCGCAGCCCAACAAAACACATACTAACATACATATGTATATTACTATTATTTCCTTATCTCCATCTCACAGATGCACACATTGTACGTGAAGTTCAGAGCGTTTCAACCGTTTCGGTGCGTGATCACCTACTCTATGTTGGCACACAACGTGGCCACATCCAAGTCTACCATCGCAATCCGAAACAGCCTTACTCATACATTCTAATGCAAGATACACTCTCGCGCCCCGTTACATTACCGAAATCTCATGGAGCCCCATCGCCAGCGATTATGTTGCCGTTGTTGCGAATGCCAATAACATCCACATTCTGCGTGCGAATGGGCCCGATGGCTTACTCACACCATTCCGTCGTATCGAAATAAAAAATCCAAAAGCCGCAAATGCCTGCGTCAAGTGGAGCAATCACAATGCCAATGAATTTCTCACTTGCGGTTTCGATGGCGGCATACGTGTATGGGATTTGAATTGTCCGATGAATGAGGAGAAATTCCTCAAACAATTCCCATGCCCAATGACATGTGGCCTATTTCTGCCCAACGACGAACAAATTGTTATGTGTGCGGGCAGGTCTACCTCAGTGGAATTGTTCGATATGCGTACGGAGGAATCGGTTGTATATTCGGCAGCGAAATGGAAGCGTTCCAACGTTCATACATTGGAGTATGTGAAGTGGGCATTGAATGTGGCAGCGCACGGTGACGTTGGCAAACCGTTGACGACAGCCGAGAAGCGTCGTGCCAAGCGTGCCATTGTGGGTGGTAGTGAGCCATCTGCAGCGGCGGCGGCGGCTGAATTTTGAACGGCGGCGGCGGAGGAGTAGCA